>JAVJGJ010000037.1:105581696-105612448 GCA_035590215.1 Microhierax caerulescens
AGCTCTGTCTTCAGTACCTTAATGGTTTCCACTGCTTATTCTGACAGTTTCACAACCTTCCACACATTTATCCTAACAAAACTCTACTCAGATAAAGACAGGTAGTTACTATTATTTCATGATTCTAAACCAAAATCACTATCCAAGGTCAAAGGATGTGTGAATTGGAGACAACAAACTGGATACCTCCCTGCTCCCTTGCAGGTGTCAATTCCAATAGTATTTAGGCTGCTAACTTCCACCAGATTTCAGTGGGAACATCTGTGCCTAAACATCTTTAGGCATCTTGGCACTGCCTCCAAGAACTAGGTTACAATATACTGAACTAAAAAACCGCCAAACAAAAACTGCCGACCAAACAAAACCACACAAACTTGACAGTTTTTCATTGCCTGTTGAGTCTATTTGGGCTAAATGGCAAAAATGCTCATTTAATCCAAACAAATATCCTTAAGAAAGCAAATATACATTCCTCAGACAGGAAAAAGAAATAGATGAACCACATCAGCTGAAAGACAAGATACCAATGGTCAGCAAAGTCAAAATGAAATGCAAGATCCTCACACACTGCTTGGTCCAGACTTGCTATTGAGCTGTGCCTTGTATCATCATTTATCCTACAGAACAATAGTATTGTACAGCCACTCTGTAAGTCAGTAAAGGAAGGTAACAGCTGAGAAAGAGTCCAGGTTGTGGAGTGCTTGTATTAGTCTTAACACAAGCTAGAAGGTTTAGACATTTATGTTGCTTTTGTATCATGAGAGCAGAGATCAAGATCATTAAACAAGACGGAAACATTTCTGGTTTATTCTACTGCAATATTGAAGTGCTTAGTCAGCAGAGCTTTCACTAGTTCATCATGAATGTTCGCAGCCTCAGGAAAGATTTTCATTCACTGCAGTACATTGGAGTACTTTTGAACCCTATTGGACCCTAATGTTTCAGACATTTTTAAACAAATTATCTGAAATATAGATTAGCTGCTTTACATATATTTGATTATCTCAAAACAAAGAAACCTAAACCCAAGTGAATTACAATCAATCCAGACTTTCCATTTAGTTTAATTTTCCTAATGCTTTCATTAATTTCAACTATTACTTTCCCCCTCAGTGTGTTTTCTCATGCTGGTTTACCAGCAATTTGATTGCTCGGTCATGTTTTATTCAGGCATCTTAATCTTATCCTGTGCATCCTTCTCACGTGCACTTCAGCATCAGTTCAGGCCCTTTAATAATGACAATGGTTAATGATGAGTATAAAAGTCAGTTACTACGATGTACAAAACCACACCAAGCACTTCCAAAATTTTTGTTGTAAATCCTCAGATTAACACTTCTCAATCAGCTGCAAAATAATATTATTATTCTGCAAAATAATATTATTATTTTTGTGTGTATTGCTGTAAGATTTTTTTTTTAATCCAATGATTACATGGAAATACAAACCGTATTAGGAATGCTTACATGGAATCACTAGTTGCAAAAAGTGACAGTGTAACTAAGCATTGTCTTTATATGTTTCATCTGTATCCTACTCAAACTTCAAATGATTTTATAAATCTTAATTTTTGGGAGGTACACTTCAGCAAATAGTAAGCTCTAGGGACTTCTCTCACTTTTTTTATTTGAAGTGATGATTACTGAAATAATCAGCCAGAGAAACTGTAATGAGCCACCACAAAAATGACTGCTCAAGTTTCTGTTAAGCTGCCTTTTGCAGCTGGAAACAAACCCTTTGAGGCCCTGTAACCTGGGATGGAGGGGTTCAGTCCGGCTTCAAGCCTGAGCCTTCTGCGGAGCCCTTTTCTAGTGGAGAGGCAGGCGTGAAGTGGGGACTGCATAACAAACTGAATGTCTTCCTGGTACCTTCCATCGTACGGTTCGCAAATCTCTGCCCTACTTCGGATGTGTGTAAGGAACATGCGTGTATGTACTGTAACGCGCATATGGATAAAATTAAGAACACCGCTGCCCTCTACTGTTAAATTACAGTCAAATATGACCATCTGGATTGCAAACTAACCTGAGGACCAGAAGCTGCTCTTGTCATCAAGTAATTTGAGATACTTTCTCCCTTACCATGCATACTACATTACCGAAATGGCACAATCTCTTACAATTTTGTCATGTCCTAACAGAGATAAAACTGCTAAGACTGAATTCTTTCAAAAGTTTTCCAGAATTAAAGAATGCTACATGAGCATGGACAACAGTAAATAGCCTTTTCACAAACTGAATCAGTTTTACTGTTTCATCAGCCCTCAGATCTACTCCAGACCACCTGAGATGAAATACATTAGTTCCTAATCTTTCAGGCAATTCACCACCTAAATATTTGGGTGCTTATTTGCATGTAATATGTCTGCAAATAAAACAAATCTTGTTTTAAACACTTGAAAGTCATTGCCAGTCAGCTTCTGAGTCTGCATTAGGAAGCAATAAAAGCCTAAATTCAGAAAAATTCTAGGCTGAAATGGGCTCAAGCAATAACATAGAAATACATCTCAATCTATTTTGCTCTACTGTTCCAGCTCTCAGGTACCAAGGTTCAGACAGAATGCTAAACCTCAGAGTTGCAGATATGCATATCAGTTGCAGCATACAACTAGTTGCAGTCTAAAAAGAACGTCTAAACATTCACACCTCTTCTGCAAATTAAGTTAATACTGTTAATTTGTTAAGTCAACCAGAAGCCTCAATAGAAATCCATCCAGTAAAGTACAGGCAGGAACACTTCTGAGCCCTCTATTTACACCCTCTTTTTTAAAAAAAACTATTTATTCTAGGACAAATTCTGCCCCTGAGATACACACAAATTTACTTCTAAAGAAATCATCATCTTACAACCAAGGCACAGAAACAGAGATGTCAGATAGCAATTACAGAAGTCACACACACACACAGTAGTCTGAGAGGGACCGCAGGGGAATTCTCTACCCAGACTAGGAAGCGTCTATCAGCTGGAGCAGGCATGTACAGCTCACTGCAACACAGATACTCCCCTACTGCCCTCCATTTTAATCTTGGGAGGCACAGACCAAGGACTCAGCTCATTCAGGATAACTGCAAAAATCAAGCAGCAGAATCTGGAAACTGCTGATTGACATCCTTGTATACAGTTCACACTACAATTCAGACACAGCTCAATAAACAATTCTCATAGTCTTACTTTATGTTTTTCTCAAATATTTTAAAATGTTAACCTAACAAAAGTAATTGCACCTTTCCCCTCCCAACTTTAGCATGTCAGTCTCCAGCAGATTTAGATTAGGCATCCCTAAATGGAACCAGCTGGTACCTAGAATACATAACAAGCGTGCTAAAAGAACATTTGCCTTATGCTACAGATGCTTCACTTATTAAACAGCCCTTCATCATAAAAGACATGGCTTTTTTTTTTTAATACAACAAAATCTAAATCTTTTTTTTTTTTAATTCTGTATGTCTACCTGGGGTGGTTTGGGTTTTTTTTGGTTGGTTGGGGGTGGTTTGGGTTTTTTTTGGTTGGTTGGGGTTTTTTTTGGCAGGAAAGGTAATAAATAACATACCAAACTTATTCTTACCTAACCAAGTATTCTAGCTACACAAACCTTCCAGGGTTCAGACAGGAAGTTTCCAAGCAGCTAATATCAGTACCCACAAGTGTCCCACTCCAGAAGATCTTACCATAGTTATTTCATTTCTGATTTGTTTAGGCTGAACATCATTGTTATTTGTATTTCAGCAGGGGTTAAAAAAAAAAAAAAAAAAAGAAAGACTCAAGCATGACTGGGAAGTGTCTGTTGTGCAGAAATAGCAGTTCCCATTTATAATCAAAATAAGAAACAACAGGAAAAAGCACAGTTACAAAAATAATCAAACAAGTGAGTAACAGAACTAGATTCTACCGAGTTGTCCAGTATCATATCCTTAGATTCATGCTTTATTACAATGGTCCGTGGACTCATGAACACTTTACCATAAGCTGACATTGCCAACAAAGGGAACAATGGTGCATTCTGCAAGCCTCACTCCTTCATTTCTGCCTCTGCAGCAAGGAGGAGGACAAACAGTAGTTTGCAACATTCCTTACACTATAGCCTTACTCTCCATTCAGGAAGGAGAAAAGGTGTTGAAAACATTATTTTGTAAATTGAGACTAAACAACAACAACAAAAAAAAAATCAATCAGGATTTGGTGCCAGAATTTTGTAGCATCCAAATCGAGGAGAATGACATGTTTAAGTTTAAGCCTTGGAATAAACAGTGTGTCTTTTCAGACTGCATCAACAAAAAACAAACAAACCAGTATCCATTCTTCATTCACTCACTAATACATGCAGAACTAGTAGAACCACAACATCGTTTCACATTTTATTTTAACTGACAGGCAGTTTCACAGAAATCTAGCTTTGATCCAAGTGACTTTCCAACTCATATAGTATCACTTGTGTGTCTGCTTTTCAGCTACATTTGTATCACAGAATGGTTTGGGTTGGAAGGGACCTGTAAAGATCACCTAGTCCAACCCCTCTACCGTGACAGAAGCACTGCTCATGTAGACAGGCAGCAGGTTAGAGCCACATGCTGAAAGCCATCGAAGTACTTCTCCAGGCTAATCTGATATACTATATATCTAAGCAAACAGGATTTTGCATGTCTGTGCACAACACACTTTCATCAGATTATGAGGGAAAAGTGAATCTAGACATGCCAGAACGTATTCGGAAAATAGAGAATTACTGAATTTGCCATACTTCCTTGATTTTGGACCTTCCCAATGCTGCTGTAACAATGTTTAATCACATTATACAGCAAAATTATGTAGCAGTTAATTGCATTCCACTCAGATTTCCTTTTTACATAGCAATCTTACTCCTCATCCACATACAGCCTACTCAGAAAAGTGGAGATTTTATTCCAAAAAAAGCAACAAGTTTTGAAAACTGTCTCAACTGATGAAACAAATTAGAAAACTGCAAAAGAGTGCTAAGAATTTCAAGCCATCTAAGATTAGTAAGTATGGTAGAGAAGTAGATTGTAGGTAGCTATGATACTATGGGGCCAAACAATCAATTGAGGAATATTTATTTAGCTGTATGGATTTATTCCAGCTAGTGACTTAACACTCTAGCTCCATCCTTTCCTAAGTTTTATTGCAGATATATTCACCCAAATAAAAAAGCTGAATGCTTACATTTGACAGCATAGGCTTGATAAAGCTGAAATGTCAAATTGTAAAGCATAGGCTACCCAAGACAACAGCTCGACAGTATTATGATCAATTCTGTAGTTCACTTAGCATTTATTACAATACAAAGGCAAAATAAGGTAAGAGCTGTCACTACACTACACAGCATTTAAACTGAGTCATATAAAGAGTTAATTAGGGAGTTAAGAACAAACTCAAGTGGGTGTTCAGAGAAAGTCTGCAAAGGGATTCCTGAGCTGCAGACCAGCTTTTGTTTAGGTTCAGACCCACTTACGTTGGAATGCTGGAAGTGCTGCACAGGCACAATGAAGACTTTCTCTCCCTCCAGCTATTTCTGCCATCTCTTTGCATTCTGTCCTACGTTCGCACACTGATAAAGCTTTATGTGTAGATGTATATAATGGACAATTCTTATTCAGGAGGCAACAAATTACAATTAATCCTACAAATAAAAAGTAGCTCCTTAAGAGTCAGTTTATATGATATAGCAATAACTGGAACATATAGTCTTAGTTCTGTAGTGCCAGAAAACACATAAATGATGGAATACACCTATTTCACCTCTAAATTTCTTCACTTCTCTTTTTCAAACCCCTTGCAAACCAATTTATTGGACAGTACTAGGAAAACTTATTATCATTATTGCTGTGACACACAGAAGAGAGGCAGGAAACAATTTCTGTAAATATTTCTCTTTTTTTATTAACACACTATAATAGTATTGGGGCAACCTTCCCCAGAGCATATGAGCAAGCACATCTTCACATGATGAGGAGCCACAAGATATGAATCAACCAGCTTGCAGACTTTAGGACAGGAGAGCTCCAGGGATGTGCAAAGGCAGGAGAGGACTGTGGAACGCTAAAGATCCCAGTATAGGCCTTCAGTATTCAAGAGATTTGTCAGCTAAGAATAATATCTCTTAGAAAAGGTGCCAGTTTAGCAAATGCTAAATGAAGCAGCAGATGCTTCATTCCATTGCTAGTGATCATGACTCAATGAAAGCTTCATTTAGCCAACTACTCTGGGCATTTGCCTAGGCTGCAACAACACAAACAAGACACTAACAGAGGATCAACAGACTTTTAAAAGAATCAAAAGAAAAAAACCTACAATGCTGCTGAAAAAAATGTATATGCATTTAACACATGCATAATAGTAAAACTTAGTTACTGTTGGCAGGACTTAAAAAACTGTCCATTTCCTTTAGACTACCTTTCAATCAAGAGAATGCTTTATGGTTATTGAAAAAAAATATAAATCAGTCATTGGAATAATTTGTTAACAGAAGCTCCACTTACTTGCATAAATTTAAGAATAAACATAGAATATTTAAGTACTTACTGCATACAGCAAACCAAAGAAGCACATGTGGACTATGATCAAACATGATGGCTACTTCTACTAGGAAAAAAGTAGTATCACTAAATATGTAAGACAAAGGTAAGAACTAGTGCAATGACAATTATGGATTATATTTTCACTGACAAGCCTATTTTAAATACAACTACAACACAAATACATTCAGCCCAATTAATGCTAGTAAAAAAAATATATACATTTCAGCCCAAATTGTAAGCCAGCAGAAAGATAAGTTGATCTCACAGTTGCTGGAAATTTGGCCAAAAAGTTGAAATTAGTTCCTGTGAAAGCCAAGCCAAAACTTTTAGACTTGTCTACTTGGGTTAAATCAACTTTTTTTTATTTTAAATGCAATAAATCAGCTCCTCCTCCTTCAGATCTCTCATCTGCCACAGACATCAGTTACACAATTCCCTTCCTCCTACCCAATCTCCAGTCAACACCTGATGTGCGAAATCACATCTGTAATCTCCAGAGCTTCCTAAGAAAAGAGCTCATTTTCCTCTGCACAAGTTGTCAACACTCAAAAAAGCGCAACAGCTATCAATAGTTATTCTTTGAGCTCTGTATCTTTCTGCTCAATTCAGACAACTTCATGGCACAGAGCCATAACCTGAGGCAGTATAAATCCCAGTCTCATCAACTTCAAGAAAGATTTTCCAGAAGCACTTGAAAAAATGAAGGAAAAAAGCTGCAGTTTTGAAAGTCTCATCCTATGGTACTCTACAATTTTTAAACATGTGGCCCAAAATATTTTGCTTTGAGAAAGATATTGGGTTTTCCTTGCTGCCCTTATGGCCTTTGTAGCTGCATTCTACTGCAATGATTTCTCCCACTTTTCCCAGCATTTAGCATTCCTACTGGAATATATTTGGTCAAGATTAAAGAAAAAACATCTAGGAGCACTTGGTGCTGCTGAATAAAGGAGCCTGGTTGAAAGCCGAAAAGAAACCAAACCAGTTGATAGGCAACTGCACTAGAATCACCCACAAAACTGATAATGCTTAGGGTACAGGGCTAGCATTTGTTTCTTTAGTATGAAGTGCTTTGACAAGAAAAAAATTTTTTTTTGTCTCACAAAAATATTCAGCAAACCTCACTGCCTTCTTCAGAGGAATTAAGCAGACAAAAACATTTGCTCTAGCAAAGCTACCTAGGCCAAATTCTGTAATTATTATCAATTGTCCTTTCCTCTTACAATCCTCCTTCCTCTCAAATCCACAGTTCTTAAGAACACTATTTCAATCTAAAGACTTTCCTATTTTAGGATCAATGACCAGCACGAATGCTTCAGAGATCTATGGAAATAAAACTTCCAATGCCATATCTGAAAATACATCTCTCTTTCCTCCTGCAAGATATAATCCTGACCTCTACTAGTTCCTAGATTAAATCCTAAAAATGAGGTTTAATTGAGATATGATTGATTTTATTTAATAAATGCCAGATCTTGTTTCTACCTACATTCAGAAGCAAGTTCTTGTTGGCCATCTTCTGTCTTAACTATCTGGCAAAGAAGTGATACACATTCCTTTTAAATTCCAGTGTTGCTCTCTTAAACCACCAAGACTTTAAGACTTCTATTCCTTTCCTCTCTCTCTCTCATCTGTGTTTGCATGTCTTGTCAGCTTCACCTTTTCATGCACTGTTTCCAATCTACACTGCCAAAGGGAGCTACAAGCCACCGAAATACTATCCACTGAAGATATTCCAGCTAATTAATTCATCCCTCAGAAAAAAACATCTCTGCTAACAAGCATCGGGAGGCAGCTAAAAATGCAATGGTCAAATTTAAAAACAGGCAGGCTTGCATTCTTTCAGAAAAGTGTTAATTTTCATCAGCTTAATTTTCAAACTAAACCAGATACCCATTATCTGTTGGGGACAAGAAAGGCTAAGAATAAGCAGTCTGGGTTCCCACTGCATTTCAACATGAGAACCTAGAAGCAGGAGTGCAATTTCTGTGTACAGCTGCTTGGTTTTATATGTGAAAAACCTGCTTATGTTGGCAATACTTTACTTGTTGAACATACAGACCTTGCATTCTCTCAGACACAATGCAAGACATGCAGCCAGGAACACAGCTGCATCTCTTGGTTTCTGCAAAGGCACCAATGTTATGATTCTTTGTTAACAAATCATGGATGGTACGCACATCATCTGTGGTTTCAAAAGCAGATAGGTATGTATCTCCAAATAGGCTTATTGATCTTTGAAAGACATTTTAAAATTCACATATTTAGCAAACCAACAACTGAAACATTCCCAGCCGTGAGAGACTTGGTTGAAGACTAGAAGGGATCACAGGTCTTTTATAGGAAACGTGCATAACCCACTCAAGGCACAAGCCAGACAATGATTCAAAGCCAGTTTGTTACTGACACAAACTTGCACTGTCTGAAGGTCTGGTAAATAAGAGTATTCTTATATCATTCTTCCGATCTACCTGTAAATTTTGCCATGTCCCAATTATTTTACTATACCATTATTATTTATAGCCACACAAGGCAACACATCAAGATTCTAATCAGCACATTAGATGAGGGTACTCTTTATATTTTTCCTTAACTGGGGAGTAGAAATCAGTTTCCCCATCTATTTAAGCACATCTTAAAAACACGCCAATCCAGTTAACCAGTTACATGAAGATACTATGCTGTCTAGCATGTCTTAGAAAACACTGGTAAGAGTCATAATCCTATGTTACCATGCAGCAAAACAGTTGCAACAATTTTACTGGTCTTGAAGAACACTGAAAAGAGCAAGTAGTTCCTTCACGCAAAATAATTTATAAAACACATACATAAATTTCACCCTCCATTAAACTCACTAAGAAACTAATGGAGTAAAGAGATTGGGGTCAGGGGGTTAGTCTAGGTGTCACTTTAAAACAGCCAAAACCAGGCTCTGTTTTAATCATTTCTTACTGCACATTAGAGGGTTTGCTACCAGAAGGTGAACACACCACAGCTAACTAACAAAAGCAGTTTAAGTTTTCCTAGGGCTGCAAAGGTAAAGCTCAGCATGCAAAGCCTCCAATCTAAAAACATGTGATGTGAAAATTTTAGCAATTCTACTCAGAAAGGTCCCTTCCCGTGACTCAAATGTCACAGACTGTGTACAAGCAAGGCCATAAGAAAGACTGATTCAGAGATATCCTTAGTGTGTAAGGCAATATTCCATATCTTAAACTTGCTACAATTTTTGCCTTCCAATAGCACCTAATTTAATTCCTGGCCTGCATCAGACTTGCATATGCCACCAACTACTGGAACAGATCAAACACAGGCCAGAGTGTAGTGACACTTTCTTTGGTGGTGGTGGTGGGTGTTTTGGGTTTTTTGTGGGTTTGGGGGCTGCTGCTGGTGTGTTGTGCTTTTTTTATTTTTAAATACACTTCACCCAAACTCTAGTCATCATATCAACTACGCAGGAAAAAGGGGACTGGGAAACATACAAGCACAATTCCGTCAAACAAATTTAAGGAAAACTAGAAGTCCCATATAAAATCTTAATACAATAAAAATAAATTGGGAGAAAAAGACAGTATTTTCAATACCAAACTACTAGATGAAAGGATGGTAACCTTCCACTTACCTATTGTGACGACGTTTGCAGAGAGGAAATGGGAACAGTTTCCATCATGGAGCATGAGCTCTTCTCTTTGTGTCAAATCTCCTGCTACAGGTTTTGGAGAAGTCAAAGCCATCTCAAGCTTTCAGAGAAGCCTAGAAACAAGTGTTTGCTCCAAGTCAAATTATCTCAGAGCAGATGTCTGCAGAAAGATTCAGCTGAGGAACAGAAATATCTTAGTAAAAGCAAGAATTTCAGGATGTTGCTGGCTTGCTTCAGAAGTCACAATGAGTGCCTTCTCTGGAATTCCACATTCAAGAGACTGTCTTGGCTTAATCCTGCTGACACGTATTCCATACATTGAAGAACAGAATTTATAGCATCAGTGTGGAGAAAGAACTACCAATGAGCTCAGTCTTGATAGCATGGATACGATGGCCTTTCCAGGAGCAAAATAGTTACAAGTATTCAGTGTATCTTCCCAGGGTCTCTTGCATGTTGTGAACCTGGAGAAGACAATGTTTTTAAATAGTGGAAGTTGCTTTATCTGTTTATTATACAATATAGGAACATAGCTAGATGACATACAATGGGTTGAGCTCAGCAGTTTCTCATACCCAGATAGCTTCTGGCGTAACAGAAGGTCCCGACCCTTCCCTTACCCCAGTATTTTCTATAATCACAGAAAACTGTGCTCTTGCCAGCAGCAACTTCTCCAGGAACCAAACTACTCATGCTTAGGTTTAATTCATTTTAATTTTATATATGTGTATATATACACACAGAGATATAGATACACATAATAAGTGAATGTATCGGCTATAGTTCTCAAAGCTGTCCTTTGGGAACTATCTGCAGTGACATTGGCTTGTTCATTCAGTTCTGTCTCTTACCCTTTAAAGTTCTTTTCTTCTCTTACATGCTGTGTCAACTGTCTTCATGCTGTATCTCTTCACTGTTGGCTGGCATTCACCCTGCCTTTTCTTACTTACCTCCTGCCCACTGGATACAGAAGGCTCACCTTTCCAAACCTTTCATACGGCAACCTTCCTCTGAGAATGGAAGTTGAAGGCTCACTCCAAAACCGCAATCATACAAGACAGAAACCTGGGATCCTACCTTGTGCTGGTAACTGTTTGAATCTATGGGAGTCTCCTTGAGTTTGTAATTACAAGTTGAGCTCTGAAACATTGCCCTAACATGTTTTGTTGTGAAAGCACAGATCCAGTTTGACACTATTTTAAAAGAGAGAGGGCAATGAGGCATCACTATTAATTGACAGTGAGTAGAACTGGTGGGTTTGCAAGACACTGGTAGCAAAAAATTACTGAGATGTTCCCTTTACAGCATCTCTTCAGTCTGAAGTTCTCTCTCTCTTGATTTTGGTACATCATTCAGCTTCTTTGGGAACTCATTTCCTCCCTATGACTATCTTTTTACTAAGCCCCACCTTCTCCATTTCTATCTAGTCAAAATCTCCTCTGTTGAGACGGAGCATTTCAGTCAATGAAGCAATACCCACACGTGGAGCCAAATGCATAGCAATTTCATATATGGGACAGCAGTGCTCAGCAATATTAATCCTGTAGAAATTCTGTATCACTAAAATCACTTGTTCCCAGATTTAAACAGGAAATATCTCAAATTGTAACCTGTGGCTGTGAAATAATTTTGAGTGTATCATGACCAAAATTAATTTGGTGAAGAATATGTTCGTTACAAGGCACAGCTAGAGTCACCAAAACCAAAATTGTAAACTTAGGACAGATTTCACAAACTGACTGGATTGAAAGGCAAGGGAGGTAATAGGCCATTAAAGATACATTGTGGCCTGCCCTCCCCCCACCAAATATACACCCTTGTATGTGCTGTCATCTGTCTCTAACTGTATCCTTTCATCATTGTCTGACTTGTACGTATATTAGCTAAAAGAAAACAGAGCAAACATTCTGCTTTAGACTGAACAAAAACAATTAATACACTCCCACATACTCATTTTATACATCCCCAAAAAAAAGATTTTTCCTTTAAGTTAATCCTTGAATTAATACCAAAAATATACTTACACACACACACACAGACCTGACTTGCCAAGGCTCATATAAGCTTTTCTATCCTGGATATACTTTTCACAAGACCCTCTACTGAGGCACATGTGTGATTCTGACACTTTTTGAAGTCCAGCCACAACTCTTCAGCTTATAGGATTACTTCTCTTACACGTACGCTGTGTTTTCCATGACACTAGAAAAAGGTAAGCATTCATAACTCTTGGCAAGACACACTGCTTTAATACTGGAGCTGCACCTCTTGCTGCAGTTCATTTGGGGACATTCCGGTGAAACTAAAATTGTTTCTTTCAGCTTTTATTGATCTGGTAAAAAGACGCTATTACTGCTGCTACATCTTCAGTATTCTACCATGAGTATAATGTAAATGGCATAGCAGCCTGCTGAACTAATACCATGCACGTCAAGGAAGAGTAGGAACAAGGCACTTGAAGCAAGCAGGTGCCAAACACAGTAGACACCAGACTCAACCTGGCAGCACACCTGAGTTACCTACCAGCAGAATTTGGGGGCAGATACACTGAATTGTAGCAAAAAGTTGGTATGTGTAAGAAACACCTAACAAAAGAAAATATGAATCCACAACTGTAGCCTGCTATCATGACTACGCTGTAAAATCATGTTGATAGATCTCTTACCTCACTCCTACTTTCAGACGTACCTGTCTATACAACAAGCCTTTGTTTCTCCCTGGTTACCACTAACTGCTGTCTTACCAGCATTATGGAGTTTGCAAACTGAACCTCACACTCTGGGTTAATTTCTCTATTCCATATAAGGCATCAATATAAGAAACTCATCCTATGGCTACTGGTCAACTTGTGTCTCATAAGCTGTCTGCTAAATTCTGCTCTAACAGAAGCATTAACAGAAGGTTAACAGTGCCAAAACTCTCTTTTGAGTATATCAAGTCTATAACCCTTTCTAGATACTATGGTTCTACTAGCCGTTTTAAAAAAATCAAGGACAAAAGAAACCCTGCAACCTTTTACCTGTATCCATTCCAATCCCTACACACATCTTACACCACAGTCAACAGAAAATATCACCATCTAGCCATGGTGCTTTGCCCTCTCTTCTCCCACCCAACTCTCAAACACAGAATTTTTGGAGGAATCTTGAATCCAAAGTAAATACTGAAGAGTTACCCAAAGGAAAAAAAAAAACCCCACTTTTTTTTGTGTCTGCCTTTCAGTGTGAAAGCTGTAGGGTAAAGTCGCTTCTGAATTTTAAGTATGCCTGTTTTAACTGTGAATGAACAGACATATTTAAAAACGGAAGAAAAACTTAAGCAATTTTTGTTTCTAGTTAGTACATGTTCTTCAAATAATAATGTACCATGCATACCCCATTACCTTTATTTTTTTAAAATTAATTAAGGGTTCTTCCTTTCTGCTTGTATCCTCCAACTACCTATAAAAGCCTACAGCTTAAGCATAAGTCAGTTAGGAATAAGATAGTCTTGTTATCTCTATACACAGCACCTAGTACAAGTCTCCCTGAAAGGGTTCATGCAACTGAAATAATAGTAACATGTTAAAAAAAAACAACAAACAAACAAAAAAAAAACATTCAAAGGAATTATTCTAGTTTTTACACACAAAGCAACAGCATGGTAGCAAGGTGAAACCAAAGAAAACACCTACACAGCCAGGAAACAGTCATTGCACACACTGAAGTGTTTCTACATGTCAGTGACTAGAAGATATCTGCAAATATAGCTGCTGAAATTCAGTATTCAACTGTGCAGTTTACCAATAATCAGACTCCTCACCAGAGGAAAAACCTGGTCTGCATTCGGTGTTGATCCTGCTTTGGGCAGCAGGTTGTACCAAACAACCTACTTTCTCAGGTCCCCTCATACTTGAATTATTCTTGGAACTGAGACAAATTTATTACTTGAAGTACAAATTGTGTGATACTCATCAGGAGAATTAATGACCCTATAACCCACCAGGTCTTTAGTAAGTCCTTACATGGATGAAAATACAGAGGAATCCTTTTTATTAATGGCTTTAGTAGAGTTAGCAAAGATGCCAAAGTTCACAAAAAGCTGACAGACTCCTTTAATAGCATCTCCTTATCCAGTGGTGATGTCATGAAAACACACAAATGTTGTAACAGTAAAGCCATTGTTATCAGACCAAGTAAGAAATATTTGCTTAAGACTAAAACTTTCTGTTATTACATTTGTTATGGCTGCTTTTCCCATATATTGTTTATACTTTGCATTTATGTAAACTTTCGCTGAAGACAAAATATTCTGAGACAGAGCATAGCTGAAGTCTTAAAATACCATACTGCCTTGATTGCTCACCCCTGTACCTTCCAAAACAAAAAGCCAGGTAACAAATCTTGTTCCTTGTCTAACTTTCCCATCCTACTCAATAAGCATCTTTCAAATTTCCTGAGCATGAACAAAAGTCAAGAAAGTTAGACTGAATACAAACAAGAAATTAAGTAGCTAAACTTAGATAAATAAATGCAAGTTTGTTCAGCGTATTTGCTTTCACTGTACCTGCCCCTGATTTACAGTGAATAAGAAGAGACTCAAGAAGGTTTGGGGTTTTTTAGAACTTTAGGACAGAACCAGAACTAGAAGTCAGAAGGCATCTCAGGCATTAAATCAACTGTCCACTGAAAAAGCCAAAAGCAAGAGCATTTCTGGAGCTACTCCATTGCATACTCTGAGCAGGATACTTCTAGAGATGACTGGCACAGCCTCACAGCAGGTGAGTTATCTGTCTGCTTTGGTCATCTGGGCAACTTCTCTCCTCCTAACCACAATTTTATAGCCACTAGCCACAAAGCACCACTTCTGGTACATGCACGTTAAACGATTAACCCTGAGATTAATCCAGGAAGACACAGCTCATAGGACAGATGAAACTGTTCTAACACTGAGACAAGATCTATCCACTTCCTTTTCAGAAAGTTGAACTGGATGGTAGTTATTTTGCCAGACACTCTTACCTCTTTGCTTTAGGGGTTTTCTGAGAGGTCATTTCCTTTGTAGGAAGTTCAATCACTGTGACTCACTATACACAAAAGAACACATCCATGAGTGAGGAAGACTGAATAGGCACAGATGTTCATGCTGGTATATACTGGCATCATTTCAGTGAAAGCAGATGAGCTGTAATACCTTACATTATATGAGGATGTGGCTCCCTGAGTATTTTATTGTCTTGAGTCATGTAAAATTCACATTCTTTACTCTTTTTTTCTGATTTGAAAGTGAAGCTGTTGTGACTCAGCTGATCTCTAAATGTCTTGTTTTCATGCAAAAGATGTTCTTTCTACACTCAGTCCCACCTTTTAGAGCTTCTGTACAGGTCCTCAGACTTACCTTTCTCCCCTCCTTCAGCATACCCGTATTGTTTTGGGGTAGCAGGGTTGGGGGGGAGTAGGCCAGCCCCTCTCCCTGAAACAGCAAGCTGAATATCCCCCAAAATCCTAGGCAGCCAACAGAAAAGGCACACAATTAATCCTTAAAAAAACCAGCAGGATTCAAGCTGGTATCTCAGAACAAGATTCAGGGGCCAGACTTCCTATTAAAGGAAAGAAACTCAGCTGGCTTTCCTGGAAAATTTCTTGTGAAGGTTGTATGACAAAAAAATATCAGTTACATTCTCTGAAAACATTTCACCTGTGTTATCCTAGGAAACACTCTAGCCTCTGAGAACAGCACTACTCACTGACAGAAGTCACAAAACAGCCAGAACAGAGCAAATGTATCTGTTCAGACCGCATGAACTGACTGCTCAGGTTAAGAGCCCTACCTAAAAATTACTGTGTCAGGTGCTGTATTCCCTTAGAAAGTGAGACTCAAAGCCCTAAAGGAAGGATAGTTATCACTTATGGACAAACAAAGCTGTGCACAGTATTATCAAACTTTTAGCCATGTTTACATCACGAGTATTTAAAAACCTAATTCCAGAAGACCTGCTTTCCCACCCTCCGCCCTGCCCTGTTCAGGGAGGTATTGTGTGGCACCCACCAGAACTCAGACAAGCTCTGATATCCTTCCAGAACCAATCACTGACACTGTGGATAAAACATACAAAAACTAAGTCACCACTTAAAACTGAACAGTTTGATCAGGAAAAAGATCAATAGGATAAAAGATCAAATAGAATAAAAGATCAAACCATTATCAAATGAGAGAAAAAGTAGCTTAAAGTATTCAAATCTGAGACTTGGGTTTTGCTTTTAAACTCTGCTGTGGTTCACTATGACATGCTGTTTATTTTAAAGAATGCAATCCATTCACTGGGCAATTCCATTTGAGATAACTTGCACGCCCAGGCATGTTACTTCATATCCAAAGCAACTGCAAAATGAAAGAAGTCTGTTTCAGTACTATGGAACAAGGGGGTAAGTCCACACCTTAGGGTGTGATATAACATTCTTTTTCCCAAGGGACAGAGCATGCACAGAACTGGCATATGATACCAAGTCCTCTGGCAACCAGTTCAGTTAAAAATATAAGAGGGAAGCAGAGAAAAAGGCAGTCAAGGAAAGAGGACATCAGAATATCTTTCTGGCAGCCTGATGCCTTCACCTTACACCCAGAATACAGTCATCCCACTTAAAAGCAACACTTAACATTTGTCAGCTTTTCCTCACCCGCCCCTTAACAGCTTGAACTAAAGCCGCAGATGCAGGAGAGCCCTGCATTTTTGCTGAATGATGTAACTGAGTATTCCTTATGCAAGTAGGAGACTTATTATTAAATCCAAATAATTTATTTCAGGTTTATATTGACTGTTTCATATGACTTTAGCATTTACCAAAAAAACCCTGCAGCTTCCAACAATTTCTATACATTGGGAATAGACTTGTTTGCAATCCCCTTCCCTATTTATCCCAAGTTACCAAAAACCCTCTCAGTTTCATAATCATTGTGTTACTAGCCAGTTCCCAGACCTATCTGAAATGACAATGGAAACACAGCACACAGTAGCCTCTTACTTCTTAAGGACATTTGCATTTCTTATTAGCAAGGGAGAACAGAACATTTTTATTAGAAAAGCAAAAGGAACTAATTAAGCAAGGCTCTAAATCTCATCCAATAGCTTGGCTCAAAAGTACTTTGAAAACACAAGTTTCATACTATAGACCACAAAAAACAAAAAGTCTCAGAGAAGGAATGGGGAGAGGAAGATCTCGTTAGGAGACAGATGGGAACCCGTGACTAGTGCTGGAAAAGCTATGTTTTTACTGCATATGGGAATTTGTGAGTCATGTTGAATGCCATTTGTAATCAAGAGATCTATAATATTAATAAACTTAATAGTCTCAATTATGTTAGCAGTCTTGGTCACTCTCTAGAAGCCCATCTTTTAGAAAATTTTTTCTTCAACCTCATCTAAAGAGGCAGGAATTTCTTTCAAGAATAACGCCTATGACCTCTAATCAAGCTGCTTTACTTCTGCACAGAAGTTAATCGCTGCATTGATCAATCTCTTGGATATTAAGGAATAACATGCTGGGGGAGTTAGAAAGGGGGTGGCAACATGAGCTGTCCTTTTCCAGGCCAGTGGTATATGATAAGCTTTCTCCTGAGGATGCCTACTAGGGCCAGATAAAAAAGCCTAAGAAGAAAAAGTACAGTAAGAGATAATACGAAATAAAATTAAAATATCTTGTTAGCTAAATGGTGAGGTCAAATAGTAACAATTTAACTACTGCTAGTGAAATGAGGGTCTCGCCCTATTTAAAAGCAAAGGGTTTTTTCCCCATCAGCCTTTTTCCAGAACTTATTTATTGTAGTTTTCTACCACTTCTATCATTACTAAGACAAAAAGTTTATAGCAGAAATTTATATATACATAACCTCAAATTGAAACAATACGAAAAGCTAATCAAGGTAAATGAAAACCTTTCAGATGCACAGAACAGATCCAGAGCACAGGTTTAACCACACTGATGACTACATTTTTCCAATATAACATGGCCAAAATTCCCAGTGAGGGAAGGCATGTATGTAATACAGCATCTTTGATCTGTATTCTGATTTCACTTCTCTAACCTACTCTGGATAACTGGAGAGGGATAAAGCTTTGCCTGTGTTTGACAACTGAAAGCCAATAAGCAGGCGTCTTAACACTGGAGAATATCAAGCACATGCACACACACTAAGAAAACAGTTAATTACATGCAGCTCTGGGAGAAAATCACACAAGCCCATTCAATGAAAACTGAAAAAATACGACAATCTAATACTTGCTTTCTGTAAATGGAAGTCAAGACTATTATCTTTAACTACAGCATAGCTCCCTCTTTATAACATTGTGCAAATACTCCACAAATCTACACTACTTCCAAACATTTGACTATCTTGAAAGCTTTCCACAAAGTAGAAGCCAGTCATGACAGACTTCAAAACAGATAATAGACGGACACAGAAATAACATAATGACCTTCAGCGACAAGGAGAAAGGTGATGAGCAGAGGGTGCAATACCAATTCCAAACACAAAAGAGAATGACAGACCGGAATAATTGTAGGGTTTCAAAATCCATTACAAGAGGATCCTCTCCAGCTCTCTTACAACTTAGATTGCTACAAAAATTTCACACCATAGATTTAAGTAAGTGTAGACGCCCAAGTTCCTCTGCAATTTAAAGCAGCGTACATGCTCCTTTGAACATCTCAAATCTAATCTATTTGCACTGTCTTTAGGGTTATATACTACTTTTTATTAAGCTTAATAACTGTTCTACATTTAAGTGCCTTCTATAAGAAACAGTTGAGCTGGGGGAACATTGAATTCTCTTGGTTTGCAATTCACATTTAATTTACAAAAACACTCCTAGAAATGAGTTGGTGATAAAAATACTTTGTGTGCACTCTTCTAATGCCATTTTCTAAAAAGATCATCTTTCAGATGTTTTTCAAACCTTAGTAAGTCATCATCTTGCACCTCAGGCTGGGCAAAGGTTTTCATCAGGATCTGCAAAGCTGGCAACGTTTTAGTTTACCACAGTAAGCAACCTGAACAGAATCAAAAGCACAGGCTCTTTTCAAGTGCATCTTTCTTCACCCTACTATAAGACAGAAAGAGAGTTGGTGGAAGTGGCTGCTACATGTATATACTGCAAACAAGAAAAACACACTTGGCAACTTAGAGAAGGCTGTGTGGCTTTTTTGGTTTGTTTTGTTTTTTTGGGGTGTTGGGTTTTTTTTTCCCAAACAGCCAAACTAATTTCATAAATTAATGAATCTCCTTCTCCATTAGCAGGAAGGGGTCTGGGAACCACTCAACCCATTCTGATTTTGTCAAACAGAGGACACTGACATACACAAACACTAACTAGTGGACTTGCTACAAGGTAGCAAGTCTTTAGGGCCTAATACAGTAAATATCAAAGTGCAGCTCCGCTTCCTTCACCACTTTACTGTGGACTTAGGACTTTGTTAGTCAATAAATAACATTACTTCAATAACCTCATCTCATTCCAAATCTGTCTAAACTCACAGGTGGGGAAGGAAGAAGTGGAATAGGTCACTTTATACTCAGGAGACAAAACACCTATTAAGTTATTTAATGAAGGATGATCCCAAACCAAAATAATTGACTGCAATCTCATGATCTGAGGCATACAGCAACAAATGCACCAAGTGGTTGCTACGTGTAAACAGCACACACACCTCCCAAATCCACACACCACAGGCCATCTCTAAGTGTGCATTACAGCAACTGGTAAACCCAATCTTTATCAAAGACTTTTTAACGTAAGTCTTTGGGACAGTTTCAGCCACCTGACAACCTATCTCCAGCCCTACTCACAGCCAGCTACCTCTGTACAATCCCATGTGGTCACACACTGGACACCAAATCAAACAGAATATATTCCCTTAGTTCTTGCAGCAATCCCACTAGACAATACCAGCACATAACACATCCCAAAGTTCTGTTTTTCACTGTCTCCCCTGCAGGCTATATAGCTTCTTCTAGGCACCTCAATTGCATGCTTCCATTGTTTCCTCAGGCTCCATTCCTTACTTTTTTTTTTAAAAAAAAAAAAAAAAAAAAAAAAGTAGAACACATATTACATGTTTTCAGTTAAAGGCAGAGAAAACTTCCAGATAATATGTTCCAGCATCTAAGGGCACTAGGAAATCTAGAATAACAGGCTGGGGGGCAGAGTCATGTTGAAGGGGAGAAGAGGCAGGGAAGAGCTTCTTTTAAGTTCTTTTATAGTAACTAGTCCTGCAAGAAGAGCTATGAAGAGACATCCTCTTAATATCAGATTCAACACAAAAAGCGGTATTGCAAGTTTTTGCATAACGGCCTTTGGCAAACAACAGCTGGAGGGGATGGGAACTACATAGTTTTTGCAGCACTTTCAATCTCTCCCAGGAATGTTAACATGTAAAGCTACTTCACCTTCCCACCTGATTTCCCTCCTAATTTCTGAGGCAATCCAGAGCTCCCTGACGACTATTAAGATGTCAGAAGATTCTCCAGGAGCCATTCCTTAATTAAATGGAAACAAGCAAGGCTGAGATAAAAAATGAAAAAGAGCAGGGCCAGATCAGAACCAGGTATACAAAAATCAATCTCTCAAGTTGCATGCTGTATTTCTGACTCAAATGGATCTGAAAACCTCACCCAGCTAATGCTTTCAGGTCCATGGATATGAAGAAACTGCATGTCTAGAATTATTAAAATGTTTATTTTAATGTTTACCTCGTGCTTGCTTGAAATCCAACCTCAGATGGATCAGTGAGGTCTAACAAATGAGATACAAAGGCCTGCAGGCTAGCTTCAAGCAGCTAGAGGCTTAGGGACAAAATTCTTATATGGCTCTTCTCAACAATAGGCTGATGCACTTGACTCAAAGAGTTTATTTTATTGTGGCCATTTTGCACCTGAGGAAGTTATTCACAACGTGTAGCCTGAAACATCACCTCCCCATCCACAGCCCTATACTCTTAATTTTCTCATCTCTTAATTGAACACTTTGAGATTTTGGTTCAATTCCTATTTGAAAATCAAACATTTTTTGAATTGTGAACTCCAGCTACCAATGTTCCTTTGTTAGTCATTAGGCCTCCTGCAGAACAACAGAAACCAAGCCTCTCAAAATACTGAAGCACTAGACCTGCCTGTTTTGATGTCTACACTCAACATTTCTATGGATAATGCACAGACTCACATGCAGTCTGCCAGATAGCAATGTACAGAAACACAACAGGAATGAAAGTCAGAACTTTGCCTAAGCATGTGCAAAGATTTGTCACAGCCTGCAGTTTTACAGGTATCTATCCAATGACCTTACTGTGTACTTAACGTGTGCTGAAGGCAAGTGCTCCACTCCCACAAAATGAAGGCAGATTAAACAATGAATAAAAGGTTTGGAAATTCCCTATGGATTTAGAGTCTGTATTCTAAGCAGCAATGTGGAAGTCCACAACTTCATAACGACTTGAAGCAAATATTGAGCTGAGATGTCCTACAAAGTGGCCATGTAAGTTATACTTAGTTCAGAGGCCAGGAAGGGAGACTAGTTGGCCCTCTGGAATAGGATCTGGCTCACGTTAACATGCCTTTTCTTCACTATCATCTGATCCTGAATGCATGGTCTACACCTACCACTCATTACACATATGCCATTAAGAATTATCCACAGTAAGTGATATACAGGAAGGTTTGCTGTCATTTAGTGAGGCTGGCAATATCAATGCTCCAAATTGCTCTGAGGTTAACTCAGAAATAAGGACAAGCAAGAGGAAGTAAGTGAAAGAAAATTCAGGCATAACACTGGAGAATATACTTCAATAGTAACATCTGATTAATTTATGTCTACCATGGGAAGCAGGGGGTTAATTTTATAGATAACTAATGCAGAACTGAAATATCTTTGTGCATGACAAATGTATTGCAGTAAATTCAGATGATCCTTAGTAACTGAGACACTCTCTTTACTGAAAAATTTCTTCAGCCTCATCCTATTACCCACTCAAATTCATTAATACAGTCATTTTCTCAGCTCTAGACAAATTAACAGGCCTAACAAGAACAAATTCCAGTAATATTCACAAATAAGCTGGCTCCTGTGAATTATATTTACAAATTGAATGTTCCGTACATTCTATTTTAAAACCAAGTAAGGTTGTGGTATTCTGAAACTGTGAATAAAGGACTTTAGAAGAACCATACACTCTATAACTTTTATCCTTAACCAAGGGTAATGATTCTTTTACAAAAGAATTTCAGTCTTTTACCTCTATAACTTTTTACAATACATGAATATTATCAACAAGCTCTCACAATGAGAAGGACTTCCTGCAGCACATTCAATTAGATGCTCTCGGACAGTTTAGGGTAAGTATGGACTAGCTTTTAATTCAGCATAAATTAAAGAAATGTCAAATGCCACATAAGAAGAAAATAAAAGCCTTTTCAGATAGTACAAGAGGAGCTTGGCCATAACTAGGAACTTATTTTTGCAAAGGCAGAACACAAAAAACCTAAAAGCAAGCAATGACTAAAGATTTTGCAGTGGTCTGTATGGCATGATTTTAATAGGTCTCACACATATTCTCAGGGAGGACATTCCATTGCAAAGTCATTTACTTACCAATGACAAGGCAGGAGTTAACAAACAATCCATGTATCTGCAGCCCTAGAAGACTTGTGGATCTGTAAGATGAGAATCTCTGTGAGTTGCAAGGACAATCAGAGGAAAAATAAACTATCCAAGACTAACATAAGAATAAGACAAAGTAACAAAAAACCTCACTCAGATTAAAGTTCTCCTGGTTTTAGACAGGAAGCCACACCTTAGGCAGATGATCAGAATGATAGGATCTCCAGGCTGAGTAGGATCAAAATATGACGCATTATAGGAGCTGACCTTCCCAACGTAGTCTTTAAATAAAAGAATCAGCAATCCCTTAGTGCTTCAAGATTCAGTTATGCAGGCTTATATATTATACAAGCATATATGACAGATGTAGATCTGAAAAAACATTTTACTTATTAAATAAAAAAGCCCACTGTTAACCTGTCTGCCATGTCAAATGTATCTGTATCTGGTCATAGTCGGTGCCCAGAAGCAGACAACTAAAACAAGTTGTCCACCTACCGAAGAGCTCAGAAGCAAGTTAGCATTTATTTATCCATTCTTCACACATGGTACTGAGGTCATTAGAATGCAGTAACTATGACACCATGCAATCTTGCCTGCATTTAGATAACTAGTACATTTCATCAGTAGTTGCTGACCTTCCCTCACAACCTCCGTCCTTCATTTGGACTAACAGTTCCTCCATACCTAAATCTTACTAGGCAAAAAAGAATCATCCCCAGCTACAGTCGTCCCCCCCCCGCCCCCCCCAGTAAAAACAGAAAAAGCTCCCTTAAAAGGCAAAACTTTGACCATTTTCTTCTGAACCATATACAACTAACTTAACCGAGAGCTAGATGCTGAAGACAGCATCAATTTCCTATCTCAAGCTTACCTCAGTCAGCAGTGAATCCTACTCCTATTTTATTAACAGTTAAATTACCTCTACCATGAAACAAAGCATGGTTCTAGAAATTATCACCCTTAGGATGTGGGGTATGTTTAAGACCTTGAGCCTGCGGCACTGGAAGCATACACAGCACTAGGAATTTGGCCATCCTTATTTGCTCTATTTCTGCAATCATAACCTACATTTTTATGCCAGAAAAGAAACAAAAATTTCTTTCTCCACAGCCCAAAACAAAGACCTAAAGAAAAAGCCAAATAATGCACACCCTTTCAAAGGGTGATGTGTGTCTTTCCTTCCAAGTTAAGACTTACCAACTGTTAAGTCACAGAATCAGCCAGGTTGTATTATTTAACTGGTATTTTATTTAAATATCTAAAGTTTATTTTACATTCAACTTCTCTTATCTAAGAGAGTTTTAGTTTTGGCTTAGTATACCTGTGAAATGTCAAGGCTCAGGTTATCATTTTGGAATGAATGTGCTAGTCTCTTGCACTGAAGAAAGCAGTTGTCCAGTTAGAAATGCCTAAACTTAAATCACAAATGCAGTTTGCTTCATTTCCACAAGCTCTGAGAAACTGAAAACTTAGGACTAACAGAATTTCAAGGTTCCTGAACATTTCCATGAAACATAAAGAGCATGACTGGCCAAAAACAAGCATCAGACATCACGTTCTTTCCATTCTGTCTTCTTAAAAAAGGCAAAAGCAAAAGTAGTAGCAAACTGTTAACAGTCACAAAGCTATATATATGCCTGCATTAGCGTATTTTAGAAGTTAGCAACAAATTCTGTGAGTGAGAAAAAGTGTTAAAAGGACACCAAAATTATTTCTGAAAGTAGCAAATTAAAATAAACAAGAATCCGACATACCTTTGCCTCTTCCCTCTGGACAGTGCAGACAAGCTGTCCTGGCTTCTTTGCACGGTGCATCGGAACCTTCAGAAGCGTGACAAAAAAAGAGGGGGGAGGGAACTCCGAAGTCTGAGAGCGAAGGTTCCACCCCTGCACTTTACATGTTAAGGGCTCTCAGCTCACTGATCACAAAGCAGCTCTTACAGTCCGTATTCAAACAGTCCAGCTCCAGGGTAACAAGTTCAAAGTGGGAGGAGGCAAAAGGAACCAGAGGGTGGTAACAATCCTAAGCAGACGTTTCGTTCTTTTTACATCTGCAGAACCTGTTCTTCAGGTTGGAAACTGAAACATCTGCTTATTGCAGTGTTTGAAAGCTGCACGCCAAACCTCTTTATACTAACAGGTCTGCAGAGGTAAAACCATATTTAATAATGCACAGACAAGCAACATGTGGGAGGAAAAGTTAATCATTACTGTGCACCGAGTTTGTTTTACATTTTGGACTTCCTTCTGTTAACGTCAGTGAAGCAAGTCACTCCCTTAGCAGGTCTGTTATAAGGAAAAGTAGAGAAGCATACAATGGAAACAAATTCTGCACAGGAATTTGTCTTGCAAAAGCTTAAGTAAAACACAGCAGCTAGATTTTTAAGAGATTTGGCACTTTTCTGCAGTTGCCAATATCAATCACAATACAAAGAAGAAACAGGTTTTCCTTGCAGATCGCTGTGTAACATTAGTCTGGTCTTGCTGCATGTGATGAAGAGAACAACTAACCACATTAATCCCAGGCTGGTTTACCATGTCACTTCCAGCATCAGCTGAACCATCACATTGGTAAAGGATCATGGTGGGCCAATAATCTATATAATAATTCTCATGATAGAGAGTATTCAAGAGACTTTCAACAGGTTAGTAGGCAGCATTTGAAAGGTACTAGAGCCTCAGGTCCTTAAGGTGCATATGGCTACTATACTTTTTAAGCTTAATATACTTAACTGCTTAGTATTAGATTAGGAAAAAGTGCTGGTTTATTATTTTGGCAAATACAGCACATATTTCTTCTCCTTACAAAATAATACACTACTTGTACAGTCTGCATTCAGATCATCCACTTCTCTCATTCTAAATCTTTTAATTCATTATTTTGGTTTTGCCAGAGGATGGAATCTATGAGAGAAGTGGGTTTGGCCTGGATCTACAAAGAATAATCTCAGCCTATATGAAATAATCGTAACTGTAGAATTTCTCTCTACTGCTTCGTAGTCCAAGAACTAATTTTGTTGGCAAGTTTTTTACGGAGGTTGTCTGTCCCCACACAGGAATGAATACATACTCTTATTTGGTGGATTATATGTTCCCCATTGTATGAAACAGCGTTGCCTATAAATGTTGCAGTATTCATTAACCCAAATACTATGCACAGCAAATTCTGTGAACGAAACAGAAAAATCTCCATGTAAAACAACACAGGGGGCTACATGCAGAAGATCTAAACTTTCTACACAGCAGAAAGATTTAAGAAATAAAACAAAGGGAAAAAAGCCAACATTTGCAAATACAGATTGATAAAACTTTCTTCAAGTGAGAGGTAAACACCAGCTATGCTAACACACACAAACACTGCGCAGCACTGGAACAGAAGCCATTTCATGTCACATTCATATGACTGTCAAGAAAAGATTACTTATGTATCCATTTTCACAGAAATTTCAAAATAGTATGCAGACTCATACAGAAGTGAGAAAATAGAAGGAAGGAGAAGCAAGGCATAATTCATTGAATACTCCACACACCACAAAGCATTTGCCAATTCAGGTTTCCTCCCTCAGACTTTTAAGAATTGTCCAGTGCTCCTCACTTCCACACACACACCATCACTGAACAATATCATCTTTAGCATGCATATGTAGGGAACTTGAACTCACTACCAGTGAGTTTCAGCCCCACTTCTAATCAGCAGTCACAAATCACTGCTCAAAGTACCACTTACAGTCCTTTTGGTTAATAATTCCAGTTCCACAAAATAAAAACGACAACTGGTTTCCTGCAACTTTCTCAGAGAAAGAGAAATTACCTGAAATATGCAGAATGAGCACAAGTTTGAGTCTAGACTGACACCCGCAGCACAACATTGGCCCTCAACAGGCAGTTTTTTTATTCCCTTAAAAAAAACTAGTTTCAGGAGAAGAAATTTTATCATACAATATATGGCAGCACAACTACCAAGACACTAACAGGAAGAACAAAAAGAAAAAAGTGACAGAAAGAGTAAGTAAGGCAAAAGTGGAAGGCAGATCAAAGAAGACACAAATTCCCCAAGAGTTGGTAGGACTGAACGTTTAATATTAAATTATTTCACTTTGTTATTTCACAACTAACAGTCCTACCTAATGCTTTGAATTTTTTGTTGTTTTCATTTGCCTGTTTTGTATTTTCCCCTGAATATTCACACTTCTTAACTGTTACTTGTTTACAAAGAGCAAAATCATAAGACTAGAAAATATTCCCTTAAGAAAGAACTACTAAAAGGAAAAAAAGTCTGTCCACTCTAGAACTATGAAGAACAGCAACTTCTTATCAGTAGCAAGGCTTTGTCCTACAGTAACAGTTAACTGTCCCAAAGAATATATGAGTAGCTGTAACATGTATATAAATAGTTTTCTTTTTCCTGAGAGCATTTGGGAGCTTGTTAGGTTTAAAAATAAATATATTCAGGTACTTTATTTTTCTTACAAACATATTGACAGATATACATAAAACTCCAGAGCACTTAAAAATATAACCCAATGTTGCATGGGCAAAAAAGACCTGTTCCAGGAGGCAGAATGCTGAATTAAACATATTTCCAATGCATTAGTTTCTAGGTGTCCCATCACTTCTTTGTTTCTCAATTTGTCCCATCTCCTAAGAAGAGATAATGATATTGATTTATTATGTATTTTAGTGAGTCAAGAAAAAAGAAGTATGGAAATATCGTGAGTGTTATACACACATGCCAATGGAACTTCTCATGTGAAACACAGCAGCTGCCTAAACAATTCACAGCGCTGGAAATCAAGAAACAAAGGATGTTTTTCTTTACTACAATGATCAGTTATCACACACAAGAGGTGGCAAGAGAGGAGGTCTATCCCTCTCTTACTTGCAACTTTCAGTGCAAGCAAGCAGCTAACTAAAACAGGACAATTCTCCTCAATGGTATATACATTAAGGCTGTCTACCCAAAATGGAAAGACTATTTGGCATGATGTCATCTTCTCAGCTCAAAAAAAAAAAAAAAAAAAAAAAAGTTTTTTGAATTATTTTCTAGATTTTGACAACTCTCCTTCTTTTGAGAGAAGAACATATGTTAATTGCCCTACTCAACAAAACCCCCACCCTTCAAAATAGCATAAACCAACTTAACTTTTAGAGTATAACAAAATCCATTCAATTTATCAAGAATGGTCACATACAGAGAACTTTAAAAACACATTTTAACATTTGTGGGAACCAAGTCTTGGCAGCCTGGAACCCTAGGTAATTACGAACAGTTAAAGGGTAAATTCAAAAGCATCAGTAAATAATTAATCAGTTGACCCTATAAAACATTAATACCAAGAACAGATAATGCACACAAAACCAAAGCAATTACCAATTACAATTTGGATTTTCAGCTGTTACTAAGGTCAGTTTCAGTTTGCTACTACAAAAAGTAGGAACAGACCCTACACTCAGTTATGCAGATTTCTACTGGACCTTTAAAGAATTTATTACTTCATTCTTCTTACAGCTTTTGGATATACTTTGACTGTGCTGTTAAAAATAACTAACTCTACTAAATAGAAAGAGTATTATTTACCATACAATCTCCCCAAACCCCAACATTTTTAAGGAATGAAAATCTGACCTTCAGAAGCCTGAACTTATCTTCAGCTTTATAAATGGTTTCCAACCTAATAATTAAGTGCTCACCAGCCAGCATTTCAGCTTTGCAAAAAAAAGTCTTGAGCTCTTCTTTAGTTTCTTGACCTGTAAACTGAGAAAACCATATTTATGCCCTTCAATAAAATGGCAGCAAACATGTATCCTGCACACTTAATAAAATAGGTATCTCATACAGAGCACAGATGAGAAATTATACCTAGCACTCCAATCAATTTCTCTAACGGTTGATCACAACCAAGCAAATACCACCCTAGCGAAGTCAGCATCTCCAACAAAGTATCACCATTTGCTCCTAACTCCCCCATATTTCTTATATTCCAGTTCTCTCAGGTGCAACTGATTTAAAAGATATAAACCTCTGGATTGATGAAGGAAATCCTAGGGCACAAGACAATGGAAATCTTACCTATCAGAGTCAGTAGAAAAAAATAAACTAAAATTAGGATAGACTTGCTATACTGCCTATACAATGTTGAAATAGCAACCAATAGTTTTGTGGTGAGAAAGTTACCAAGTCCTCCAATTTTAACCAGTCTTCCCTTGTTTTGTATTTTTCTCAGCAACTGAGCTGTTGGACACACGAGAGAAAGTGGAAAACATAGCTCTCACTTTTTTTAAAAATAAAAACATATGGGAGTAAAAGGAGAATTGGAATTCTGAACAAAATCACCCAAAGACTGGCCAATTTGGTTTAGTTTGATATCTGTATTTTAGGCTAGCAGCTTCAAGTTTCTTAACTTGGGCCATATCAGACCACTATGATATGTCCAAGTTTAAGTGAGAAGCGAACACTAGATGGGAAAATATCATTCTGTAGCCAATTTCTCACGGTTTTTTTTCCTTATGCAGGTGCTCCCCCTACTGTTTTACTAAATAAAACGTTGTTAAGCTTTTCCTTAATTGCATGGATTTTATAGCAACATATTGAACAATCTGCAATTTCATTTATGTTATACACCCTTCCATACACTAGCAAACAAAAATTTGAGTTGCACCTGGAGCAAGGAGGGAGGGAATATGAATGCATCACTTATGTAAAGCTGTGATGAATCTCAACTCTTTTGATGAATTTACAACTTTTGGTAAAGTTCAATTAGAACTTTGATGCTGCTAATAACAGACTACTGAAAACTAAACGACTACAAAGTTCCAGTTTACTTGTGTTTATGTTTTTCACTAGGTAGCCTTTCTGCTTCTCAGCGCTGAGAAGAAAAAAACAAGTACAAGCTCCAGCTCCTGTCACATTAATATCGCAGTACCTCACTTGAAGGTAGCCTGTAAACTCTTCTGGAAAACGTCTATTTCAATCTACATGACAGTAGTTTTGTCAAATAAGTCAGTTACATGGCAGAACTTCCCCTTTGCTTCAGCATGTTACAAAACTAGATTTATAACTACACAGCATTAAAATCTGCTAAGGAAATAAATAAAAAAAAACCAAACAACCCAACTGTTTTGACAAAAAAAAAAGAATGCATCAGATTTCAAGATGCATACAGGTAGAAAACGTTTTCAGAATGGTGCTACCTTTGTTTAAAAGGTTATTTTGTAGGGAGCAGAGGAAAAAAAAATGGCTTTTTAGATAATGGTCACACCTGCAACAGCCACCTAGTAGGTAATGGGATTCTGGCTGTTGCCATCGAGAGGCCAGTAAGCCTTATGACAACAAGAGTCACAAGTCTTTAATTCCCTAAATAAATTAACAACTAGACACAACATCAAGAGCAATTTATATGAAGCGCTGTTGACTAAGATCTTCAAGCTCACGTTCAGTCATCTTTCTCCCTCTCCAAACCCCGCCTTTTACCAGTGATTCAACCACAGGACACCACGCAGCCGGCCCGCCACGGCAGACGGGCGCTGGGGACAGGCGCTACCACGGCCCGGGACCCCGCAGCTCGCACAGCGGGGCACCTGGAGGCGACGGGCGGCGGAGGGCCGGCATACCGCCCCGCCGAGCCTTCCCGGCGGTCTGCGCCTCCAGCAGAGCGGCTGCGGGGAGCCTGGCCTACGCGATTTACCTCAGCCGGGGCTCTACAGCCGCCCCGCAGGCTACGCTCTGCGGCCGCGTTACAAAGGGCGCTGGGCGCCGGCCCCCTGAGGCGGGAAGGCCGCCCCCGGGAGGCGGGAAGGCCGGCGTCTGCCGCAGCGCTGCAGGGCGGAGTGAAGCGGCTCCCACCTCCTCATCCGCCCGGGCGAGAGGTGCGTGATGACGCGCCACGCCGCCGCCGCGCAGAGCCCGCCCCCTCGCGCGCGCCATGGCGGTGGCGGGCGCGGCGCAGCTGGTG
>JAVJGJ010000037.1:105636344-105656345 GCA_035590215.1 Microhierax caerulescens
AGCCTTATGGGCTTTTTCACCTGCAGGCTTTTGTTCCCCTGCCCCCCCACCCCCCCCACCCCCCCCCCAATCCATTTGAGTTACCTCTTTGGAAGAGTCATAGTTTCAGTTCCAATGCAAATTATTTAAGGCACTGGAATTTCAGTTGCTCAGAATTATACTGCATACTAGTGGATAATTTGAAATGTGAAGATACAATAAATCTTGATTATGGTTATAATTACAGTATAACCATATAAAAATATAAAGCTATTGCTGATATAAAGGCCACGAAAAGCCTCCACACTAGTAAGTGTTGAGCACTCTTATTTTAATTGCTTGTGGATAGGACCACTGACTAATGCATCACTCATAGCTCTAGTAATTTTTAGAAGTTAGCTGTGTCCCAGTAGTGGCCTGGAAGTGGGCTGAACATGTTTCTAAGTGTATAATCTGTATAATTAATTGCTTTTTTGAGTGTTTTTTAGTGATCTTTAGCTGATACATAGTTCTAATGCTGGATAATAAGATGTGACAGGAAGAAAGTGGGAAGATGTAATTAGCAGTATTTATGTAAAAATAAAGACCAGTAAGGGGGGGTGGGGGGTGGGGGGGAGCAAAACCAAAACCCCACCAAACTACTATTTCTGGTTTATCTAGGTTTTGCCATAGTATACAGCACTTTACATTGAGAATTTGTTGAAAATCTTGTGTTAGGGTAGCCTGTCTTGCTAAAGAGAAACATTGTTGAATGCTTTCTTGACTCTGCTTAACAGAGAAATCGTCAGGGTTTCCCTTGTTAACCTTCACTTTAGAAGACACGATAATGAAAGGCCTTCAGAGAAGGATGAAGTAAGGTTTTGATAAAAACTGTCAGACCAGAAATAAACCCATGAAAAACCTGACTGAGGAAACTTGAGTTTAAAATCAAGTACCTGCAGAATTTAAAGTTTTGGTCTTATTCTGAAGCGCATGTTGATTTGAGAATAAGGTGGTCTGTGAGATCACACACACTCCTATATAAAAAATGCCAGCAAGACGTTATTCTCTAATATGTCTTTATTTAAAATTATATTAATATTTTTATATTTATTTATGTATTCAAAGATCAAAAGTATTGAACATTTGTTGTCTTCTGTGTATATTAAGCCAGTGTATTTTCTTTTATTGAAACTATTTGAGTATCAATAACTTCTTGAAATGTTATATATTTTGCATATATGTATGCAAAAACTCTTTGCAGTTTGAGGGGGAAATAAAACCTTGTGTATCTTTTGACATAAACTGTTTTACATTTTAGGTTATAGTTCTTGGAACAGACAGATTCTCCCAAGTTCTAAAACCAGGCCACGTAGTATGAACTATTTCAACATATTCAGCCAGGTAAGGAGTCCACAATATACTGGAGTAACTCCATGTATTTAAATATAGACATGTTTTCTAAATTAATGTCAGGTGAGGCTGTATGCTGTAATGCCAAAGATTTTTATAAAGGAAAGCATTCAGTCATTATTCCAATCTGTTAAGTAGTTTTAACATGATGTTTAGGATCAGGTCCATGCAAATAAGTTTGATGAATGGTTGAAACCAAATAATGAAAATGGTTGATAAAAGCCTGAATTAGAGCATGTGGAAATCATATACTGTTAGAGGCAGGCAAGTTGAGTACAGAGGCAGGCAAATTTGAATTTGAAATAAACAGAATTAATTGCAATGAAAAGTGTAATAGCCACTAAGTGAAAACATGGAAACCTCATCAGTTAACTAAAAATTGCTTCCTGAAATTAAAAAAGAAGTGGTAAGTACTTATGATGCATTTACAACATCTTTTTCTATATTCATAAACAGATGTCTTTGAACACCTTGCCCTGCTACACAGTATTGGGTGTAACTAACATTTAAAATGTTCATTCCTGAATAAAAATTGTCAAAATCTATATCCATCAAAGTTAGTCTTTGAAAGTCTTGCTTAGAAAGAGACTACCCTAAGTAAAGCTACATGTGAATGTCTGTAGTTAATTTACTACTGTTTAGTTGTTTTCTTAAAACTACTTGTTTCAAAGTTTTCACCCGTGATGAATAAATTCCTAACATCTCAGGTTTTTTAAACACAGAATGAGTCATGCTAACCTATTTAAGTAGGCTATTGCAGAATTTAATTAATATGATAATATGACCTTGTGAAATTCTTACTGTTCGTGTACTAAATGTTCTTATTTATTACCTGTAACATTTAATTGTGGTTTTAATAAATTGCATATAAACACATTTACTTTAGAACCAATTCACAACTACATTATGCAGTTACCAGAATTCCTTATTGCTGATTCTTAGGATAGAAAGATTTCTGTGGCTGATACCTAGCTGATGATAAACAACTTTGTCTTCATCAGTTAGTGTTCTTCATGAACTTCTTTATTTCTGTTCTGGTCCCTATTAGTAGACTGCAGTGTCTACTGCACTGTATGCCTCTGAATCACAGAAAATACAAGACCTTTTTTTTGTTTTGGATTTTGTTTGGTTTAAAGCAGGATTTCTTGGTCTAGTTTAAAACCAAAATCAAACACAAACAAAAAAAAACCCCACAGCATAATACAAGCCATCGCTGGAAGCTTGTAGCTTTTTCTTTCTCTCCATTTCCTGCTCCCCTTTGTTTGTGTACTAACTGGTAGCTCTTTTTCTGGAGGCCCCTATGTCACTCTCGTTGTTCACGCCTTTGTTTCTCTGCATAAATGTGTGATGTATAGATAGTGCTTATGTGGACGTCAGCATTTCCAAACCTTGCATGTGTTGCATTGCTAAGCAACTTTTAGCAACACTTATCTCTCGTCCTTATGCCATCTGGAAAAGAGGATTAGACAAGGAAATGTGCCAGGGAGAGACAAAGGCACATCTAAGAAAGAGGTGGCTTAATTACTTAAGAGAATGAGTGACATTAATAGTAGGCAATCATCAAAATTGATTGAAGGCAAGTACAATGCCTTTACAGGTAGTGATAATGAACCACTGAGAAAGGTTGCATATTTTATATCCCCTGTCCTTTTTACTTCCTTGGAGGAAGCAGCACACAGCTGAATTCTATTGCATGTTTACATACAATGGTGCAAGATGAAGGCCTCAATGATTTCAGTACACAATTTAGATACAATTCCAGTTATGGTGAGTTTTTTCCAGTTACATACATTCAGGGGTATAACTAGCTGACTACTGTTTTAAAGGTCTCTTTCACTAGGCAGAGAAGATTGTGAAAATGCCAGTGGAGGCTGAAGCTTGTGTACATTAGTTACCGAGAACAACACTATGATTGGGATAACTGCCAGAGATAGCATCTTGTGCCTTAAAGTGATGGAAGGAATAGACCAACACAGGTAGTATCAGAAGCCTATTTCCAAAGAACTGCCTTTGCTTTTATCTTCTAGCTTGCATCTGTAATTGCTAAAGGTGTAAACAAAGTGCTAGAACTTCAGGTGCTAAACCCACCTGGAGTTTCAACTGGGTTTACACACATTTTAGAATTATAGTAGCACTTAATCTGGTACCTGTGCTGTTACCACACAAAAAGCCAGATACCCAACTTAACAGAAGAATTATCACTTTAGATTTAGAATATTCTTATTTGCTAGTTCCTTATGTACTCTTAACATTGACAGAATGTTGTCCGATAGCTAAACAAGATTTAGTACGATGTAAAACAAGTGTAGTTTGTTGCTGAGTTATTTTACTTCCCATACCTGGACTTGTGTCTATACTTTGACCATTGTCTGTTTATTTTCTTACTGGTTTCAACGCTAAACTCTTTCAATACAATGAGAAGAATTCAGACTTAACTTTCAGTGCCAGTTCTGTGTGTCAAGATGCTTTTTTACGTGTATCTTGGAATAAATGTGCATACCGCTATATACAATACTATACTTTCTTGTGTCTGAAACTGAAACCAGTGTTCCTGATTGTGACCTTCCCAGTCCTGCCAGGAAATACTGTGAAATATCTGACAAATTTTCTGTCCTCTAATACAGGACCACAAAGAGGTCTATCAACTTAGCTATTCGTTAATGTTAGTAAAATCCTGGCTGTGAACGAGTGATCTCAAGATTATGTGATATTGAGTAGGAAAGGGTACACTAGAAAAACTGCATGTTCATCATGACATAATACTAAATTGCATGATTACGTGTGCAAGTTTAACATTGCCAGGAACTTTAATTGGCTCATACCAAAGCTTCTGTGGTATTTGGCTTTGCAGCCTTAGGAATCTTTGAACTTTTATGTAAAGGGTATCTCTTGGGTGAAATGCAGTCCAGATTTAAATAACAAGTTTTTTGGAATTGAGTTTGGTACACTATTTCACTTTTCACAATCTTTAAAAAGAAAAATAATGTGTGATTCTGTATATGACAAAGCAGTTATTCATTCTTGCCATGTAATTTAATGCGGTGTAATATATGAACTGAAAGACTTCACATAATAGTATCCCACAGTAACAAACCTTGGGCAAGAAATGTTTGATTCTCCCCCCTTTCCCCTTTAGAGGAATGCCACATAATCCTCGGTTGTTGTGTGGTCTCCTATTCAACTTTTCACACAAATGTTGGAAGGGTATTTATAAAAAGCCTTGAGGACCACCCACTTTGCTATTGAAAATTGGCTGAAATAATCCCTTCTTTATAATTTAGCTGTGGTGTTGTCGAAATTTAAAATCCGTGTGTATTTCTGTTTAAAGGGGCAGTGGAGAAATGACGTATTCAATGAACAGGGTGCTATAGTTAATTGTTCTGGTGACATCTGTGATGGACTGTGGATCAATGGCTACCCTGCTGGTACGTACATTCATTATGCTCTCCAGTTATTAACAAGTCTTTGACATAATGCTTTGCTTGTCCCTCTTTTGATTAATATGATCTGACTGTAATGTTTAGCATCCTCTGAGTACTCAGTTTTCCTAGAATGCATAGTTCTATGGAGTGAGTGGGATAGCTATTTGACTGAGACCTCTCCTGAAGGGAGAGCAGAGCTGTTCATTCAAATTCAATGCAGAACTACAGTGAGGTATTGAATGTTCTTGTAATGGATTTTTATTCTTGCGATGAGGGAGAGTTTTGGGGGTTTAATAATGTGGATTTTTAATTTTAAAGTGAAAGTATTTTTGAATTAAAATGTTGGAAAGAGAGCAAAAGAAACAAACTGTGTGTGCATGCACGGTATGCGTGCATATAAGAGAGTAACCCCAGTTAGTTTAAATCATGTCATTAGAAATAGGAAAGAATTGCTCAGCAGGTTATAATTTGTTAAGCACAGAGCAGAAATGCATCACATCATAATGCAAAGATATGGACCCAGTGGCTTAATAGAAAGCTTTTCTAATCCAATTGACTTCTGCATGAGGGGACTGTTTACACAGAGCATAGTAATTCCAGCTTGAGTGCAGCTGGTCAAGAGATGCTCTTGAGTAAATTTTTGTACTGCTTCACTCAGATATGAATGTGTCATCTCAAAGGAAATTAGCCAAAAAACTTGAAATACAGCATATATGGATGTACTTTTGATATCAAGAAGCAAAGCATATGGAATGGAACTCGGAAGAACAGATCTGTGCAGCAGCCCGTCTTAAGAATAGTTGCTTGTCAGAAACTCTACTGTAGGCTGTTAACATTCTAAAAATGAAATATTTCATAAAAGAATCAGAAGAATATAATTCACCTGGTTAATTTATTTCTATCTTTAGTATTAGACATACTTGTAATACTAGGTCAGTTTTTCTGAACCCAGAATGAAAATGTTTATTTTCAGAAGCGTTTCCTATAAAGGAATAAGTTTTTGTAGGTTTCATAAGTCTCACAGTAAAGTGCTTCTTTAATCCAGTCAAAGTTGATAGTAATCAAAATTCATAGCTGTGTTCGAACCCTATAAAATGTTGTGATGGTCTGTTTCATGATTAGTTAGCAGATGTTAACTTTAACAGGCCTTTTTTTCTGGCACTGTAAGCTGAACAATAACGAATTGAATAGGTCTTGAAGAAATCGCTACACAATCATGGAAGTATTCTCTTCAGATTACTATAAGGATATATTTGAAGAGAGAAAATTTGTTCCACTCCTGTTCATTGGGTGCTTAGAAGACTTAATTTTCCCTTTTCTCAGCAGTGCAATCATTTACATTTTGTATTAAAGAAAGCATGATATTCCTGTTTATCACTAAAACTTAATTGTAATGATTTTGTCTGCTCTGTCTTTGTGAGACATTTACCTTCACAAGGATCAGAGACTCTGGATGTCTTGGGCAGTGTTTTAACTGTACGGGTTTTGCTAGTTTTCTGTTGGAATTTTGCAATAAATTTATCTGCTGAAGCATCAATGATTTTTATCTGTATAAGCAAACTGTGTAGTTGTTGAGCTGCATTTGTATTATTATACCTTGAACAGATGATTGCTGCCGATTTTAGAGTAGTTATGTCAGGAGACAGTCAAGATCGTAGTTATTTCCTTCACCTTCTCCTGTTCCCTGAAAAAAAAAAAAAAAGAGAGAGAGAGAATACATTACATTTTACAGGTGTTTAATGCCAGAACCTGTATTCTGAGTCCATTCTTAAATAAGCAACATAAAGATAAAATTATGAGCAAAAAATTTATTCTTCATGTTTTTTTCCCTCTGAATAATATTTTTACTGAAGTAATGTTTAATGCTGTATTAGGTTTATGTGGCAAAGTTTTGGTAGTCGAGGAGCTGCTTGGGTGGCCCCTGTCAGAAGAGGCTAGGAGCTGCCCTATGCTGGACACAGCTGGTTCCAGCTGGCTCTGCAACAGACCCACTGCTGGCCAAAGCTGTGCCCATCAGCAAAGATTTTAAAAAAACGTATTTAAGAAAGGATAAAACACTGCACAACAGTGAGAAGCTGGTGTGCGTGTGTGTCTATGTAGAAACAATCCTGTGGAGACCAGGGTGAGTGAAGGAGGAGGTGGGAGGAGGAGGAGGTTCACCAGGTGTTGAAACATATTTCTCTTGCAGCCTGTGGAAGCTTTGGAAAAAGCCATGGTGGAGCAGGTGTTTGTGTGCAGCCTGTGAAGAGGACCACAGCAGAACAGACATTTATGCTGCAGCCCATGGAAAGCCCATGCAGAAGCAGGTGCTCCTGACAGGAGCTGTGCCTTGTGGAAGACCAATACTGGAGCAGGGAAAAATGTGAGGAGGAAGGAGCAGCACAGAGGGACTGTTATGGACTGTCTACAACCCCTCCATTCTTCCTCCCTCTACATCACTCAGGGGGAAGGTAGAGGAATTGAAAATGAAGGAGTGAGGCTGAGGCTGGGGAAAAAGAGCATAAGATAGGGGAGAAAGATACTGTTTTCATTTATCTTCTCACTTTCCAGGCCTTTCTTAATTTGCAATAAATAATTTTCCCTGAGGCCCATGGCAGTAATCAGTAAACAATCTCCCTGTCTTAATCTTGATCCATGAGCCATTTCATCTTACTTTCTTCCCACCGTCCTGTTGAGGAGAGGGAGGGAGAGTGTAGTTGGGTAGGCATCCAGCTGCCAGCCAGGGTCAGCCCACCACAAATGCTATGAAAAGTGTAAGAAATAAAGTAGAAATGGATCATTCCATTCAATCAATTCTGATTTGAGATTTTCTTTCACCTGAGTCATAACTTTAATATTTCTTCTTAATTTAACCCTTAGTTGTGGTCATCAGCCATTTACTTTCCTGTATTTAATGCTGCTGCCCAAAACAGAGAGTTCTTTTGCCTTTTGAGTAAAAGTACAATAAGAGTGTTTTATATTGTGACTTAAAAACTTTAGTGGAACTTGTAGCGTTGCGATACAGTAACAGTAAGAGGTAGTGAATATATAGTTGTGACATGCTAACTATTTATTTGTTGTTCTTTTGATAATCAGCTGTGAGTAGTCATGGTGTGAAGATCTGGGCTGGCATCAGGAACGACCAAATCCCATGAAATTCTGCTACCAACTTAGTTGAGGTAATTGAAGAAACAGAGGAAAACAGTTAACTCCCATGTATGTAGTGTGGGGAAGAGCCAATTTCTTTATATATTTCCCTTGATTAATATGTATATGCAGTAATCTAAAACTGTGTAGTTTGCCAGCTATGTAAATTACAGCAAATGTGCAAGTACTATACCCTAAAATGAGTAACTAATACCTTTTTTAGATGCTGAGGTGTTTTTGTGGTAGTCAAATATACTTTTATAATGTAATAGTAGCCTTTAAGAGTGCCAGTTGTTCACTGCCCTTCCCTGCCTCCAGCTGGTGGCTTCTAACTATTCAAGGAAAGATTCTCTAATCAAGGAAATACAGCAAACTCTGTCTTCAAAGATAGGACCATAAAAATCATCCTTCTAAATACTGATTTGCAGTCCTAAATTAATAATTGATTTCTGAAATTTTGATCAATCCACTGAAGTCCCTGGAAACTGCTGAATGTGTTAGTACTTCTAAGAAGCCAAGAACCTTTAAATCTCACTGAAATTTGTTTCAAAAATCTCACCCAACATTTGGGTTCTCAATCTATTTTTATATCAACGATTTTTTTCTTTTTCCCTGTCAAGAATAATACCTGATATCGGATTTGTAAATACTCAACAATAATTATTTGAAGTACATTAGCAGATGAAATAGAATCTACAGGGAAATATTTATTTGAAGCTGTGCAACTTGATTCTTTTTTTATTAGGGAAGTCACTGCTTTAAGTTTGTGCAGCATTTAACAGAACTTGGAAAACACAAGGAGCAACCTAAATGAATTACACATCCCCATTTGTCAGCTGTATCTCCAGTTTGATGAAATCTAATAGACTTAAGTTGTTGGAGAGGTAGTTCTCAGTATTATGTTTAATGTGTGTTTTCTGCTTTATACCAAGCTGTAAATCGAATATATTGAGTACCTAATGGCTGTCATGGTAAATTTATTCTTGTATTTGAACTTAATTAAGATTTAAAAACCTATCAGCACAAACAAACAAAAATGTCAAAACTATTTTCTTTCACTGGATTTGAGTGTATAAGCTATCTTTTGACATACGTTGCATCTGGAAACTGGGAACTGAAATGTGCTGTTTCTGTCATTAGCAATTCTGGATTTGCATTGGCTGATTTACCAATCCCTAAGGGAAATAGAGCCAGAATCTGGATTTGACACCCTATATGGAGCAGGAGATGCTTTGAGCAGCCAGCATGGTAAGTAAAGATAATGGATTAGTTGACTGCTCAGCTTTTTAGTTAACTGAAAAATGAAAAAGTATCCTTGCATAGCAGTAAAATAACTTGAGTGTATAAGAAACTGCCTTAGCAATGCAAACAGGCAGTTCTTAACGGATTCTTTCTTAGCACAGTGCCAAATTTCTCACAATAAATAGAAAAAAAAATAATTTTGTGACATTGATTCCATTTTATAAGACAAATTATCTCTTATAGGATTTTTTTTCAGTTATTTTAATCAGGCAAAACATACTGGTGTGCAACAAGATCAAAAGAGTCCAAGTAATAATTTCTAGTCTTAATTAATTTACCAAGAATGAAATAGGGCCTAAAATTTTAATCTGTAGTCCATATATCCATATATATGGATTTATAATATCCATATTATACCCTTCACTAATGTTTAGAAATAGTGTGGTACATACTTGTAGTAACAGCTTTGACTGCATGTGTAACTGGTCCCATAAATACTGCAGTTACAGTATCTTCAGTTGTGGGAGTGCTAGTTTCAGGAAAAATCAGAAATATCCAGCCATATAGGCTTTTACGTCCATGCAAGAGCCATTGTACGTTGATTTAAAATACTCAAGTATTTTAAAATGTGGAGAGAATTTTATGACCCTTTCCTGATTTAATAGTCTCCTGTTTCCTGTTGTGTCTGATTTGTAATTCTTGGTGAATGAACAGCCAGCAAGTTTTAATGTGCGTGAATTACTTGGATGCTGGAGTAACAAGTTCTGGTACTGCCAGTCCAATCAGCAAGAGGTTAAGGGTCAAAAAAAGTACTTTTCCTTCAGACACACTCAAGACCTGATTTAACTTATTGTATCTATTTGGCTTATTATATTATATCTAAAGGTGGTAAATTTGAGTTTTGTTTGTTTATGTTGCAATATTTGAAACATTGGAATTGACAAAGCCTTACTCTGTAGCCATAACACTAGCAGACCTAACACTTTCTCTTGATCCCCTCATTGCAACAGAGAGGTTTAAGAAAAAAACACAAAATTCTCCTGGCCATGTAATAGAATCACATGCGTCTGTGACTGATTTGACTGTTCAAATTTGATGCTTCTAAGGAGGCTTTTTGTTGACCACTTGGTAGTTTGGACTACTTTGTAAAATTCATGAAAAACAAGCAGTCGTTTTTGCAATCCATGTGCAAATCCTGTGTGTGACTCATGCAGTTTAATCAATTAGAAACAAAATATCTTGTGACTCTCTGGATGGGGTACCATATGTTGCAACAGAAAAAGAGCACTTTTGGAGGAGGCAGTTGAGATGGCATTGCAGAGAAAACGTAGAAGATGTGTTTTGCTTTAAATATTAGGGCTTCAAAACAAAACCCAGTAATTCTTTAACAGTTCAGTGAGCTAAAGGTAGTTTTGGGGATTCGAGGCATCCTATTACAGGCAGTCTACCTAGTTTTCTATTCTTACAGTGTCCCTACTTGGGTATGCATGTTTGTGTGCGTGTGCACATGTACTTGTGCTAGTTGATTCATTTTGCTGTGCCCTTTAGGAGGACAGTATAATATATGTGCAAATGATTGCTTTATTTTCCATCATTCCAAAACATTCCTGTGTCCTGTAAAAAGATGGAACAAAAAAGTGACCATGCAACAGTAAGAGACACATTCATTCTAGCCATCCCTCTGTCTCTCGCTCCCACCCTTATTTTGGTTTACGCTGGCATGCATAATTTGCAAAAGATTACTAGTTCATGCAATTCTATTTTGTACTTTTTTCAGTTGTTTTGTAAGCTCACCAAAACAATGAAAAATGTAACACCTAAAAGTATTAAAGATATCCCAAATTTGCCAATATTAAATAAATACATCTTCCTTTTGGACGGATTATTCCAAGGACATTTCATTACCAGATCTTGGGGTCACACATAAAAATAATACTCTTCCTTTTGTGGGACACTGGAACAGAGGACTGGCTGTAGAGTTCTTGCACAGTATTTCCAGATGTCATCCTTCCACATAAATCCTAATCCGGATCAGGCAGATGCTTCATTCCTGTTGCGATTTGTAAGTGAGAATAGTAGTAGTAGTAGTAGTACTCTATATTCTCTACTAAGGCAACGGAGATAAATTTCTGTGTGTTTTTAAAGTGGAATTTTTTTGTACAATTATGTATTTAAGCAATCACCCTTCTGTGAAAGAGAGAAAGATTATAAACTGAGATGCTTTTGATCACACATGAGGTCAGAGGAAGCAAATGTGCACCTTTGGGACTCGGTATTTTTCATATTTTTTGACTTATTCACAGGTCAAGTTTGCCCAAAACAACATGCCTGTTTGTGGAGGTCCCTTAATGTGACCATTCCTTCAGCAGGACTTCATGGCTCACAGAATTACAGTCTATTCTTGCATATCCCTTAACTACAAATGCTTTCTGTACTTCGGGTTCAGTGATTAGACGTCAGCTGCAGCAGAGTATGAGGACCCCACTACTCTATTGTCTGAATTGTATTTAAGAGTACAGTGGTTTCATGCTGCTGGGATTTTGAAGAATTAGGCTTTTATTTTTGAATTTTTACATTGGGTTTCTAAGTGCTGTGTTGAGGTCGTGTCCAGAGTGAGTTCTTCATAAGATAGCATTGTTTTTCTGAGTGTTCATGGCAGACAAATAGTGGGACTTTTCAGAGTTAACTAATGATCATTGATTTCAGTGAATGAGTTGTGTGTTTGGTCAGGGACATTGGAATAATTGGTACTGAAAAGCGAACTAGATGAAGTGAGGCAGGGGGGTAGAAAGAGTGGGGAAAGATGCCTAGCAGACTAAAAAAAAGGAGGGAAGAAAGAAAAGGGGAAAAAATAAAAAAAAAAAAAAGAGGGGAATGAAGAACACTTGACGAGCTATTGAAAGAATCTCTTCTTTGGCCATTGTTCTACTGATTTGTCTTCTGATTCTTCTTATTTTTGGAGAGAAATGTTGTCTAAATATCTTAGGAATAACTTCTGCTGATGGGTAAATGAGATCCTTGAGGCTTTTATGCATCTCTGCCTATAGAATGGATATAATCATGCAATGGTGGAGAGTCATTCAGTCTTTATCCAGTATTGATGAACTGTCATTGAAAGAATTCCAAGAAATTTTGTTGTTAAGTAATAATGTATATGTAGCCATTATTTAAATATGGATGTTGTTCCATATTTGAATACATTATAAGGTCCACACCCATAAAAGGTGAATTAGATGTAATTTGACTGGAAAGCCTCTTTAGTTGCTATTTAGTAGCATAGCTCTCTTGTTTACAAATTAATTTCTAGTAGTCCCATGGTATTGGCCCAGCAAGTAAGCTTAGTATCAATGCAGCTCTTTGGGGTTTTTGTTTTGTTTTTTACTACTAGTGATGTATTTTTACATTTTTTGTTTTGGTATTTATTATTTTCCAAGACTCTTTTTAGAAAAGAGAAGAATGACTACTTATAAGTAGGGTTAGATATATTACTAAATGGACTCAAGAGTAGCAATGTTATCTTGGTTATTTCAGTTTGCTACACTAATGGAAGCAATGCGTGTATGTTGAAGAATGTTCTCCATATCCTTGAAGTTATTACAAGACATCACAGTGTAGTAAAGAAATTTCTAGGCACTGATATCAGTGACATAATGTTGCTAGTTGTCCAGATTGTTGTCATCCCTCTGTTTTACATTTGCTTTGTATTGTCACATTTCTGCTGCATCAGCTAAAGTATTTTTCATATTTCTGGATTGAAGAAATTTATTATGCTACATGTCTTAAATTTAGGGGAATTTACAAGACTGAGTAACAAGCTTTCAATTGAAACCAGGGCTAGGAGTGTAGGAAGCTTTTGTATTAAGCCAAGTCAAATGTATTGCTGGTTTGTTGTTCAGAAGATTGGAGCTGTAAAATATTCAAGTTTTGGCTCCTATTGTTTTTAGGTCACAAGTACTTAGCCTTAAGTATTCTGACATCTAATTCAGGCTTTCCACTATTTGATACTTTTTCTTCCTTCACCCACTAGCTCCACTGCATTCCACTAAAACTGTATCCAATAATAAACTTTCAAAAAAGTATTGCAGTGGATGAATGGATTGCTGCCTTATTTTACCATTGTAAGTATTCAACTGATAACTTTGGGTTTTAGTAAGGAGAAAAACACTCTTAGGTTAAGTAGTAACTGATAATTTTAGTTGGTCATGTAAGCAGAAAGATCACAGTTCAGGTAGACTTACATTAAAATTACTGGCTAAACAGTATATAAGACAAAGAAGACTAGATATCCAAGACTGGAGCTGATGGAATTGTAGGCAGTTTCTTTAATAAAAAAAAGTAACAAAGAGCAGCTACTCTTCACATCATCATGGCATAGCTCCGAGCTAACAATAAAGTTGACTCTATGTCTAAATTTAATCACATAATAAATGCTATAATGGATTAAAATGGTGTATGTAACAAAATAGTCTGAGGGGAAAAAAAACTTTGTGCTGCTCCATGTTTAAAATGTTTTGTTCATAATAGTACTGAAGTTTCTTTATGTCCTTGATGATTCAGGAGAATACCTATTAATCTGTAACAGAAATAACTTGAGCATAAAAATTTTGGTATTGTCCTTTTATTGGAATTGCTCAATTGAGCAAAATTGAAGTTTTAGATTCATCAATAGTGAGAAGGTTTATACGATGAGAAAGTTTATAATTTACAGGAATTTATACATTGCAAGTTCAAAAAAGGGGAGAGTAAACATGATGGTTTATCTTTGGAGCATGCAGGAGGGCGAAGCCAAAGCTGCATCTTTTCGTATTTTGTTGGACGGGTTATAATGTAAGGATTTGGAGCAGTTCTATACCTGCTAAAGCAGGGTGCCTGGGAAAAATGTCCTGTTTTCTCCTCACTATTTCTTAATGCGAGAAGCTCTTTTTAGACTATTTGACAAAAGTGAATGTGTAACTTAATTCAGGAACAACATCAGATGACACACAGGCTGTCATATGTTAGTTAAAAAAAATAATTGTTACCATAACAACTGACTCACTACTTGTATTTTCAAGAGAGAATATCTTAAAAGAAAAGTAATAGGTCAGTCACATGCATGTGAGTAGTGTTTTTGGTGGAAAAGCATGAACTACTTTTTCATGGGTGGCAAGAATGATTTGGCTTGGGTTTGGTTTTTTTTTTCTTCCTCAAGTAAGGAAGATGATGTTTCTTAGATGATCATGTCTGCGACTGGAAACAGCAGCAAGTAAGTATGTTTAAAAACAAAAGAAAAATTCCCAGCCCTGAATACTCAAATTTCTAATCACATTGGGGAATACTCTGTTTGGACAGCTGACAAGACAGAATCTATATTAAACAATAGAATAACAACACTATTGTGTGCCATTTTGGTGTTGTTTTGGGTTTTTTGTTTTTTTTTTTTTTTGTAGACTTAGCCATGTGGGTTTTTTAAACTTGAAGACTCAGAACAGTCTATGTTTTGATTCATTGTTGAGGACCTGATTCCACTCGTGTTTGAAGTCAGTAGGGATTTTACCTTGACATTTGTGTTTGCCTGATCAAGCCTTAACAGATTCATTTTGTATTTTGTGTCAGCTTCTCTGAGCTAACTTCAAAGCCCAGTTCCCCATCCATGTTTCCTACTTCTCTGCTGAAGCCCTTAGTGCTAAAATTCTTGACATCATCAACAGAGGTAGCCTGAGGATCATCAAATACTTCTTTGAAGACTTGTTAGTAATTTCCACTACAGACAAATATTCTGCTGAAAAAAAGGTTTTGACTCTACCCCCTCTTTCCTGCAGGCAGTGATAAATAAAGAATTTCTGCAAAATCAGATTATTTTTAATCTGGCTTTTTGTATGTTCTCCTGAGTGGGGGCAAAGAGAAACTGCAGCTATAATTAGGTTTCTCCTCTATTTTATTATTTAGTTTTACTCTTATTTGGCCTGTGTTTCAGCTAGCAGTTTCTGCTGCTTTTAGGTGATAGATATTTATTGTAATTTTGAAAATTTTATCTGGAATTTTATATGAACCCATCACTGTACTGATTACCATATTTCAAAAATAAAGAAGCCTGACTTCACATAAGACATGGAAAAAGTAATATTAGATTTTTGTACTCATATAAGTTAGTCATCTAAGGAGAAATAATTTTTCATTAGCAACAATATGTAAATTTAGCATCTTGAGCTGTCTACAGTAACTTTATTTTCTTAACAGTTTCTATTTAGCTGTCTTAAAGCCTGAAAAGACACTTATTTGTGTTTAGTAATTAGAACCTGTTTGAGCCCACAGTTGGGCATTTCCTTGATGTACATGCAGCCTTTCCTGAGAATGACTGCTTCCCATTTATTTCTCAGTGCCATAAGGCGGTTGCTTGAAAGAACGAATTATTCTTAGTGTGTGTGAGTTCTGTGAATTTAAACATACACGTTAATTCCCCCGAGACAAGCGTCAGGGCAAGAGACCCAATGTAATTACATAGCCAGAGCACACGGTCTCATGGTTGTCTGTGGTATCTCAAGAGATCTCTGTTGTACTTGATGGAACAAATGTGGTGTATATAGTACTTCACTGTTAGTCTCATGAGATTTTAAAGTATTGCTAGTAACAGAATTGCAGCATCCGCCTTTTCCACCACAGTTGCTTAAAGTTACACTGTTTAGGTTTATAAGTCCACAGACTGACCAGACTTAATATTTTAAAAGTAATAGGGGAAGTCTGCATTCTAAATATCTACATGCATTTTAAATCTACTGTTCAAATAATAATTAAAAGATTATTTTAAAGGACCTGAAAGAAAGATGTTGACTGTTTCTTCAGATGCCTTTTTAGCACCTGGAATAGAATGTTACTACTGCTCATCCCAGGTCTTTGTTGCATTACCACAGTTTTATGTGAACTTTTTAAAAAAATATAAATTGGTATCAGAAGCACTGTTATAGTTACCTACAGAAATTGCTGTGTTTATTTTGAGTCTATTTGCTGTATGTGCATAGTAATCTTTACAAATCTGAGAGATCATTTACATCAGAACAGTGTGTACACATTTTTAAAAAAATAATATTAGAAGGGAAAAGTTAGAGCATGTTTGACAAGAACAGGTATGAGGGTACACTGACTTTGCTGCTGTATGTACATACAACTGTATGTAATCAGAGACTAGAACCAAGTTTCATGAGCCCCATACAGGTGTCTCTAATATTATCCCTTTCTTTTATGTATTGAAGATGTTTGTAACACTTATTTGCTCTCTTTTCTCACTTCTCATGGACCTCTCCCTCTGCTGGAAGAGCGTGTAATTTCCAGATGTTAATACAGTTATTGTTTATGTCCCTTAAAGTAGGAATAGATATAAAAACTATCACCACTAGCCATAGTTATTTTTTGGCTTTGAGGAGGAAAAAGACCAATGAGTGAACCTGCTCAACTGACAGATGACCTAACAGGTGATGAAAGGGAACAAAAAATACTGGGAACTTGAGTTGACCAACCTTGGGGAAAAAAAACAGTTAAAAACAAAGCCATGGTCACCTAAACTGTTTGTTTTTTTTTTAAACCCATGTGAAACTTTAGAGTAATAATTTTGTCAGGGTTCCATAATTCCAAGATTTCAGTAAGTCATGTGAACGTGGGTTCGTAAAATCTGATCTCAAAGACTGTCCTCTGGCACGCAGGTGTATTTCTGTTGCTGTTCCACTGCAACAGGGTGAGCTCTTTCACTGAATGTTAGATACAGTCACAAAATAGTGTCATTTGTGTTGTAGATTTTAGTTTCTTCTTGCTGGACCATCTTTACAATTTTTGCTGGACTGTGCCTCCTGCAGCATTTTCCAGTGTTAAACAGAGTTCTTTGTGCAAGGATTGTACATTTTTGAGGAATGAGTTACATTGCAGTCAAGCTCAGATGTATTGACTTCTCAATCTTGGTTTAGCAAAGCCTTTCATAAACCATCTAAGATGTTTTAAAGGCAATAAGATTTAAGCATAAATAAGAATAAGTTTTTACACATTCCGCATCTGGTAGCTTGTGCATGAAGAACCAGTGCATGCAGTAGTTGAACAGAGGCATTCTGCATGAGTACAGGAAGCTCAGAGTTCAGTGTAAGTTAACCTTTGCTGTAACACCTGAAACTACTCAGTGATCACTATGGAGTACCTCCTAATTATTTCTGTCTCTAACCATTTTTTCCATTGGTGGTAATGTCTGGATAATGGCAGCTCGGGCACTGAGAGAGTTAGCACTTCTTTGCACTGCATGGTTCACCCTTACCCTCATACCTCCTCCCCCAAACCCCCCACTTTTCCTTAACAATTTTGCAGTTCTCATCTATGGTTTTTGTAATATTAATATTAATGAAAATATTAATTAAAATAAATATGCTATAATATTAGGAAATCTTGGGGGGAAGGAAGAGAAGTCCCGTTTGTACTAGAATGTGTATAAAAGTTGGTAACATGGCTCACCTTTTAGACAAATGTTAGTATACTGGCAGCCTTACAGAAATATATATAAAAAGAAGTAATTATGAAAAATAGCTTACAGTACTGTATTGAAATAGTAGCTAAATCAGTTTGTTAGATTCCTCTCTATAATCTCTAGTACATCTATAATCTCATTTCACAACAACAGGACAACAAAGTGATGATTAACATGTTTGCTGATTTTGCAATTAGAAACCTTGGGCTAGCCCTAAACATGCTGATTCTATTAGGCTTGTAAGGAGTGCTGGAGATGTTGCACTAATTGTGATAAAAGGGGTCCCAGCATGTGTCAAGCACATCCACGTTAATTCAATTTAATGAGGCATCCCTTTGGAGTTAAAATCTAGCTGTACAAGTCTCTTACCTGCTTTGCTTTACTGCAACTTCTATAGCGTATGGTATGTTTCCCAGGTAGTTATGTTATTTTGAGACTTGTTAGTTATTTTTTAAAAAAGATAAATTATTGAGTGGTAAAAGGAATTAAACTTCCATGTCAAAGTTCTTGCTTTGTCAACAAAACCCACAAAGGACAACCTAAAGAAAAGTTTAGACTTACCACGTTCGTATTTTTACTTGAAGATGCCTCTTGCTGATGTCTGTATTTCTATGTTCTCATAAAATACAACATTTTGATTTAGTACTTTTAATGATCAGGATTTCTTTGCTTTCATCTGTTCTGCTTGTATCTCCAGTCTAAATGAAACAAAGCTGTGGTCCCACGCATTATGAAAAACATATATACTTTAAAAAAATAAAATAAAATTGTCCCCTGGTAGCTACATAGAAGTAGAAGCCACTTCTGATAATATAGATGTGATGTAGTGATGACCTTTTAAGAAAACTGTCGTTAGAGATCAGTTGAGTCCAGAAACTTCTAGCATACTTTATTTTGACCACTCTAAATAATTACCTCTCTAAATCATGCAGTGAAATAATTCTGGATTTTGAATCTGACCATATAATATAGAAGGACCATTCTGAGCCCTAGTAAGAGTGGTGTTCATTTCAGTTCTAAGCTTAAGAAAATTTAAAAACAAACCAAAAAATATAAAATGCTTTGCTTTCTTTGGAGCTTTGTTTTGTTTTGTTTTGAACTTTCAGATTGGCTGCTCGGCATTTTGCTTAAAAGAAAAGCCAAGCTCACACATATGGAAGATTGCCAGATACTCTAAACCCTATTTTGGTTAAATTACAGTACCCAGATCTCGGTAACAAAGCAGATTGATTTTATATTCAAAAAGATTTTTATATTTAGTCTGTTAACCTTTTGTAATTCCCACCCACAGCTTTAAACTGTAGAACATTTTTATGCTAATTGTTGTCAGTAGGGTATCTGCCGTGGCCCCTTGGTAATTTAAATCTATTGAAGTGTAATGCAGGTGCCGATAATTGTGGAACTGTTATTGTCTGACTGGCTGCTGCATATATGTCTCAAACAATTCTTTTCAAAGTGGATTTGAGAACACTTTTTTAAAAAAATCCCGTATTTGAAGATCACCTTACATCATATTTACAATAATGAAAAAAAAAAAAAGCAGAAGAATTTTTCCTCTCATTTCTAAGACAGTTTTGCATACTTGTAGTTTTAAAACCAGTCTTCACTGTGGCAGATTTTAAGGTTCAACAGCTATTATGTAGTTTTTAAAATGTCGGGTTTTAAAATGTCTGTTAGTCTCTTTTGCTTTGGATGTTTGTAAGAATTTTTGTCTTGTAGTTTCTGAAAGTATGGTTCTTTGGTGTAACATCTTAATCCAGTGAATATGACATGGGAGTGGGAGGGAAAAAAGGGTTAGTATTCTGAGCCCAGATCATCTGGGTGATATTCGACAGATTACTTCCTTCTAGTCTTCCTTTTCTCAGTATGAAATAATGACACTGCCTTACCTTTAAAGATCTCAAAGAATTGCATCTAATCTGAACTTTTATAGCCAACAAAAATCTGTCCTGTAATCTTAATGAGCATATGTGTATGTGTTTTCTATCCATAAGAAAACTTAATATTCTTTATTTCAGTAAAATCTTCATTATATTCCTCATAAGATCTACGTAGTGCAGAGTTAATGATTATGCAATAGCACTTTGTTTGGCATACACAATATGCTAAAGTGCTGCCTGGGAAAATATTTTAAATACAGAGTAGTCATTACTCTTATTAAATTATTATAATTTTAGCGGGTTTGATGAACCCTCCCTCTGAGTGAAGTCTTTGTTTCCACAGAATGCTTTAATATAGATGAGAGTCATTCTCATGAGAAAAAAATCTTTGGTTGACTGAAGTTACTATACATAGAAAGAAGGTAAATTTAGGGTCAAAAATAGAAGCTATTTGTAATCTTCACTCTTAAGATGTTTTGGA
>JAVJGJ010000037.1:105656445-105673844 GCA_035590215.1 Microhierax caerulescens
TAAATTTAGGGTCAAAAATAGAAGCTTTTTGTAATCTTCACTCTTAAGATGTTTTGGATTTATTTTTTTTTTATTAAAAACACTTGAATTCAATATTAATGTCCAAAGATCAAATTAAAAAGGTGTTCTAACAGTTTAAAGGTGGTGACCAGTGGTAGTGAACAGTCATTGCTGGAAGCTGGAGATGCAGTTCCTGATGGGAGTGTGGCTTTCACAGCAGAACGGGTTTCAGGATTCGGGATGAGTTGGCTGGTTTTGTCTCCCTTGTTGCTTGCTGTACAAGTTTTATGGAGTTGTTGTTCTGTAGCTGTTGCAGTGTCTAGTTGTGGTAATTGAGTAACTCCAGTGTGTCTGTATTAAGGTTGTCCTGGTTTCAGCTGGGATAGAGTTAATTTTTTTAGTAGTTAGTGCAGTGCTGTGTTTTGGCTCTGATGTGAGAACAACCTTGATGGGACACTGATGTTTTTGGTTGTTGCTGGGTGGCGTTTATACTAAGTCAAGGACTTTTCGGTTTCTTGGGCCCTGCCAGTGAGAGGGCTGAGGGCACAGGACATTGGGAGGGGACACAGCCAGGACAGGTGACCCGAACTAGCCAAAGGGCTATTCCATACCATATGGCATCATGCTGAATATATAAACTGGGGGAAGAAGAAGGAAGGGGGGACATTTGGCATTATCGCGTTTGTCTTCCCGAGTAACCGGTACACATGATGGACCCCCGCTCTCCTGGGGATGGCTGAACACCTGCCTGCCCATGGGAAGGAGTGAATTAATTCCTTGTTCTGCTGTGCTTGTGTGTGCAGCTTTTGCTTTACCTATTAAATTGTTCTTATCTCAACCCTTGAGTTTTACATTCTTTCCCCATTTCTCCTCCCTATCCCTCTGGGTGAAGGGGGAGTGAGCAAGTGGCTGCATGGGGCTTGGCTGCCAGCTGGGGCTAAACCATGACAAGGTAGAGAATGAGGATTCACTCCTGTATCCTCATGCCTCTATTTGTCTGGACATAGTTACTAGTTCTAGGCATCTGGACACTTTCTTTTTGCTTCACCCTGAAATAGTTAGTTTGCCTTATTTTGAAGCAAAATGAATTAATGTTGCAAATATAAGAAAAAAAGTTCTGTGGAGGTTAGATAGCCTACAGTGTAATACTTCACATCTCTTAGTGAATATTCAGATTTAATTGGCTAAAAACTTCAACAGTGAATAGCTAAATTGGAGTAGGGCTTCTGCTCTGCCTGGGAGTTACTGCTCCTGCTGGGGAACTGTCCATTTAATTTTTTTTCAGGTCCTGTTGAACATACATATAATAAATCTCTTCTTAAATGATTGAACTAAATTTGTCTGATGGTCTTTTGATCTGGAGACATTTTTGTACTTCTGGTGGATAGATTTATTATCTTTATCTCAGTTACATGAGTAAGATAGTAGTATGAGCCTGTTGAGATAAATGGGTGCAGCTTTTATTCATATAAACATACATTCTAACTCGTGGTACTTTAAATCCCTTATGCATGTTGTCTGTGTATGAAAACTTAAAGGCAGCCATTAAAAACATAATTATAATAATAAACCCTAACTGGAGCTACATACTTAGAATTATTGTTGACTCAGCCACCCTGGTTCAGAATTTTATTTACCTATAATTCAATTATACTGGTGCTAGTAACAGTTCTTTTTTAATTGCTTCTCAAAGTTACAATGCATGAGGATGCGGAATAAGGCCTTTACCCTGTGGAAGGGCAACTCGGGCTCAACAGCGTAAACTAAGAAAAATACAGAACCCTTAACTCTTAAATGCTTTGGGTTTTGTCAAATTAACCTAAAACCTTGCTCTGACATACTGTTGGGGTTTTTGATAATTGTGAGATACTAATGGAACAAAATTTTCTCAGTGAAGAGTTGATTTCAGTCTCAGTGCCTTCATGTTTTTCAGCCAGCAGTGAAAGCAAACTGTTTGTTAGATATGTTGTCTGTGTTTAACATTAGGGAAGTTTGGGGTTTGCTATTGGAAACGTGAAATGTGTTTTCCTTATGGAAACTACCGGTCTAGCTGTGTGTGGTTTATTTTTATTATAGGTAATTTGAACACCATTTTCTAACATTGGCTGTATTTTTAAAGCAGCACTGAGAGATAATTCAACTAGTAATTGTTTTACAGTGTGTGAGTGTTTAAAAAATGGGGGTTTGATATAATAGAATACCTGTTTTGGAATGTTAGTAGCTTCCCAGACAGGATTTATGATGAAAAAGAATGAAACAATTTAAGTGGTATCAACAGGCAACTGTACTATGTTATAGTGCTACCTGTGCAGTTTACACCTAATGGAGCCCTTTCAAATGACACAAATGGACACTGATTTAGCCACTAGATGTGCCAGCTGTAACTTTATTCTGCTGGCATCATATTAGATTGATAGAAAGTGTTGTTTAGAAATAAGCTTGTCATTCTGAAGGTTGCACTAACACTTAGTCACCAAGTTTCAAACAGTTACCAGTCCCAAAGGTAATCTCCAGCTGAACTGCGACTGGGATTTTATCATTTCAAAACGCTGGCAAAACATAGTGTTCTTTTAAAAAAAGTTTTAACCCAATTGACAACAAGCTCTCCTGTGTTAGCAACCAGGTGTAGCCACAGATGTTGTTTAACTTTAGGAAGGAATATTTTTATAAAATACAAAAATGAACATATATTTATGTAATTGGTGATAATGACATAATTATATTACTGCATATGTTGCTATGTAGTTTTTAGCATAAGACCTATTGAAATGTAGCCCTAAGGAAAGATAAATTTTGAAACTGAATTAGGAGACCTAAAATATCATAAGTTGATACTTGCTGCTGTTGTAAGGAGAAAGAAATAAATTATTTGCTTAATTCTAAGTCGTGATGTTTGCTATGTAAATTGTTTCAGCATTCCTCAGTTTTACTGTGTTTTGCCTGTTTGCTGAGTATTGATAAATGGAGTTTGGCAGCAGAGCTAAATTACCTCTTTGAAAGTGTCTGGCAATACATGTATTCCCAGTGACCAACAGAGGACATATCTTAGAGAAAAGTATACATATCAAAGAGATGTGACTATACCTTCTTTTGTGTAGTGCTCATGTGGTGTCTGACAGTCTAAGCTGAAGTTTCTGTATCTTAACCTGCTTCACCCTGAAAGGTCCAAAGTAGGTCATATGGGGTGCTGAGAACTCCGTTGTCCTGTAATAGAAAGTGAAGGTGGCTGTCAACTTTTCTTGTTGTATCACACAGAGAAGACAATGTTGTTTGCTTGTTTGAAGGTGTTGATAATCCTGTAATGTGGTTTAATAATCTTTCATGGGTTTAACCTTTTATTTTATAGCAATGATTAGTTCCATAGCAACAGCTGGTTCCATTTGCAGTCATAGTACTCTAGGATACTAAAGCTTTATAAAATCCGGCCTGGATTTGTAATGTTAGTAGTAATGGCTAGACAGCAATATTGTTTCATGGAGACATGGATTCCCAAATACTACTTCTTGTATTACTCTTATGTTGATTCCTGCTGTGTACCAGATTCAAGAGGTTTGCCCATTTTGCAAGGAAATTCAGTTGGCACCTGAACTCTGTATGGGAAATGGACACAAACATCAGAACTCTAAGGCAGCAGGAAAAAAAAAAAACATTGTGTTGAATAGTCTTTTGGAATAGAAACTACTGGCAACTGGCTGAGATTACAGTACAGAATGTACAAACCTGTCTCAAAACAAGTATTAAATAGGAGGATGTCTGTTAATAGGGACACTCACAGAACAGACACTTGACCGATGTTGGTCACATTGCTTAGAATGCTGGGGAAGAATATTTTAGTTATTGCAGCAGTGATTGTGGTGTAAGGTCCCTTATAGAATGAACTAGAAGGGAAATTCCAGTAGGATGTTCTTTCATACTTTACTGAGTCTGCAGGTGGAACAAACAGTGCTTTTCTTTCAGAATGCTTTTTGAAGAGCACTGAGCAAAGACAAACCTGCCCTTCAGAAACAGCCCACTGTTAATGATACAGAATAGGGAGGGAAAAAAATTCACATTGGCTGCTCTTTTGCCATAGTATAATTTTTTTAATTTTAATTTGCAGAGTTAACATCTATTTTCTATGAACCTCCTCTTTGCAAAGTCGTTGGGAAGACTCAGAAGAGTTACATACTTAGCCTCTTTGCAACTTTCCTTGCACTCATATGATACAGAACGCCCTGGGTATGAATGCCCTAAAATCCTGAGATCCTAACCCCCTAAAACTTACACTCTGTGTTCTGTTCCTTGGATGCATGGATACTTGGATGCAAAAAATATACATTTTTGGTTACAGAAGTTAATCTGCAGTCCATAATGGGAATTTCAGAGCTCTCCTTTTTTAGGAATATAAGTGCTAATGAATTCTAGTATGCTTTCTGCAAAGAAATTGGAGGTGTCACCATAGCATAGGTATGCGTTCTAGCCTTAATCAGGTGTATTAAAAAATACAGTAATGAAGATGATGCAGAGTAGGCTGATAAACTGACAGTGCTCCTTGTAAATTCTTTCAACTTACACACAAGTCTTTCACTGCTATTGTTACCATACTGGCAAGGGAGACTAAAGTTTGTTGCGACAAAGACATTGTGAATTACACTATGGCCATAGCGTGAGTTTTAGCATCCCAGCTCTGCTGTTAAATGCTTAAGTTCTGCAACTGTGTTGTCAGAATATTTTTTTATACTTTAAATTCTGTCCCTCAAGACTGCTGAAATGAGTAGTCTTGCCTTGCTGTTTCAGATATGGATCAGTTAATTTTTTCTTTCAGATTCTGTACTCTGTGTTGAACTAAATGGTGCAAGACTCATTTAACAGAAATTCTCGTGAGAAGACATCCTTTAACGTACTCCTTTCTGCCATTTTACCTCATAAATGCTATAAATGAAATAGAATCAAATTTAGGTTTTGTTTGGTTACACATTTTGCATATACTAATGTGTTTATACATGCACTCATAACTTTTTGAAGTTTAGCCTCTGTAGTGGTACTAATTTGACCATAAATTAATACAGTTTTCTTACATACTAATATGAGTGCATTATTATAGGTATATTGCACTTGATAATTTTCTTTGGGATCATTATAGTAGTGAAATAGTCCTTGGTAACTTGATTTAATATCAGTTTATTTAACAAAAGTTAAATATATTTTGCTTTCTGCTGAATTTATCATCTTTCCTTTTTTTTTTTTTTTTTTTTTCTTAATGAACAAAGCTCTTCGGTGAATTGACTCTAACATTGAAGACTAATGCAGTGTGTCTGGTCACCTTTAAATGAAATGTCTATTACCCCTAGGACCAATAACTCTTTATATTTAAAATAGTTCAGTTAAATGAGGATGATATTACAGCACTTGGTCTGCCCCACACAGATAATAACTATCTGCATGATGTTAACAAACATTGTATCTGCAACTGTAGAGTTACTGCGTTGTCATCATTACCAAGGGGTTATTTGCTGCCAATATTTTTTCCTCCCTTTCCTCAACCACCCCACAGCTTCTAGCTTAATATCCTATGCAAGTGATTAGTGTGCTGTAATTGAATTGGCTGTAAAAAGATAATTAATTGATACTTCACTCCCAGAGAGGTCAAGCTGCCCTATCTTGAATGGATGTTATGAAAGTAGTCATCCTGCTGGCACTTACCCCTTGAAGGTGGTACATGATCTTTGTCTAGCTGATAGTAATAGTCATAATTAAAATTAACATGAAGGGAGTATTTAAGGAATGGTTCTGATTTGGATGCTTTGGCCTCACTTTGAAAGCATGTGAAACTGGAATTTATAAACCTTATTAGGTAGTTGTCTGGGTAGTATGTTTTTAATGCCCAGCATAATCCTGTCTCACTTACTGTCTAAACCTTCTTTTTACCATATTACCAGTAATGTGGGACAATAGAAATATGGCTATGGATGTGTACGGTTTCCGACATGACTGATGTGAAATCCTGTCAGGCACCTTGAAACCATCAATCTTAAACACCTTTGGACAGCTGCTTATTTTGAAATTATTTCAGTAAAGGTTGGCGTGAAAAATTCTTTTAATAAATGGATTACTTAAATGGAGGACTTTCACTGATGTTTAAGAGGCTCTTAAATAATGTAGCAAAATTCTACAAGTGACTCTCTTGGAAAAGATGGGAAGACTAAGTGAAGATGGGAGTTGGGTTCACTGTCTGCTATGAAAGGCATGTTTATTTATTTGCTTTGTGTACTTACAACTGCATTAGAGAAGGACTGGGTGATGCAGTAAGTCTTCTGTAGGCCTAACAGCTAGGGCATTTACTCTTTTTAAAGATTATTCACTTAATGACAATCAAATAGTTCTGCCATTCTTGGTAAGCCAGGTATGTACTGTTACATCCCAGTGCATCCATGCAGGACAACTTGCTGAAGGTCGACAATGTATCAGGGTGTGAATTCAAGAGTTCTTTCCTTCTAGTGCTTCTTCAAATCACATTACTGTAGCAGCTGGATCTTTACTTGTTACTGTAAGTATCTTAACAGTCACTCTGCTAATAAATACATATGGGCAAACCTCTTGAAGGCTTGTGTCAAACAGGGAAACATTTGCACTGGAAATACTTGAGACAATAGAGACTTGGAAATACTTGTCTCTTCCTTCCCACGGGGTCACTGATGTTCTTTCTGTGCACTGTTAAAGAAGAAAAGTTGAATGGACTCCTTTATTTTTTTTGAACTTGATTTCCCATCCTTGATGACAGTTACACTAGCCTTGTGACTACGGTGCACTAATATCTTCCCAGTGTTAAAAATTTCCTTTGAACCTGGGCACCATAAAAGCTATCAATTAATAATGGTAACTTTTAAAAAAAGAAGAGGTTAAATTTAGTGACACAGGAACCTTTCTGAAAGTGCATTAAACCCTGGAGTTACTCTGTAAGCAGTGTGGTTCACATTTATTGCCCAGAGAATAAATACTGCTACTACAGCAAAAGCTAATGGAGAGAAAGATGTTATTTACTGTCCTTGCAGAGGCAAAGACTTAACTCTTATCTTGCTGTATAATGATAAAGTTATGGCACTGTGGAGCTAACCGCAGCATTCACAACTAGAAATTTCTTACTTTAAGATATTCTAGCTAGCATCAAGTATTACAGTTAGAATATGATCTTTCTTTCACACCTCACCCCACAGAATTTGAGAGAAACACTAATATATTTAGGTTTTCCCCTGAATTATTCAACAACAGCTTTCCAACACAAAATATTTCTGCTAGGGTGGGAAATTACCTATGAAAGCATTCTTCTGTCTTCTGGTTTGTATTATAAAATGTTTCTTCAAATTTCCATTTATTCAGAACATGACCAAAGCAGACTTCTTGCAGGTTTTGCAGGGAACAGAAGTCATTTAATTGTGAAATTTGAGTTTCTGCAGGGTGGGTTGGTATAAAATTATCATGAGCAATTGCATTTTATGGATTTGTTTATTTATGTAATTATTTGTTATGTTGGTTGTTATAAAAATCATACAAGACGGCATCAGTTGTTACACCTGAATGAAAAGGTGTCATTTTGTGTAATGCTCTCAGCATAACTTCTTGGGCTTTACAGTACTTCTTACAGTGGGACCCTGAAGAATATTTCAGAAAAGGAAGAAAAGTAAAAGCTATTAAACTTCTGTCTGTGCAACCTTAATGTAAAATACTGTATTTGTGTGGATCCAATACATGTAAATGAAGAAAACAAGAGTGTAGACATTTAAAAATTCCAGGAAATAGTCCAGAAAATAATTTGGCCTACTAACTGAAGGCCTGAAACTGTTCTGGGAAAATTATAGGGGAAAGCCTAGATACTTCTAATCAAACTGAGAATGTGCCCGTTCCGAAAGTTCAGGTGTGCATAACTATTTCACTCCCTGTAAGATTTTAGTTCTCAAAAAGAAAGAGCAGATAAGAGTTTCAGATCAGACAATTTGATACAACTTCTGGGTTTCAAATTTTATTGACTGAGTTGTACATTCTGGTTTTTACCCTTTTTTATCATTTGATTGGGGTTACTATATAGGGGATGCTAATAGTTTGGTGACCAGGATCCAGTTTTGTTTACAGAAATAAATAACAGGAAATCATGAAGAATCTTAATATATGTAAATCCAAATCCACCACATTTAAGTGCTGATGATTTTGCATTTGTTCTTAACTTATGAATGCAAAGGAAAACACTAGCACATCATAAATTACACCATTTTTGGCACTTTCCTTAAGCACTACAGAAATACTTTTTTTTTTTTTTTTTTCTCCTGTAGAAAGGAGGCAAAAAGCCAAGTGGCAGGATATCTGCTGAGAAAGCTGAGAAGATGACAGTCTCACAGGAGAAAATGGAAGACAGCAGGTATGTGTGAATCAGTATTCCTTACTGCTCAGCTGGAGCATGCTGTCTGCTGAAAGAAGTTTTTGTCTCTTTGCAATACACCATTCTAATAATTGGTGTTATTCTCTTGGACAAATGATCCTGTCTCTTTCTTAGCTGACCAGTGAAAAATAATACTGCCTTTCACATTTTATGCCGATAACATATTTTACTGCTTTATAACCTGGGCCTGTGCTCACAAGGAAAATGTTTCTCAGTCTTGAGTTTGAGAGTGTTTGGTGTTGGGTCATTGCACTGTTTGGTTGGTTTTTTTTTTTAATACCTGGTCTTGTTTTTTTTAGAGCTTTTCCCCCCTCTGTCAAATGAAGTAGGTGTGGGAGATTTCACTACACCTTTAAAATCGCCATCAAATCTGCAACCTGGTTTTTCAGCTGTTTTGCAGTCTGCTCTGTTTTCCATGTTCCTGTGATTTACACTGATTAATTACATCTAACCTTGCTAGTTTAAAATGGTTGTGTTTAAATGAACCTCCATGACTCCATTACACATGGTGTAGATAGTTTAAAAAAAAAAAAAAGTTAGAAAAGAAAAACTTCTCTGCTCACTAGGTTAGTCAAGTTTTTCAAGGCTGATTTGAACAAAGGTGGCAACATTAAAAATACAGTTTATATAAGCATGGAAATCCCTGCTTTCTGGGAAAAAAGCAAAACAAACAACTAAAACCCACTAGTTTGAGTTTACTGAAAGTCTAGAATGGAATTAGGTGAAGCAAATAGTATGTTATGACCCTTTGCGGTGTTATTCTATCAGAAGTGAACTCCAGCTGTAGATTTTCAGTGCATGATCGGCATGCTTTCTGTGCTTTTTACTGTTCAAAAACAACACCGCCAGCATTGCATTCTTCTGCCTGATAGGAAAGAATTATCTTCCACTGTTTCATGATTACAGGTTCAGGAGGGTATAGGTGTTTTATTTTGCGTATACTCTGTGGTTTCATATTACGTTCTGTGTTGAGATTTATAGACTCAATATTTAATTAAAGTGGAAATACTAAAATTCTCTTTAAACATGTATCTTCAATTGTGGATGGAAAAATGGCGAATTCCTTCATGTGGGAACAAGGTATAATTATCAATATCATAAAAAGGAATTAGGATGTGATCCAAAAACCCTCCTGAAGTTGCATCCTTATAGGTTAAAAAGAGAGTAGTTAGAAGTAACTTTCATGAGTGCAATTACATACAAATTGCAGACTTCCTAGAAATGGTTCTGCTTTCACCTGTTGGAATTCAAATTAGCTTTTGAAAACTTATTGTCATTTATTTCATAAAAACTTTTGTGGCGTCTTTCAGGTAGCTTCCTGTTTCAACCCCTCAATAGTACTGACTTTGTACACTGACTTTAGGAAAATGGTTTGGGTTTTGTTTTATTTCATCAGGACTATCTGTGTAAAATGACGGGGTTTAAAGCTGCAAATAGAAGCTACACATCCATTTCTGACTCTGCAACCCAGAAACTTAACTGCAGTCTGTAAAATCTTGACTGTAAGCTTTCCTTGCCAAGGAACTTTTAAATCCTCTTACCTTGTTGTAGGGAAGAATAAGGCATCTGCAGAAGCCCAACTTGGGAAAGGTGTTAGGAAAGGAGGTGATCTATCCTGATACAGCTGATTTCTGGAGTTGCAACAAAGCTAAATGTGGCTCAACGTGTGTAAATTGCTTTGTATGTATGTTAAAAAGAATAGAATAGTAGAATTTTATTTTTTTTTAACAGCATTATTTCCTCAAAAAAAAAAGAAGTAATTACTTTCTTTCATGATACTGCTTAGATGTGAGTTAAAAATGTATGTTTAGCTTTTGGATAACTTCATGGCTTTTCAGTCATTTTTGGAGGGAATGCATGTGAACTAGACCTCCTAGTCCTTCTTTTTATGTTCAGCATTCTCATACCAGATATTTTTGCTAGGTGACTAACTGGAAGAATAAACTATCATTTCAAGTACAGTGAATAAACCTTCCTTTTTGTAAGTACCATATGCGAACATAGTAAATAAACCCCCTGGTTTCTCATAATGATTTAATCGATATGCAACTCTGAAAGCAACATTGAATCTTTTCCATGATCCAGCCACAGATGTGCTTGCATTAAGGCTGTAGTATGAGATGACAGTAAATGAAATTGCAGCTATAGCGGCAAGTATTAGGGGGAAATGAAAATTCCTGACTCAGAGGAGCAGGGCAATGACAGAAAGACTCCTCATTATAGATCTTTTCATATGGAGAAGAATGACTGGTAAATGAGGTTTCTGTGACACAAAGAGGATGGAAATACAGTTGGACATTCATGCAGAAATTGTGCTCACTGTACAAAACAAATAGAAGAATAGGGCATATCTAATTTGCATTTCTTAACTGACGAAACGGGTGTAGAGATATCCTCTGAGACAGATGACAGTTGCAATGGTTAAGAGAACAGTATTGTTTAACTTTCCCATTATTTGGGTTGTGATTAAAGTGACTTACTATAGCCTGCTTATTGGTAACTTTTCCAGTGTTTGCTTTAATTTATTTACTGTGCGATAGGTTACAGGCTTTTTAAAATCCTGACTTGTGCAAATCTGCCATAATGACTAATTCTCCACCTTTTTCACTAGTTCAGCTAACAGCAAAGCATAAAGTAATTACAATGGGACTTGCTGACATGTGCAGGCATAGAGATTCCAGTGTCTAATCAGGTTGGTCCCACTGATTTGCAAGAGCTTCTCTGTAGCAGATGAGGCATTTTTTCATCTTAAACTACTACGAGAAGTCACGTTTATGTCAAAGTAGACAGGACAACGTGCAGTGGCTAATCAGAGGCATCTAACTATTTAAAACACTTTAAAAAATGCTTCATTTACCACATGTAGCAACTGTCTCCCTCATTTTTGCAGTGTGACCAGGGAATTTAGTATAGACTGTTGGTTTTTTTTGTTTTGTTGTGTTTTTCCTTAAATGGCTTTGCTTGGCTGCATTTCAACCCCTTAGTCTGAACCTATTTTGCTTTATCCTAAGTGGCCTAGAGAGTTGTGAATTCCCAGATCCCCAGATCTGGAATATATGGACGTGCCTTCACATAGGACAGCATCTCTCTTCTGTGATTGACCTTTGGGTATAAGATACCTTCAATTTTGTTTTTCCTTTTTTTTTTTTTTTGTGTTTTTTGTTTGTTTGTTTTTAACACTTGGAGAAATAAAGAATAGGCAGAAGGCTGTCTTTCAGTCAAACATCTGGGCTTTTATACTGTGATGTGAAGGGTATGTACTTATGTACTTGTGTGCTGAGAAGGGAATCTACCTTCTCAGGTACTTGAGAGGAATGTGAAATATTTGACCTTATCTTTAATATTTTATACAATCAAAGATCAGGAATAACCTAGATAATCAACGTATGTAGAAAAAGACAATGGTGAAGTTTCAGGCAGGTCATTTAATGTACTTGCAGCTGTCTTGCACATCGATCTTCACCACTGTCTAGTAATTCCTTCAAACTACAGTAAGTCATACATTGAGTCATTAATTAGCTTCACCTAGAATTCAGTCTCTGCCTACAGTGGCAGCCACTCCATTATCATCTTGTGTATTTCAAACAATAGAAATGATTGAAACAGGAACTCCTACATTTCTATGAAGATTAAGAATGGCATACCACCCTGTAATTTAGGTAGTTGTGCAAGTTTTCATTTGCATTAGCAGAATAGTGCAGGTTATGTTGAATTATTCCATTAAAGTATCTTCAGGTTTTGAAAGTTTTACTGTGCCATATGTATGTTGTTTATTTTGGAGTATTCTGTTTTAGTGATGATGGATTTTGTGATGGTTTTGAATATATGTGTCTTCATATGAAGATGAAACTAATCGTCTAGAAGCCCAGAGTGCCACATTTGAGTCTCAATGCTGGTTTTAAGCCTTGAGAATCGCTTTAAAACTCTGAATTATGTTTATAGAATAGCTGAACTCTATTTTAAATCTTATCATGTAATTCCATTTCCTTTATTAGTGAAATTAACTTCTTTCATATGTGACACAGACAGTTATTGCAAGTAGTTTTGTTGTTGCATATTTTTGTTTTCTTCAGTTATGTGGTAAGTAGGGTCCAGTTTGTGTTATAATTACTTCAAACTAATTGAAATTTGTGTTTACTTGGAATCTTGAAGCTGGCTGATGTAGCTTTACATATATTTTTCTGTGACTTCCTTGAATTTGAATGGTTTAGACACATTAGTACTTAATCATGCCAAAAGTATAATTGGATGTTACATAGTCATGACTTAAGATTCTTTTCAGCTTTTTGTCCCTTTAATTTCTCCATCCATATTCTGAGCACTATTTTTAATTGATTTGGTACATTTTAAAGAAATACATGGTATGTTCATGGGAGGATGTCCGTTTTCAGTGTCACTACAGAAATCTTTATCGGGATCGTTGCTCAGAATACTTATGTTTTGGAAAAAGAGGGAGAGAAACTTACTTAGTACTAAAGCTGATTCTGTTATTTTAGAAGAACTGGAACTTACTTGGCACCTAATTCTGAAACTGTAACTCACATCAGTGCTGCCCATTTGAATTCAGAATTTTGAAGGAAATAAATGTTTACAGAACTGGACATTTGTTGATAACAGTGACAGGAAAATACCAACTTTTTTTGTCTCTGCATTAAGACATACTTAATTTCATTTAAAAAGTTGTTTTACACATAAGACAGTGTATTGTCATCTGGGATATGCAAAATTGTTGAACCTAGTGATATGGCAGACTTACTGTGGCTGCAATAAGATTTTTCTAGAAATTTCAGGACAACAGTCAGTAAACAAAATATTGTCTGTGTTACAGTTTATTCTTTGGACTTTAGCATTTTATATGCAACATTTCATCAAAAAGTGTAGGTCCTATGTATGAGTTACATGCAAGTGGGAAGTTGGTTTATCTAATCTCAAGATGCACTTTTTTTATTCCATTACTTAATTTAATATATTGTTTTAAATGGATTAGTCTTAGCTGTTGAGGTAGAAACAGTTTGTTACTTTTCCATAGCAAAGGTCACTATTCATAAGGGTAATCAGGCGGCTGGCAAATAAGCCTTAGAATAAGTTTTACACTGCCACCTTGCTTTACTTGAAAAGGATTCTTTTAATTGCCTGGTCGTTTTATTAATGCAGGAAAAATTCCTTGCATATTATAGAATTTCACTGTGTGACAGAGTTCCCTGTCAATTCATGAAGAATATTAAATAGCTGAGGAGGATGGGCTTGATTTAATGCATGAGATATGGGACTTCACCCAGCAATGTATGAAAGTTGTATATGAATCTTTAACTGGGTTGGCTGATGCAAGGATGGAAGAGGAAATGTCAGCTTCCTTTATTATTTATTCTGAGCAATATTAATTACCTGTTTTGTGATTGGAAAAAAAAGCAGCCACATGCAGAACCTAGCCAGGCACCAAGCCCTAATCCAATCAGTCTGATGTATGCAGAAAGTTTACAGAATGACCTTGTGCATAATTACTCATTTGATGGCTGTTAGTAAATGCCACAAATGGAATCTGACATACATTATAACACATTAATGATTGCCTTCCTCCCCCCATCCTCTTCTGTACAGAAAAATGATTTTAATTAAGACTTCCGTGATTAGTCATTTAATCAGTCATTAGGCCAATACAGATGGAGTCAATTAATTTTTTTTTACACTTGAATAGAGACTTGATGCTACTGCAAACTGTACAATCTAATTTTTTTTAACATTGTAACATAGGCAATTGCCTTGATGTCTGTCTAGTAAGTGTACATTACTCTTCCAAAATCTGGATGACATTTACAGCACATCAGTATTACGGCAACTAAAGGTATGTTTTATTACATGCTACCCAAATTTTAATGAATCTGTTCGGTTTTGAATTCAGACTGATGGTTGTTCTTGTTATGAAGTATCCTTTGTTTTTTGAAGACTAGTGGGGCAAAGTTCCCTTTTAAAGCATCTCCTAATATATTTTGTTATTACAGATAATAATACTTAATGTTTCAGTGCTAAATTTCTTGCAAGAATTTCAGATGTTTTATGAACTTCAGGGCCTGTTTCATTTTGTGTGGCTAGGCTTTCTATCGACTTGGCAGATTCAAAAGATGAGGTGTATATAGTTACGGAATTACTCACTAAAAATCATAAGAAGACTTGAGTGATCACCATGTTAGATCAATAATATTTGAAATGACTCACTGGCTGTATATCAAAGTTGTTGGTCATTTAGAGGACAAGAAGAGAACAGAAGTATTTTATTTTTCTTCAGTCTTCTAGAACTACTTTAGAATAGGTCTTTACCTGCTGTTGTGGTTGGCTGGTAGTTCTTCTCTTTGAACATTAGCACACCAAAACAGTATCAAAACTTGTTTTAAAATGACAAACCAACCTTCACTTATCTTCTATGAGCAATTAAATACAGAGAAAATTAATGAACTGATGGAAGTTCCATGATGGTTTTTATTGACTGCTGTGTGTTGGCTCATAAAGCATCATTGGTTGTTTCTAGTGCTGTGTTTCTAGGCAAGTCAGATAGTCTGGCTACTGTGGATATCTTCATCATCAGGTTGCAAGGAAGGGAAACAGCAGAATGTCTCCCCCATACCAACTGAATTACAAGCAAGATATGAGTTTGCTCCATCAAATAATAACCTTGTTGTGCTAGGTTAGGTATATGAGATGAGCAACTGCAAATGGGAAAGTGTTTGTGCAGTAAGTACAAGGTGGTCTGGTACATTTGGTTTGCACTCTAAATGTGACTGAATAATTACTGTTGAGCAGTTAATTAGAAAGACCCTAATGTAAGACTAGCCTGTGACATGAGACAAGATTGCAAAAAGAATGACTTATGAGCCCCTGTCTGGAAAAATTACTGGATAATCAAATTCTGAGGCAGTGTGATCTCCTAATAGAGAATAGGAAAGCAATTTAGCTGGACTGCCAACAAACAGGCTCTGTGGAATGGTAGCTCGAAATAAGTAAAAGTGGAGATCCCGTTGCATAAAGTAGTACATGAAGTAGTTAATTCACTGCCACCCAAGCCTCTTGAGTCCATTTCCAAGGTAAACTAAAAACAAGGCAATTGAAGTCTGTGAGAGTAAATGGGGTTAAGAGTCTATGCCAACAGCAAATTTTTGTAGTCGCTGGTGTTTCTGCTGGGTTTCCCGATGTTGTCCATGCGGTGGGAGGCGAGAGGGAGCTGTCCAGCCTCGGTACCGAGTGGCTTCCCGCTAGGTCACATCCTCACCCTGACAGCAGTTCGTTTTAATGTGGTCTTGGTGGGCTATCGCAGAGGCAAAAGGGAAGGGAATACATAGAGTTGTGTCTTCCTTAAGAAAGCTTTCAAAGATTGCAAAATGAGCCCTGTCTTGTCTAGCCCAGGAATAATAAATAAAAGCAGGTGTGAGGTGTTAGAATTGAAAACAGCTGGATATGACAGATGTGATCTGACTTCTCTAGAGCTTCAGTCTTTAATCCCTGTGGCTCAGCGTGAATATTTCCCTCCTGATGCAATGCAGAAATAATAAATAGAACACAGCATATGGAAGGGTTCCTAGACTGAGAAAGGAGGAGGGAGCAAGTCACAGTTAACTCTCTTTATGCTCACTTCTCCTTGTATGTGTATGTGTCAGCAACCTTTCTTAACGCATTCTACTAATCCTTATTGTCTGTTTCCTGGGAGTTTGCTGCAAAGCATGTCTTGCTAAGAGAAAAAAAAATCAGAAGCCTCTGGAAATTTATGTTGCGACTGGAATTTACCTTAATTCAGAGCTATAATTTTGAATATGTATAATGATCCTCTCCCCGTTTTTTATGTAGTTTTTGCACATAAACGCTTCTTCCCAACTAAAGTAAACGCTGAACCATCACTATATATTGCAATGAAATGCCTCTCTGTACTATTAAAATGATCTGATATTCAGTTAAAGTATAGAGTCACCTATCCTTGTTCTGTGGCTTGAATCTTATCAAATCCTGAGCCTTGTAGTCTGCTGGAGGGTGCCCACTGGAAAAAGTCTGCCATCTAATTTAGAAAGTTCCATGTAAAGATTGAATAGGAAGAGCAATCCAGTTGGTTAGAGGTAACATGATAATTGAGATGGCATCAAATGTTGCATTACACTTGTCTGAGACAGCAGGATTCAAAAATAGGCATAGTGCAATTCTATCCTACCCAGTAATGTGGGGTTTTTTTTATTGAACCTGAGTTTAAAATGCTTTGTTGGAATGAATATTTGGGCATGGATGTGAAGTAATATGTAAAAGAAACAAATGCCTGCTTAAGTAAATGAAATGTGGGTTCTTTCTTTCTTTCGTATTTTCTATTCCAAGAGTAATGGTAAGATTCATCAGGGTCACACTTGGAAGCTGTCTTGCAAAGTAGATCATTTAGAAAAACGTTTTGGCACCCTGCTGTTTTGTCATATATTCCAAGCAGGTTGTGCCAAAAGAAAATTGTAGAAACTGCTGTCATAGAGTACAAAATCATTGGATTTATAATAGGGAGCCAGTGGCGAGAATTCATTATACATTCACACCTGCAGATAAAGAGCATCTAAAATTGGGAGTTTTATTCTACTCGTCTTTGATCCTGATATTATTAGATAATATTAGCATCATCCTACACTAGATTCTGGAATTGGAGCAGATATGAATTCCATCCATTAATTTCTTCATAGAAGTCATTACTTCTGTACAGTGACCGTACCCTGTATTTAGAGCAGTAGTTCTGGATACTGAGACTCTTGATTTCCGTTGTTATATTGTAAGGTCCTAGTCTCCTATACGTAATTTCACAGAATCATAGAATGGTTTGCATTGGAAGGGACCTTAAAGAGCATCTAGTTCCAGTCTCCCTGCCATGGGCAGGAACGTCTTTCACTAGACCTGGTCACTCAAAGCCCCATCCAGCCTGGCCTTGAGCACTGCCAGGGATGGGGCATCCACAGCTGCTCTGGCAACGTGTGCCAGTGCC
>JAVJGJ010000037.1:105673944-105684115 GCA_035590215.1 Microhierax caerulescens
GATGGGGCATCCACAGCTGCTCTGGCAACGTGTGCCAGTGCCTCACCACCCTCACAGGGAAGAATTTCTTTTTAACATCTAGTCTATTTCTATCCTCTTTCAGTTTAAAGCCATGCCCCCTTGTCCTGTCACTACAGGCCCTTGTAAGAAGTCCTTCTCCAGCTTTCTTGTTGGCCCCTTTAGGCACTGAAAGGCTGCTCTAAGGTCCTCCCGGAGCCTTCTCTTCTGCAGGCTGAACAACCCTAGCTCTCTCAGCCTGGCTTCACAGAATCTGCCATCTAGTTTGATTTATAAGTCTTCCTAGTTAATCTTTCCAAGTTGTACAAATAAGCACTTGAGCTGGGAAAGAAAACAGGTATATTGCACCTGTATGAAGACACTCCAACGTACGGTTGCTTAGGAAGGGTCTCAAAAGGGAGATTTTCAACGAGTTAACTCAGCCCAACTCTCAGCCTGTCATCTTTACCCTTCATAAACTAATAATATGAAAATCTCTCAACTAAAATCATTCCACTTTCCTGAATATAAACTTTCTGATACTTCTGAAGTATGTGAAATAATTTCATAAAGTTCTAGACATCAAGTGCTATCTTTACATATAACTTGCTAATTTAGGCTCTTTATTTATATTTGTAAATACATAGCTCTGTGTTAAAATACCACTTAAACAGTAACACATACTAAGACTAGGAATTCTTCATCTCAGCCTAACCTTGGGAAAGATTCTCTCTTTCAGCTGAATAATTGTGATTCTAGTATCCCAGTTTAGTTCTTCCCGCTCAGTTTTAGAGATTAAACCCCATATTCTACATGTGCTGGTTCCTTTCCTTACCCTGCGACAGATAAATTTTTAATTTACAGTTGTATGTGTTCATACAGAGCTATATCAGGCAGAACTACAAAATTTGGGCCCAACTTGTATCTTGTGTAAAATAGCCATAGTCTTATTGAAATTATTTTTCCTGATTGTTAACAGCTGAATATTTCACCAGTCGTGTCTAGTTACAGACGAAATTTATTTGCTATGAAGAATGATCACAGTCAATTAAATCTGCATTTGTAGATGTTTGAGAGTTAAATCTTCAGAGCTTGTACAGGAATTTTTGCACAGCTCCTGTTCCCTGCATAATGGCTGGAGATGCGCACTTAAGTGTTTCAGTAGCCATCATCTTTGACAACTTGCATGGCCATAAAGAGCGTTTATAGCAAAGTAAAGATCTCCCACCTGAAGGTTTTGATTTGTACCTTGGGGAAACTTAAAACAGGAATGCAGATTTTTGTCTATTGTTTTAAGGGAATTGACAGTTTAGTCAGATGAAGGCAGTATTATCTAAAGCTTTATAGACAAATACTGTACAAACATTGTGAAAGCACCGAAATATGTAATACTAGTCGAATTAAGTTATTTCTATGACTAGATGGTGAGTTACTGGTAGTTTATTTGTAGGCAGCAATTTAAGTAAATCCTAAAGGTTGCATGCTGCACAGAAGAATCTAAAATAATTCAAGATCCTGAAGACCTTTGTTGTAAATAATCATTTAGTCTGGATATTTGTTACCATATAGGCTCTGTGTTCAGCTAAGGAATCAGCAGTGTGATGAATTTTTCTGATGTTAATTGATGGGGCAAGTGGAGTATGTTAATTATCCAGAATTAATTCCATGTGATACAAAAAGTCTGCTTCCAAAAGAGTGTGTAGGAGTCATCATCATGTTATAAACAACTTTGATTAGATTTCTGTCTACAGGGCCATTAAAACACCTCTGTAGAAGAATGAGTCTAACTTGCAGTCTTTCCATAAAAGCCTTTGCTGTTGTATAAATGACTCTATGGAGTATTTGCTACTTTCTTGCTCTTCTATAGGTGACAGTACTACTGTATGGGATCCCTTTGAGTAAGTCCAGCGTAAGTTAGCGTTTAGTGATGGGCTTGGCAGTGTTAGCTTTGCAGTTACACTTGATGATCTTAAAGGTCTTTTCCAACTTAAATGATACTGTGATTCTGTGACTGACTTGTGTAGCCTGCCTTAGTATTAGTTTGTAATTTTCATCCTGAAAACTTAGAGAAATTAAACCCTTTGTTGAATTACATGCCTTTCAAGTAGGGTATAAAATAAAACCAGTGGTGTGCCAGTAAAATAGCAGCCAGAGTTGAAACTGGGTTAGCAGTTTGTTCATGCAAACTTACCATGGTCTTTGTTTCCCAAAGGTCATGATACTGGCAGAGCAGTAGAAGGAGTGGTAGAATGCACATCTGTAGAGTGTGGAGATGCCCCTGTATTTCTGAGAGAGATTGATAGGGAATCATGAATACAGTTTATAAAAAGAAGGTAATTAACTTGTTAGAGGGATTCACCTCTAATGGAGAATCAGACTGGCTATCCCTAGAACTAAGAGACACACTGTATGAAATGTAGTTTTCCAAATATGTAACCTTGTATTTGTACAAAGTGAAAAAATAATTTTTAAAATAGGATTTTATAGGTCCACAGATTAAATCACTTGGCTTCAAAATTCCGTTCACTGACAAGGAATCCTCCTGGAATTTATAGAACAGCATGTTGTTCACAGTGTATCGGACACATTTATCATTTTGCTTATTACAAGTTTACTCTGCACATTAATCTACTTGTGGAATATGTTCTGGTAAACTGAGATTTATTTTTTCCACATACATTAGATGACTGGCAAGATTCAGTCATTTCTACAGAATAAGTCCGTGGAACAATTTTTGTTTGCTGCTTTACTCCATGTGTAGAGATGGGCTTGAAGCAGTAGTGACCCTGTACCCTGAATGTCAGTCTTATGGCAGAGTCCACCAAGAAGTGCTCCCTTTTGAGACCTTTCCTAAGCACCAGAGTTGAAGTGCCTTCATACAGGTGGAATACACCTGTTTTCTTTCCTATCTCTGGTGCTCGTTTGTACAACTTTGAATGATTAACTAGGAAGACTTTTAAATCAAACTAGATGGCAGATTCTGCAACCCCTCCCATGATGTATTTGATCTGTGGCTGCTGAAGTTCTGACAAAGAAAAGAGAAAATGATACTCCATTTCTAATTAAAGAAGTAATTTTCCTTTGCAAATAGACTTTTTATCTCAGCTACAGTGTTAAGGATCAATGGGTTGTCACATGTATGTCTTTTTAATAAATGTCAGCTGAGATGACATTAAAGTGATAGACTGATCACTGTAATCAATGCAATTCAAAATTGCTTTATGTCTTAAATGAACTTGGTTCCTTTCTTTGATTCTCCTACAGTTAACATTGTCTGAGCAATAAAGTACAAGGTTACATCTTCGTTTGAAGTAGAAAGTGGTGATGATATGGAATTAATTTTTTTTACATAGGTGCAGGTTTTGCAGTTTAACTCCTGTTTTTATGCAATTCAAAGGACCTGACTATATATTCTTACCGTAAAAAAAAACAGTAAGAGCAAAAAATTAAATGTAAAGGAGAAGCAAATGATGTGAAGCTTCCCGTTTCTTCCCCCTTGCACTACCCTCACCATAAAAAGAATGAGTGACCAAGGCTTACTTTTTATTTGCTTAATTGACTTGCCTTAAGCCATGAGTATTGATACCTTAAAACACAGATATTTCTCAACTCAGGCAATCAGAATTGGTATTTAAGCACGAACATGTGGTTCATCTTAACAGAGTAACTGTGTGTCTGTTGTGCGGTGCCTGTGCATTTAATGCCACACACAGGCTTATTTGTATTATTTAAAATGATACTGATATGTTTTGGTTTCCCCTGAGCACATCTTCCCTGGCTTCTGGCAAGGCAATGCATCTGAAAAAAGACAGCCCCGCTGATGATGCGGTTGTGATGATACAGGAGGGCAAACACAACACCAGCTAACAGTCTTAATTCTGAACTACAGGAATCTTTCCATACCATTATTCTCACAGCCTATTCAGTGTCTTTAAAATCTATTTATGCAGAATACTTCAGAACTCCTTTCTTGTTCTGGATTTATTTTCTCAAAACCCTAGAGGGTTCTGTAAAAACTCTCAGGATCCTTGTAAACCTTTTAATTTCTCTTAAAGTTGGCAGACTGACAGGCCTTAGTTATGCTTAGTGCTAAATTATTTATCTTCCTTTTCCCTCCTAGCCCTGACTTCTGAATCTTTAACTTGACTCCTGGGACATGTGGGGCTTTTTCCCCCCCATTTAAAGTGAAGCCATTTTTATCTTTTCTCTTTAGTGTTTTACTGTAAAAGAATGTACATGTAAAATTTGGAGGTATAGGTATGCTTAAGATGTGGTATCTGCTTTTCATTTTTTAATCGTAATTCTAAGTGTAATAAGGTAACTAGGTCATATATTTTTACGTTTATATTTTATGTTTACTTGTATGTGATTCTTAGTCATCTCCTGCATTCAAGAGTGGATCTCAAATTGTGGGTTTTTTTAATGCCATTCCTATACTATCTCATATCATGTGTTTCAGAACAATTTTGAGGCTTTCTCCTCCAGGACCAAAAATTGCCAAGAGTTTTTCAATGATGATGTTGAAAGGCTGGTAAAATAAAATGTTAAGCACACAACTTCCTTTAAATCTAATTTCCCATGGAGTGCAATGTAGTGTCACTAGATCAGTCTATTTTTAATGGGACATAAGAGCACAATAGAACACCTTCCTAACAATCTTATTGTTATCGATGTCCTAATAGCTTTCAAGTAGGAAAGAAGTGAATAAATTATAAAGAGAGAATGTTCTTCATTTTCATTGCTTGTCAGGAGTGAAAAGTGTTTATTTTTACAAAATACAAGGATAACTATTTAAATACTAGCTTTTTTTCACTATGTTTTAAGTTACGTCAACATGTATAATATAAAACATGAATAACATGTATGCTATTTTAGTATAAGCATCTTTGTAAGCTACAGTGGTTGTGACTATTCGGAGTGTAATTTTTTTTTAATTTCACAAATATGTCTACACCTTTTAAAATTGTTGCCTCAATAGGTAATATTTGGCTTATTTTGACAAAGAAGACAACGTGGCTTCAGGATGCAGAATGCTTTTGAGAATCCAGTCTAAAGGATCTGAAGCTTGTTATTATATTGTTTTGAAAGTGGCCAAGTATTTCACATTAAAGTGAAAAGTACAAAACATTTCACTGGAGGAAGTGTCTTGAACTGTCGTATGAGCTAATAACAACAAGCACATAAGTACCCATCATTATTGGTAGAAACAATGCATTTATTCTAATATTTAGATCTCATGTGGCATCCTAGGAATATAAGCTACAAAAGGATCAGCACCTCATAAAGACTTCTAAGCCATTGCAAGGTAAAGATCTTTTTTTCCCTGTCTGTACTATCATAGTCATCAACTGAAAAACTGTAGAAGCTGGTTTATAGTATAATTTCAGGACTTGAATGCATTGATCATTAAGATTATGTCAATTTTTATATTGCTTCTAGGATTAGTAAAGCAAGCCAGTCAAATTTTCCTGGAACTTTTTATTTCAAAACAATTATTTTTAGTGTCTTGAGTAAGTCTCTAATAAGTCACGTGTCTGATGATTTTGGGTGCTACTTTTAGTCAGGATTCTGTTGTTTCTGATATTCTTTAAAACCATTGTACTTATCTTTTGGGTGCTACTTTTAGTCAGGATTCTGTTGTTTCTGATATTCTTTAAAACCATTGTATTTATCTTGTGTGTGATTATAAACAAGATTGTGGGAGCCTTCAGTCTCCTCCTCTTATGACACTAAAACCAAAGTCACATATGGAATGAAGCTTTCAGTTAGTTTTACTTTGAAAATAACTGTGTGGCAATAGCATGAGAAACTGAATAAATCCTTGTTCTTAAGGCTACAGAGGAATAGGAGAAGCCATGTAATGTGCTATCCAGGGGTCCATCATCAGTTCACATCAAATAGCAAATCACAAAACTGGCAGTTACTGTCCAAGGGGACAATCCTCCTGATTTGAGGGAAAGATTATAGAAAACCCCTTTATTTCCTTAAGATGGATGATGTATACTTGGTTCTTGTGCCGTAGCAAGTTTTATTAGTCATTTCAAAAACCTGGATATTTGCTGTTTCTTTAAAAACTTGACTGACAAAACCAAAGACCATTGTTATTGTAGGAGTCATGCTTCATTGATTTTTTTTTTTTTTTTTTACTGTGAGCTTGAAGCATCCCATGCATGCAGCATAAGAGTAATGGAATGGAAGATTAGCTTTATTTGCTGTTGTCAAAATTCACATTCTTTCAATAACCTTTTTTGGAACATATTTCCAAGGGACATAATAAATTTCTCCATCTCTTGCTGCCTATAAGCCCTGATCCTAACTTTCCCTTCTAGCTTAAAGCTATGAATCTATGTACATGTGAAATTAAAACATGCAGTGAGTGTTCAAAACGCATTTTCTTCATCTTGAATATTCTGGTTTTGTCTATCTTCATTCCAAGTTCTTGACAAGGTAGATTTCCTTATCTTGTTTTATTAGACTGCTCAAATTGCCATGCATGATACTTGCAGTTTCATTTTTACTCATATTAGTATTAAACAGTAACTTTCTATTCTATTTTTGAAGTTGGTGACCTCTGAAGGATTTGGAACTCTGAAAGTTTCATTGGTGGAAAAATATCTGATATCATATTCTGGAAAGCCTCTGGCTCATTAACTTATGTCTATTAATGGCTGCAAAATTCATAAACCTTTACATAATGATTTTCTTTAACTGTAGTTCTATTAATTTTTATGGTAATTTTACTGTTATTTATGATCGTCAAAAGAGTCTGTTGGAAAAAGAGATAATCGCACAGGGCTTCCAATTTGTGGATCCTCTGCCTTATAGTAATTGTTGCAGGCTTTATTAAAGATTAAGGTTACAAGCTTTGACTTTATAAGGTGAAACTAATTCTCTGAAGGAAAAGTTATATTGTTAATAGTGACTGGAATTGATTACTCAAAGAGCTGTAGTAATTCATTCATGAGTTCCATTCAGTTTTACTCCTTTAAGGGTTTAAAAAGTTTCTGTTTAATCTGAGGAATCCTAACTCCTTTTTGTCTGTCTGCTTACCCGTTACCAGGAGCTTTTCACACTCGTAAAAAACCCACAAACAAATGAACAAACACACAAGCAAACAAAAAAACCCAACCACCCTATAATTAGAAACAGTTCACACTAAAAAGTTAAATTACTATGTTATCTTTAAAAAATACTGGAAAAAACCCCAATCTGCATTCCTGTTTATCTCTCTGGAATATACTGAATATGTGGTAGTTGAAGATCTATACTGTACATGGCAGACAGATATTTAAAAATACTGTCATCTGGTTAATGTAATATACAGGAAATAGAGAAGCTAGCAGATATTTTCCATAAGGTGCATAGTAAATACCCTATATTTTGATTAAATGCACAGAATAAACCAAAGAAACATGTAATACAGGCAGGGAATCTTGAGTTTTAGGAGATGTTAGATTGGTTTACTTGCCATCCTAAAGATTCCTGGGTTCCTTAAGAAATGTCTCTTCTGTTCATAACTCAGAGCTAGAACTAAAAGCTGCAGTCTGAAGTCTCATCAAAGATTTACATGTGAAGAGACATCGAAGTCAGAGATTGTGTAAGTTAGGATTTTTATTTTTTTTTCTGATGTCAATGCAACAGACATAGTATCTTAAAAATAGTTCCTTCAGAGATGCTGCACTATTTCTTGTTTTTCAATTGCATTTGGGGGGAGGTTGGGGAAGCAGTATTCCTTTAAAATTATTTCCATTGTGTAATCTGCTTGGATTTTCAGACTTTCCGTGGTTCTTTACACAACCACTACACATTTCCATTATGTGACTTTCGCCTTCCATCTGCTAAGGCAGAACAATGATTGTCGTCTTGTTGGTTTGTCAATGTTTTGAAGCCTGTCATTATGTTTTAGAAGATTTTGAACTCGTACATCTGGTATGCATGGACACTACAGATTCTAGGGCCATTTTCATAAGTCCTCAGTTGAACTTTCTCTGTTCACTACTTTTCTCATTATTACAAATCTTTTAGCGGATTGGTGGCCTGTTTGTGTTAGTCTTGTACAGCCATGGCAGCTTTTCATGTGAGTTGTATGTGTATTGGTACAATCCAATTTTACATATATGAATAGTCCCATAGGAGCTGTTAAATGCTGTTCATATGCATAAAGGAGAGTACGTTTATACACACTTATAGGACTTGGCCTAATGTTTATCACCTGAGCCTTTTTGATAGAAAGTATCCTACAGATACACCAGCTAATACTAAAACCCTATATTGTCATAAATCACTGTTTAATTTACCATTGAGGCATCTTTTTAACTGTATACTGTCTTGGGAGATTATTTTATAGGCTAAGAAGTGATAGTCCTAACTGGTAGCACAAATTGTCATGCTGTCTGTTCAGTGATTACAGTAGTCAGAGTTTGTGATTTAGCAGATATAACAGCATTTGGTGTTAGAATGGTATAATTTTTTTCATACTTTGTTTGAATATTTGTTAAGGTTTAAATTTCTGTCCTGTCGCCTCCCTGTTTGTGTACAGAAACTGTTTTCTTTGGGGTAGGTTTTGATTTATTTTTTCCCCATTTAAAATATTTAATTCTCAACTTTATGTTATCTTTTTCAGGCCAGTATGTGCTTATGGTCCATGAAGTGACCATTCCCCCATTCTTGGGCCACACTCTCCTACCTGCCTTCAAACTCTTGATTTTTTCCAGACAAAACCAAAACCAAGAGCAAAGATTCTTTCAAAGTCACCAGCAAGTAAAAAGGCTCAAACCCCACAGGCAGAGCTGTTATCCAAGGTACACTGAAGTCAGTGGAATTTTTCCCACTGAATGCAGTGGAAATTGGATTCAGTCTTTGCATGCCATTCCCCCTTGTAAGGCTTTTTCATGCAGGAATGGGGCTTCAGTTTTGAAAATTATAGTCTTCTAATAGCCAAGAAAATAATTGACTTAAAGATCCATGTCATGGTCATCTTCTTACTATTAACATTTTAGAAGAAAAAAAAAAATAGATATTTTCTGTATATGCTTGAGATACAGATTGATAATTTGTATCAGTTCTGTTTTTTTTTTATTTATGTTGAAGGCTCTATTTGTTTTGAAGTATTTTGATCAAAAAATATAATAAATTAATCTTTGTGACAAATGTAATCACATCTCTAATAATCTGTTGTGATTGTTTCATGCAATTCATGTTCACAAAGTACCTCTGTTGCATGTGGACAGCCAAATAACTCTCCTTAAACTGACAGAGTCTATCAGCTTCAAACAACCAGTTCTCAAAATAATTATGTATCAACTTTAAGTCTTACTGATTTTTGTGCAAATTTATTTAATGATTGTAAGCAACAGAGGATGTTTTCATTAGGAAAATTATGCTGATGAACTTACCTGCTCGTATACATCAATGTCCATGTATTCACTGTATGAAGAAATTTTCACTTGAAAAATGAGGTAGGAATCCTCTAAAAGTCTGCTAATTGAAGTCCAGTGCCTTTGTGTGTGGACCAGAGGTTGACGATTTCTGTAAAGGGGAGGGCTAGGGTTAATTCACATCACTGAATCCAAATCCATAACTAGGCCTTATCTTAGATGTCCATTGTTGAAGTAAACAGAAAAATTCAAAGTAAAACCAGATAAAGCACCTTAATCTATCTCAAAGTTCTCTCGCAAGAGCCTCTTAGGGTAGAAATAAAATTTGGAAATGTGGAGGTGGCATTGCAAGGCATGCCTTTGACATTCCATAACTTGTAATATCTTGACTTTTTAACCTTCAGAATACATCTGATTTCGCCATCATCATCTTTGTTCCTTCTTTGGTGATGAACTTCTGTTTTCTGACAATGCAATCATTTTGTTTAAGTAGCATTAGCAGTTACCAATAACAGCAGTGTTTGGCACTTTTCCTCAGTCTTCATTCAAGAATCTCAGACCTTCTATTCCTTGAAGTTATGGCCAAAATTTCACACCAAGATCCAGTAGTTCATTGTGAAGTCCCAGGTTTGATGCAGCTGCATTATACATGACTCGGTTATCGTAGTGCCTCTGTTGGGCCTTGCTCTAATGAACTGAATGGAGGATAAATGAGGTCAGTTGCGTTACGTAGCATTTTACCACCTGCTTAGTGCATACGTGAGTGCTTATGGTGAATCGGCTGAGATGATAACAAC
>JAVJGJ010000037.1:105684132-105704561 GCA_035590215.1 Microhierax caerulescens
TAACCCCGTGGTAACTCTCTGTTAACCCTTTAATCTCTTTATAAGGATAGGTTTTCTAGCTGGAGAAACAGAAATTTGGTTAAATACAAGGGATCATAGCCCTTAGCAATAGAACCTGGAAAACTTGACTTTGGTAGTCCTCTGCAGTGCAGCTGAATGATAGTTCTGTTATTTTACACCTCATTTTCATGAAGTCTTCATTGATTCTGAGCATTATTGCATGCCTTTTTTCAAATATAAGAAAAAGCCCTCACAATGAAAAAAGTGATTTTTCTGCAAGTATTGTAAATGAATGAGCTCCTTAGTATTATAGGTGTCTTGCTGCTTTGTCCCCAGGTAAATACATGGCTGCCAACTTCTCTTTTTTATTAGCCAGAACTAAGCTGTATTGTGCCCTTTACCAAATGCATTATCAATTGCTATGTATTGACCAAAAGATACATCAAATCCTGTAATCAAAAAGGCTTCATCCTTCTCTGGTTTCCAGATTTTCTCTCTCAATTTGCCCTCTGAAATATGCTTTTAAATGAGCGGAAAGCCTGGAGGATGAAGTCTTTGTACCAGTGGACCTTGTTAACCAGCCATTTGTGAATTCTTTTTAGACTCCGGAACAATGAGCTACATTTCCTATTGAAGCATTGGCAGCTTTTGCTATGTAGAAGCACTCTTGTGCTTTCGGTTCACCTAAGTTTTAACAGTAGATCTTTTCCAGGGTAGCTGATTTTGAACAACTACATGCTGTAGCATTGTTTCTCTTGGGACGACAAGAACTACAAAAACTCTCTCAGAAAAGCAGGATTCTCCTTTTCTCAGGCTTTCAATGTAGAATTCAATGTAGAAGTCTAATTTTCCAATATGTTATTTAAGCTTACTAGATCACTATCCCTTTCCCTGCTACTGTGCAGACACCAGCTCAGTAAAAAGAAAACAGAAATTCTTCATAATTCTTTCCCCAGTGACATTTGTTGAACTGTGTGTTAGGGTTAGGGGGACTGTGCACAAAGGCCAAGATCTCAAAATGTAACAATAAATGAGATAGTTTGATATTTCATGGTATTTCTATGTGGGTTTCCTCCTCGTGGAATCTGTGTACTTTTATGTGTGAAGTTTGAACTCTTAGTCTGAGGGTGTAGGGTGAGTAATGTTAAGTTCTGCAAGATGAGACTGTTTAGTGGCTTGGTCTTTCCTGTACTAATTTACTATATGTTTCTCTGTAAAAACGCTTTTTTGAAAATTACTAACAGACAATTTTAGCGACAAGATTGGGATTTTGTTTTCATGCAAAGCTTAGGCACTTTGCTTACGGTAACGCCCCAGGAAAGTCCCTGGTGAGAAGCAATTGCTAGCTGTTAGTCCTGTATCAAAATAAAATGTATAAATTTAAGTTTCTGAATCTCCTGCTGACTACCATCTTTCTTGAGACTGACAATACTTACAAGTTGCAAGACTCTCCTTAGTGAAGATGCATAGGAGACACAGCTACATCACATTTTAAAATGTCTTTTAGAGCTTCGTCATGCAAGCAGGCCATGTGTCTTAGCATCAGTATACATTTTTTTCTGTACAACTAAGTATTGTTTTTATTCCTCCTCCTTTGTTTAATTTATTATAATCAAACCAAAAAGTTGGGGCTGCGGACGTTATGCAACACATAATCTGTGGTCTTTAAAAAATGAATGGTCTTCATATTTTGTAGTGCTTTTATAGGATTACAGAATGTGCTGTTGAAGCCAAAATCTTCCTTTCATGTACACACAGCGGCGGTGGCAAAATAACTGACCACAACTGATGAGAGAATTAATTATTCTACTCTTGTAAAATACTCATGGGCTGTGGTAATCCAGAAATCATAGGTCATATTAGCTGCATTTTTATACCTTTAAAAGAAAGTTTATTACATTGTCTAGTATATTTGATATAAATTCTTCAGACAATGGTTGCTGTGTATACTGTACCGCAGGTTTATAGTTTATTAAAATGTGCTGGGCCAAATCCTAATGTCAATGAATTCTGTTAAATTCTTTCCAGATACTTTTTTTTAAATAGGGAATGTAAAACATCTGCTAAGTAATCTCTTTCTCATGTCAGTAATTATATGTGTATAGACACAGAAGAAATCTTAAATATGCAGTCCTCAAGGAACTAGTGTATTTTTTAAAGACAACTTAAATGACTTTTCATGTCATTGTTTTTGCTTTTTGTTCATGTTGTCTACTTAGTTCCCTACTTGGAACTCTGTATTTCTATATATGATTATGCTACTAAAAATGGAATTTTTATTCTTAATTTGAGTCTCTAAATGCTACAGTATTACAGTGTTTGACTCTGTTACTGTTTCTAACTTTTACTGGTTTTACCAACATGAATTGTACTCTTAATGTGAAGAGTGCTCTTCACTGTACTTGAATGTATCTCTGTTCCCATTCTATCCCACAAACACTCCTCACAGATGACTTTTGAAAGATTTTGAAGAGAATTGGTGATTTCAGTGTGCACTTTGAACAGATACTTATTCTGATATTTTTTTTTAATTGTATGTTCTATATTGATCAAATATTGAAGTAGGCATAAGGAATTACGGTTTCAGAATGCACATGCTTCCTCAATTGATTAAACTGATAGAATTTTATTTAAGTTAATGGCATTGTATGAAATCTTTTCTATTTGGAGCAAGGATTTGCCTCTTATTCACATGTAATGAGTTACTAATATATGATATTCAGTGTAACTACAGCAATTTACATCTGCTGAGGATCTGACCTACCTATCTTAAATCTATGCAACATCCATGTGCTTTAACTCAGAAATGCTTTTTCAACTTCAGATGAAAAAATGAGCCAGGGAAGGTTAATAATTTTTTGATGGATAAAAATATAAAAATGGTAAAACTGAAACAGATACCTATAAGGGTGCTTTTGGGTTTTATTTCTGCCATTTTCCACTTCTATTCTTAGAACTTCTAATTTATTTTTCTTCTTTATCTTTTTTGTTCTTTCCAATAGAGTTGAAATTGGCTCCATTTTGTGCTGTTAGCACAAAGATTGTTCTGTTAAGCAAACAGAAAGTCAAGGAATTATGGCACAGTACTGGAAGTTACCCAAGCTAATCCATGCCAGATACTGGATACTTTTTCCAATTCCAGCAAAGCTAGTACCAGTTCATTAATAGAAATACTCTGTGGGAGATGCAATAATCTATGTTTAGTCTTAAAGTAAATTGGTAACTAGCTGTATGTGTGTACTTTATGGCGTTGCAATTTGGTTGTTCTATCTGCTATTTTAAAGTATTACTTGGAGAAATCAGTCACATCTAGGATAGTATTTCTTTGTACTCTATAATTTTTACTGGTAATTGTATAGATTTGCAACAGAAGAAGAAAGAGGGATTCTATCATGAAATTGTAATGATGACAACCTTGAATTTGAAGTCTTTCTGTATTTTTACTCTTTTATTAATAGTAACTTTTTAATTATTTTATTATTTATCTTCCCCATGACTATGGGGCTCAGGAGTGGAGAAGAAAACTGAAGGTAATAAGAAAGAAGTAGTTCCCTTTGTTTTCTTACATACACATCTTGTAATGAAGGTGAATCTAGAAAGCTGTTTTTAATGTTTTCCTGGCTTCTTCCAGATGTGATTTTTACTCTTTCAAACCAAACTTCTGTGGAGGAATGTCCTTATTTAGTTACAGATATATATATATTTTACCCCCTACCTATCAGGTTGACCAGTTCTAATATGTTTAGAATTCCAGTTGCTTGGATTCCCCTTGATTCTTCAGCCTTTGAAAAGGCCAGCATGTAACATTGTTCAGGTTTATTACAAGATTGTAATTTAAGGCTTTCTTAGTAGTTTAATGAAATACAGTTATTTTTCTTCCATAATAGAAATATATTCTGTAGCCAGTCTCTCCCTGATTGTAGGTCCCAGCAGGGACATTAGGAACAGATGACACTGTTTGGCTTGCATGATAAATCGTGGCCAGGAGTCTGAAAATAACTAAATATAGAAGACCTCATTTGATCAGCAATCACCTAGTTTCAAAAGTGGTCTGTTAGCCTATAAATGGATTTACAGTGGTCCAGTGTAGGTGCCGACTGGGGGATGATTCCATCTGTAGCTCTTCAGTCAATGACTGGGAATGTCAAATGAGTGAGTTGGGAAAGTAGGAGTTTAGGAGTGTGCAGATACCTGTCTTTCCAAGCCATACAGGTGAGACACAATGGCTACTCTAGATGGCACTTCTGATGGCACACCTGACCACCAGGTCAGAGGAGATACAATTGACTAATATCTTTCATGGAAGAAGGGCAAATTAATAACTTTGAAAATCTTGATCAAGATAGGAGTCAGATGACAGTTAACACAGGAAATTAAGCCAATGAAAATCCAAATCTATACAGAAATGGCTTACAAGACAATAGGCCATTTTTTTCCTCTTGCAAAATTTTTCTTTCAGTGATTTCCACAGTATTTCAATAAAACTTTTGCCTCTTTCCTCCCCTTGGCAACCATAGACTACTGAGAATGTGATCCCATTGAGCAATTTATCTGCTACTTGGACACTTCTTTAAGGATAATTTAATAATCTTAATTTAAATATCTCTTGAGAGGCATTCTCTTGATACTGCATCAGGGGTCTTCTGCACGTTGGTAACATATGGTATCAGAAGCGATCCTCTTTTTTGACCAAAAAAAACTTTAGGACCAGAAGAACCCCAGCTCTTTTCATTAGAATTCCAGAGCCAGAAGGAAGTACATACAAGCCAAGAAATGACAGCATCTTTTCTATGAAGCTATTTTTTTCTCTGGATATCCATGCATCTTCCCCGGTCTTTGGGCCTGACACTGCCATTTCATAATAAAATATTGTTTTATCAATGAGCTTCATGATGGTATTAAATCTGTAAAGGAAGGCTTAACTCTTTCTCAGTTTTCTTTAGTTCTACAGAATTTATTGAACACTGAGAGTCCTGCCGTAGTATCTAGAAGACAGATTTCCATATATGACAAAGTGCTTGTTGATTTGAGACTTTTAGATTCCAGCAGGATGATGTATTAGACAATGATATAGCCCATAATTTTTGAAGTAACTGACAGCATCTATGTACCCAGCCACAATATGCCTGTAATCTGGAAAGCTCACAGAAGCATAGATGTAATAATTACCTCTTTAAGGTACACAGGATTGGAAGAGATTTCTGAAGAGTTGAAGTGAAACCTTTAGCTAAGAAGTAGTACTGGTGCATTGCAGGTGCAACCTGCAGAATAAGGTTTTGTGCAATGCTGTTGAATCATAGAATCATAGGTAATATAATTATTACTTAAGGCTCAGGAACCAGTATATTAAAACTGTTTTGTAATTTTTCATTTTATAGACATAAATAAGTTAGGATGTTCTGTTTTGGTGGTACCTAAATGCTGGAGTCCTCCCTTACTTAGAGATGAGCATGAATAGTTCTCCAGGCATTAATACTTGTGGGAGATGCAGTATCTTAATCTGTTTTGTGCTTGTAAAAGTGGTCAGACTCAAAGTTATTTTTTTAATTTAAATCCCAGTGATTTCAGTGGAGTAATAGAAAATAAAACTCAGGAGTGAATGGGTGGTAGTGATTGAATGGTACTAGCTAAAAGCAGTGTAGCTGGGTTTTGTTGTTTTATTAGGCACCCATTCATGAAACACAATCTTTCAATTGAAACCGAGACTGTTCATCCTTAAATTTCTTATGGGCTGTAAAAGACAGTGTTAGCGTGCTACTGTTCTACAGTAGTCTAAACTATGTTAATCAGATTAAATGTACAGAGAAGTTTTAGCATCCCATTTGAATTATAGCCAGCCACCACAAAGCTAAGAAGCAATAGGGAAACAAAGGCACAAGTGGAGCAGGACAAACAAAAGGGAGTTGCCAGTGGACAACAGAAACCTTCTCTAACGTAGTTTTATCATCAAAGAGGGCTTTGCAGAGTATTTAGATGCTGAATCTGCCAAGACACATAGTGACAGGATTTTCCCATTTTATTCCTCCCCTTTTGGTTGCAGTCAACAGTAGGACCATAGAAACTGGAGCAAAGTCTGGACATTTCTGATTGTGTTGATTTTGCTGCAAGGCTATACTCTGCCCTAGAACAGCTTCTGTCTCACACAAATCCCTGATGAGGAAACTGACAGATAACCTTCTTAATTGGTATTTGAAAATTATATAAAAGATTGGAATACTTGGCTTGCCAAATGGAAACCACCATCCCATCCTTTTGTGCTTCTGTGAAGAAAATAAAAATGAGACAAATATGTCACAGAGAAAAGCAGTAAGTGATGTTCCATAATGATCAATGATGAGGAATATGTGCTTGGAAACTGGGATACAAATTGTTCCGGAAGCATGATTCGACACTGGTTAGTGCTTTTCTATAAGGCAATGCTTTTTGTCTCAGTGGGAGCACACAGCTGCTCTGGTTGCCATGGTAAGGTACATGTTTTGTTATGAATGCTATAAATAGTCACATTGTTGGCCAAAAGCGTAAGTGAAGGTCCTGCTCTGGTCATGTTTATTTTGAGTTTTGATCATGGTCACAAAGGCTTATGTGATGATTTACATGGTAAATTAAATGGGCAAAAAGTCAGCTGTCTCTTTGTGTTTCTATGATGGAAGTATCTGCCACATATGTGGTCATTCTCTCATAAATCATAAGTACTTCTGAACTTCTAGTTTGAAGTAAGGTGAATGAGGTTTTGGTATTGTCTTTCCAACATTCTGTCTCACAGACTATCCCTGACCTAAGGAGAATAGACTGCTGGGTAGACGTACACAGACCAGAACTAAAATGTAGAGTATTTAATAACCTTTGTACTTGGATCTGCTGCAGACATGCTGCTGTTCAGTAATTCTCTAGAGAAGCAAAAGCAGTAGAAAATGGTAAAATATCTCCCATATTGAGATGGAGAAGCTTAAATCTTCAATGTTTCTGGGCATTTTGAGATCTTTGGGTGAAGGCAGCAAAACACTACTATGGCACTTCTTGACATTGTCCAGTTGGAACTGTCCTTGCCATTAGGTACAAGTCAGGTTTTATAGTAGTATGGGTATAAGGGTTAGAACAGGATTTTTTCAAAGTTGTATGCAAGTTGAACTGCACTTTAGAAAGAACTGTTGTCAGAATAATTCCAAATCCTCTCGTGCTAACAAGTAGCACATAACACTGCAGTCTGACTGCACTAAGCAATGGCAGAACTGCAGAGTGAGCCTTTCACAACACTGCTACATTGCCTTATGCTTATAGCCACACTCCTCTGATGATTATAAAGGATTGTATCAGTTTTCCTGTGTAGTTCAGTCAATTTTTTAAAATTTGGCGTCATCTCAGCCTAGTGGGAGGAATTTTTCAGCAATGAAAAAGTATAACGATACAAAAAAACAAATTTAAAACCCACTCCCATCCCAACCCCCTGTTCCCCAGTTAGGGCTTTTACCATCTAAACTTTCCTATGTCATTTGGAAACATAGCAGACCTGGATTTTCTGTCTGTTATGTCAGTGCTACAACATCTGTAGGAAATTCTATTAATGTTTGTTATGGAAACATTTGTCTAATCATCCCTGTAAATTTTTTTAAAAGCTAAGAAAACAGCCTGCCACTTGATGCATGACATGGCAATACAGACAGCCACACCAGAAGAGATATCCTGTTCTCAGTAATTGCATTTCTGTTACAAAACACATGCTTACTAGAAAACACACATAGAAAGATTATGTTCTCTTTGAGTCCTAGAGAACTTGGTGTAAAATTAACCCTTTGTGATGATTTGTGGGTACTTCAGAAAACCTAGGGGAAAGAATTTCCTAAATACACAATCTTTTTTCAGTTACACCACGTTCAATTCCAGAGTAACTCTATTGTCTGTCAGGCTGTTGTTTAGTATCAGAGAGCGCAGTCCAGAGTAGTAAGAAATCTTTTTCTGTTACTATAAAGGAAAGTTGCATGTAAAACAATTCCCTGTGATTCAGCATAATAATTACTAAAAAAAAAAAAAGCCTTCCTCGCAAACTGTTGGTTGCTGGATGCCCAAGTAGAGCTTGAGTGATAAGCTAAGGCTGAAGAGATCTTTGCGTTCCTATAGGAGCAGTAGCTGCATAGTGTCTTGGCTGCCTTACTATTACAAAATAGAATATATGTACAAAATCAAGGAAAATGGAGCTGTGTGTGATTCCTGGGGACCTTGCTGGAGGAAAAGGGTGAGATAATTAACAGCTAAATGAGAAAACCCTTGCTGAGGCCAAAGCAGCACAGGTTTTAAAAGGCTCTGAAGCATTCAGCACTCACTTTCTAGCCTAGTGATTTTTTCTAGTGATATTTCTCATTCTGATATGTCATGCTGAAGATCTGCCTGTAGTGAGAGGAGTTTTTACACTTCATTACAATGGTGGAGAGTTTACTAACTGAGAAAATAAGATGGTTGGACATATGAGTTCCTGATGGAAATAGGCCCATAGATCTGGCGTTGTTAGCAGCTTCACAATCGTATGCTGTGGCAATAGTGTACCTAAGATAATGATCCTGGAGCAGTAGTCTTTTCTCATTTGTCTCTTTGGTGCTGTGTGTATCAATGAGGTAAGTGACTTTTTCTTACTAGTCAAAGTATTTGTATTGTTTCCCACAGTATGTTCAGATTATTGTTTTACTAATTTTCTTGGTTTCCTTTCAATTTATTTCAAATTAAACCAACATCAAGTGTAACTTTTGATGTTTATAGTAGTGCAGAAAATGAATCAACATTTTTCAACTATGTGGACTTGGTGTGAAAAAGCTGAAAGCACAAGAAACAGTGTCAATACAAATGCACGCATCTGGTCACAGTAACTGTCTTAATTGTTTATAGATTTGTAATTACAGGAGTGCTCAGCAGTGTCATATGATGAATGCTCTCAGGTAATGCTGGAGTGACAGCTCTGGACACTGTTTTGTGAGATATTTCAAGAGCAGAAGCAGAACAAATTTGCCATTTCCACCTTGGAAAGTTCACTTTGCTTTTGCTGTTGAGATTGCTAGCCAGACTGCTTACCAGTGCCAGTATGGTATAAACACCTCTTAATTAGCAGCTGGGTTGAGTTTTCCAAATCATTGTAAACCATCCGCTGAATATCCAGCAGAAGCCCATCAGTTGCATTTGTTACGGAACCTCTTTGGTTAAGTAGCAGCAATACCCATTATACAGTTCCTTTAGTCCTTTGGCTAGTAGCGTCCAAGTCAACCTTCTGTGTCCCTTAATTCTGTGGCTATCAGTAGCAGTCCCCTTTCTGACACAGGTGGAAGGAATGCTTAGGAATTAGTTTTAGGAGCCTCATAATCTCAAAGCATCCTCCTTCTTTTATTGTTATCCATCCACAGTTATTACTCTGGCCCACGCCCCCCTTTTTCTGTCATACAGAAAGAGAGAGTGTATCATGTAGACCAGGCTACAGCTGAAGGCTTTCTGATTCAGAATGAGATTTATGTACCTCTTTTAATATGAAGCCAGAGAATGAAGAGAAGGATTCAGAAATGTTAGAACTGTGGTACCAGTATTTTGAGAAGGGCAATGAAAGCTTTATCCATAACACTTCAACTATTGCTGTTGTTATTCTGAGGGAGAGCTGAAGGCAGATAGAAAAGGTTTCTTGGGTGTACAGCAGTAGAAATGCTGTGACTGTCTGTTTTTCATTCTTTGCAGAGAGGATGAGCAGTTGCTAAAGCAGTTGCTTTAAAAAATCAGTGAACGGTCAGCCTATCTGGAATATATTTTTCAAAAGTTTGGAGTGTTTCCATTAGTATGTAAGAAATATACCATAAAAGCCAGTTGGCCTCACAAACTTTGAGTCTAATACCAGTTAATTGTATCAAGTTGCAGTTGGTTTAATGTTTTCTATGTAAGGGGTCAGAGTTCCAGCAAACATGTTTCTGGAGTTGTTGGCAGCTAAAAGAGAAAGGCAGCTTTATTGCTCTTTCATAACTGTTCTGATTTCTGTAGCCAAGAAAGCACCATTAGAGGTTTTACTATTTTCAATTTTAAAAATGCTTTAGAAAATATATTACATGGGGACACCTGCAGGAGCAGAAAAGTTCTGAAATTTTGGAAACTAATTCTGCTTTAGAAAGAGACGTTTTCTTTTATATCCTAAAGAAAACAAAAAAATTCAAACCTTTATTTGTTGCTTTGTAGCAGTATTAAAACTTCACTTTAAAAGCCATATTTCTGCTTAATATCATCTGATCACATCTTTGCTGTGCTTTTAAACCAAGACCAATCTTTGCTTTCATTGCATCTTCATTCCCATTTACAGCTTTTAAGAAGTATTAACTCAAATTTGATACACACCCTCAATTCCTAATATACATGTGATGTTTTTCCCTTAATTTTTTGATCTATTCCATGAGTAGAGTCAATAACTTTTAAGAGAAACTGCAGATGTAACAGTCAACTCCTCTGCTGCCATATCAAGATGGAATTTTGTGATCACAGAAATCAGAGATGGAAAAAAAACTATGAGGTCATCTTGTCCATCTCTTCTGCCAGTTCATAATGACTTCCTGCAGTATGTTCTGCAATGAGTTATTTAGTTTAGTTCTGGACAGTTCTTTTGAAAGGACTGCATAGATTTTGCTATGATTCTCAGTAAGTATCTTTCACTTCTCTGGTTTTAGTTTTATATGACAGGACCAGATTGGGTACATATTACTCCTGTAATGCAGCTATCAATAACAATAAGGGCAATTGGCATTTTTGTTGAATAAATTGGGGTTTAGGACCAAGCCTATGTCTTCTGGTTTTGGAAACTAGCTGAAGAAGTAAATGGCAGCTGAGAATTTCTGCAGGAAATTTCACCTGTTCCTATAGCTTCTACAAAAAGTTCATGATTTCTGCGTATTTACTGGCAATTTGCTGAATTGTTTCTAGGAATAGTTCTTGGTCTGTGGTTCTTTCACAAACAGCTTCAAGTGACCCAGAACTGAAGCAACAATTGGTTTGGTTAAGTACTGAACATGTGATATTTTATATGTCCTGATAGGTTAAAATTAACCTATTTTAAGTGACAAACCTGGCAGCAGGGAAAGAGTGTGTCTGGCAACTAATGCAGGAGGCAAGTCTCACTTTTAGCCCTGACCACACTATTGAATCATAAGTAATTTCAGCTCTTTGTGCCTCAGCTTGCAGTATTTAAGTACTGTCAGAGGATGACATGACAGCGAAGTTACCTTTCTCAGTAAGCCTTTGTGAAGGTATAGGAGACTTGGAAATTCCTGGATAGATGGTGCTAAAGAACAGTGATCATCACCGTTGTCTGTAAGGATTATTTAATAACTTAAACTCAATGGGATTTCAAAATTTGCTCTCCACAATCCACTCCACTGCTTAAGTGCCAGAGGAAAGATTTTGATAATCGGTTGCTTGAGTGCTGCTGCTCCCCAGACTGAAAAGTGATAGTTGCCCATTATGCAAACATTCCCTTGTATTGAACTGCCTCTCTGTGCCTTCCATCGAGCAACACGTTTGTGGTATTGTATTGTGTTGTGTTGACCACGCAGAGGTCAGGGAGCAGAGTACAGAATTGCACAGTCCCTCCCATCCACTGGAAGGGAAACCAAGAGTGTGAGAGGAGGCAAGCAAAGCACCACTGTGCAAACATCGTTGTTAAATCAGACTTTGCAATACTTGACAGCCTTCCATTCAAATAGGTAGTACTGCACTCAAGAACTGATAACATTTTCTAGAGCTTGGTTCCAGTGTAGCAATTGCCTATTAGTAACAAGCAGACTGTGTGAGAAGACTCATGTAGCAGATTTCTGTAAGACATGGAGAAGTTGGGTTTTGTGACTTGGAGAAAACAGGCCTATGAATTCCCTTGTTTCAGTCTGCAGCCGTATGTTAATTTTCACATATTCTGTGAGTAGGGCAGAAATGCCTTTTTCATAGGGTATGCTAATTTCCCTTCCTGGGGGTCTTTGTGCAGCACTTCTGTGAATGTGTAGGGCTCATCCTGTCAGAATTTTTCAGACAGGAAAAAGAAATACAGCTTATGCTTTTCAGAGGCAATGGACACAAACTGAAGTACTTTTTTCTTATGTTTAAGTAGAATTTCCTTTATTTTTAATGTGCGTCATTGAACAGTAGAACTGTTTGCCCAGAGAGCTTGCTTATGAAACCTCTGTCCTTGGAAATACTGAAAATACGACTGGACAAGGCCCTGAGCATCCTCCCCTCTTTGATCGTGTTTGGAGCAGGGAGATCGGACTCTAGAGATCCTTTCCAGCTACAGTGTTCCTGTGATTTTGTGATTATCAGAAAGGCCACAAACTTGAAAAAATAAGGATTTTTCTCTTGGAAAGAGGCAGAATTATCTAGGTTTAAGACAGCTGACTTCATCTTTTGGATCTTCTGTAGCTGTCTTTCTGAAAAATATTCTGGCTATGTCCCAGATTAAAATTTGGGGTTTCAAATAGAATGGTACCCTCATTATGCTGTTTTTACTCTTCAGTCTCATTGTGAAACCTAGTCATTGTCACTCCTGATCTTGATTTCCTAAGTGTCCTTTAAATTTCTGGACAAGAGAGACAGGCACTGCCCACACAGGCCTGCAGTGAACCTCAGTTGTGGCTGTATCAGCCACTCATTTTCAGGAAGACCCTCAGGATCACTGAGTAATTGTTAATTTACAGGAACCTGCCCTCCTCTCTGCAGTCCAGCCAGTCATGAGAGACCAGAACCAGTGTTGCCTTTCTTTCCATGAAACCACATCTGCATAGTAAGAAAGTGTGGGAGGAAGAAGGGCTCTGGTAAATCCAAACCCATGCTGCTGCTCAGCAGCAATGGCATTTTCATAAAGCTAATGTGTCCGCTATACTTTAGCATCTTGCAGAATGCAAGGCAATATATAAGGTAAATACATACTTCATTAAAAATCCTTTATATTCTCATTAAGCAATCATTTTAAAGTAATAAATTAACAGATTTCTAAGGTTTTGATTGAGAGGCATTTATATAATAATAATGTCATTACAGTCTTCATGGTCTGTTGGAAAGAGGAAAATTTCACATTTTGTTGTTGTTTTTTTTTTTTAAAAAAAAGAGCACCTCTTTATTGTGAAATGATAAGTAGGTGAGAGCTTGCCCTAGGAACCAGCTTCTGGTTGGGCTTAATGTCAGAGCAATAGTCTTTGCCACAAGAAACAGGTTTTTCCCATAATGAACTTTTCTCCAGTAGGAAGAAAATAAGACAGGTCTTACTTTGAAGTTTTATTTTTCTCAGTCTTATGAACACAAATATAATTTTATGGCTGCAATGCTTTAATTTTTGTCTTTTTCCTTTCTTTTCCCTAAATATCTAATTTAAGTAGCATTATTCTGATAGGTAGGAAAGTACAGTTGTGGTGAATAGAACAACTCTACATGAGCACTGGTAGTTCACCCCCAGGGAAATGAACAGCTGGTTTACTTTGGCCATTTTCCAAAAGCAGCAAAGAGTTAAATCACATTAAATAACTTTACAAAGAGCTAAGACATTTGTCTTCTGCAGTGTCTTCTCCTGAAGAACTTACTGGTGTAACCCTGTCTATGCCTTTTGAGGTACCTCTGGATCTCAGTCAGGGGCACTACCCTGATAAGGAGGTAAGGAAGACATTGCCTGGGACTTGTGAAAGAAAACAGGTGGTTCTGCCTTTTCCTGCTGTAACTTTAATTCTGATTTATTTATATGTTTGCCTAATAACGCAAATCAGAAAGGATACAAAGAATTGATGGGGTTAAACTGGAAATGCTCTAATTACTGCCTGGAGGGGGAAAGAGAGTAGACTAGGATGAGAGTGTGTGAGCATGTCTGGGGCTTGGCTGCATCCCAACGCAGAAAGGGTACAAGGCTCTCCATGCCTTTCCTGCCCAGGGTGGGGTCACCTCACATGCCTTCTCTCTTTTCCACTTTCCCTTCTTTTTGAAATTGCTTTTGGTTAACATCTGGAACTTTCATTTTTTCTAATCAACATCATTTCCTTAGCTAGAGCAGAGCATTTTCATGATTGGGGAATTCCTATGGTTGAGATCAGCCAGAAGAAAGTCAGAGAGGTTTTGGCTTCACTTCACTCTCTCTCTTTTTTTCTAACATGTGAAGAAGTGTGTCTGAAATTTGTGTAATGACTAGTCTTACTCCGCTGAAAAAAATAAAATTCCTTAAAAGGACTACAGCAAGTCCAAGGTTTTACTAGGAACCTGTGTTTATCTTTGGGAGTCTAAAAGCTATTANNNTCTTAGGGACACAGTAACATAGTTTACTGTCTGTAGCAGTTCAGATCTGAAAACAGAAAGCATGTTGTGAACACTGCTTAGAGTCACAATTCCTCTAGTAAAGTGTAGGAGAGTTATGCAGGGACCATCCACCACTGCAGGGGAAGGCAAACACTTTTTTACCTCAAACACAAATGTTTAAAACAGAGAGTCTGTAGGCTTTGGAATTTCCATGGGAATGTAGGAAATGGAATATGTTTGTTACATTTGGAATTGAATACTGAGCTGGAAACCCAAATTTTTCACCCTGTCCCTTCTTTAAAAACATCAAGTGGTAATGAATTTTTTGTTCTTCATAGCACCCAGAAGGAAGCCTTTCCTAACCTGAGTGCCTGTGAGTATGACATACCACAGAAAGAGCAGCCTCTATTTAATAATACCCCATCTTGTTCAGTCTAAACACACTTTTATTGCCTTCTCTGCTAGATAGAAGCCAATGTTCCATTAGTTGTGGCTACTCTGTTGTTATTTTCAGAGTGCAACATGCTGTACCCATTATTCATAACAGTCTTTTTCATGCTACCTTTCGGTGCAGTCCTCAAGTTTATCTTCTTTCCACACAGAGAATTTCTGCCCCTCCAGACTCAACTTTGTTGCAATTTTGCCCTCTTTGTGGTCAGCATATAAAGTTCTTGGTATGTAGATGGAACAGAACTCCGAGTATTTCTGAAAATTATGTTTGGGGATTCTCAGCCGTCATATATTCCTGGAAAGTGAGAATGGTCTGAGGTATGTAATTGGGTTTCACTAATAAGGAAAAAATAGCCTTTATTGGAAATCTCTCAAGTAGAGACAAGACCTCAGCAACAGCTTATCTCCTGCAAAACTCTATTTTAAAAGATGTCTTTGCTCACCCAGTCTTCCCTCTGTTATTTAGCTAGTAAATTTTTTTTGTGTTGTGCTGTTTGAAGTTCTTGAGCTATGAGATGTTGGGAAGTGTACACTGCTACTTGGCTTATTCTGGAAGCAGAAGATGGTAATATCTTCAATTTCTTAATCAAAATCAATTAAAATAGAGCAATACTCCATCTCACAGTAACTTTTCTTCATCTTTGAGATAGCTGTTGCTTAGAAGTATTGAGATATAGACCTATTTTGTATGGGATCTGCTTTCTTATGTGAGCTTTTTTCAAAGTCATTACATGTGTTTTAATTAATCCTATTGCTAGTACCTTGAAAAATCTATTGCTCTCATGTTCTTCACCTACATGCATGTACACTTCTAAAATGTGGCGTTCACTTTTAACAGCCTACAAAAAGCAAGGTGTATGTACAGTCAACACGGAAACAGAGTTAAATACCAGTAGGGAAATGCCCCACACAGTGTTCCACTCCAGACAAAATAATACTCAGCCTTGAAGTTACGCTTCTTTTCATTAGTGTGATATCAATACAGTAAGCTACTTGAGTCTGTATTAAGGAGTATTATGTAGCTTTTATAAGCACGAAAGCAGCACATGAGATGCAACATGGTACATCCGAGGCCACAGAGGGAGACAGTAGCAGAGCTGGTGCTGGAGTTCAAAGATTATTTCAAATGTTAGGAACTTCAGCACAGATTTGCCAGATCATGCAAGGAGGGTGGGAGCATCAGTCAGGCATTCCATTTTGGTGAGTTTTATATAAACAGTCTTGTGTCTCTGTGCTGTCTCTGAATAACACTAGCCGTAGTACCAACGGAAGTGCTAGTAAACGTTACTGTTTCTGAGTGACCCTATTCTGTTTGACAGTGTCTTGATACTACTAGTACTTTGATGCTCTCTCTAAACCTTACAAGTAACTTAATAAATACCTGCATAATTCCAAATGCCTCTTCCTTCAATGATCTGTTTCCTAAGAGTGAAATGATCTTAACATTTCTTTCCAAATGCTTTCTAGACTCTGTTCCTCCTTGGCTTTACTTCGTTGTGAAAAGCTGTTTTCGGTTTCTTGGCCTGATTTTTCACTCACATAGTTAATCTTCCTCTGGCTTCTGATAAGCTGCCAAATGTTTAAAATCTGCTTTGGTATTCCCTTGTAAAAGAGGCTGGATTTACCAGAGTTCATCACTGTAAGCTATTTCTCAATTTTCGGTGTTTATTTTGTTATAAGATCTTCCTAGCAAATGAACGAAAAAACAAAACCCCCATTTTACTGGTTACTCATTGTAGGAATATGAACTGTCATTGCGTTTCTAATGAATTCCATCCTTTCCTCTAGCAGAAACATTGCTCTCTCATTTGTAATGATTTCGTCCAGACTCAGTGGGACTCCTGTCTCTAAGCTGTTGCAGCTATTGGCTGTTTTTGTAGCTCTTCAGATGTTGTTAGACAGGCTACATGCTTTATGTAGATCATTCTGGAAATACTTCAAATGGGCTTGCTTTGTATCTCTGTCAGAAAACTGCTATTACTAATATTCTGAATTTCTTTACTGGAAGGGGTGGTTTCTGCTTCTTTTGCTGTGCAGTTGCGGTACTCTGACATTGCACACAGACAGAGTTTACCCTCTGTATGTTAATTAACACCTTGCCTCTTGCTGTAGTAAATGTGGCTCTGAAACTCAGATTTATAGATCTGTACTTACAGGACACATTTATAATCATCTGGTCTGATGTTCTGCAAAGCATGGGCTAGAGATTTATACATAGGTACAGAATCAATTAGAAGGATACTTGATGAATGGGAATCTGGACAAGAAGGGTAGATCCTTTCATCAGATTTCATTAAAAAGCTGGTCATTTGTCACTTGTCCTTTTGCAATAGTACTGATTTATAAGTGGAAAACACTGAAGTTGGCATGATAGATTTTTTGGGTGTTCTTTGCTAAATGATAAGACTTTCCTGAAGCATATTCTTCAGTATGCTTGGTGAATATAGAGTACTGTGAGAGTATCGATGCCCATAATACTGTCTGCATGTTTCTTACATAGGCTACGATTTGATTACCAAGTCAGGAACTGGTCATTCTTATCCCATACCTAAATATTGCTATGATCATCCCATTTCATTTTCTAGTTCTTTGTGAAAAGCTTTCTTCCTGTGTTCAGATGCATGGTCTTGCACTTACAGAACAAGTTCCTATTGCTGTTGGTTAGTATTTCTTGCATCGTGTATGGGTTTGTGCAAGTGGGAATTTGCTCAGCCTCTGTGTCTGCCAAGGTACCCTGCCTCCCGTGGCGGTGACCATCTAACGAGCAGCAGCACACACGCATGTGTAATTTGCCTGGACAGCAACCTGGCAATGCCAAGATAGTCCTTCTGTATACCGACAAAATCTTTTATAGCTGGTATCGTGAAGTTGCAATTGTACTTGCAAAACGCCTTTTTTTTACCATGATATGCTTCACTAGTTACTACTGAGCGGCTGTTTATTCTGTAGGCAAATTTGTTAGAATAATTACACTATTTGGAGAATATTCAGAGTTTTGTGAAATCTCCAGGGTACTTTTTTTTTTCGAAGCGGCAAGCATTTGCAGACACTTTTAGTATATTATTTCTAACTTCAGTTTAACTTCTTTAGTTTGTGAAAGACAATTTTTTAGAAATCCAAATCTAATTGTAATAGAAGCCTATATCAGTAAGATGTCTAGGTGGACTGCTGCTGCTGGTTGTCTCCTAGGGAAGTCCTATGTTTTGTGCAGCAAGCATATAGCAGGGAGGCTCCCAGGATGTCTTTAGTCACTGCAAATTGCACTTTGAAACCTGATACTTCACATTTCTTTCCAAATCTTTTCAAAGGCTTTCTAAATCTGTAGCCCATTAATTTACCTTTAAACTCTGCAGTAGTATTTTCTGTTTGAACATACTATACATTTCTACGTCTTTGCTGTCGTGTTTTTATATTACAACATATTTGACTTTTACCATCACAACAGGTCAGCGCTGCTGTGCTAATGCACATGTAAATTGAAATTGTATAGGCAGAAATGGAGAACAGGCTCTGAAATGAAGGTCTGGGAACTACATTTGGCATACAGTTATGATCTGGGTGAGAAGTCGGCGAGAAATAGTGTTTTATTAGGAACTAGTCCTGCTCATATATAATTACCCATGTGAATAAAAGCTACTTAAATAAGTCTGTGTTTGAGTTTGGGCTTCATGATAGCAGAGGTTGGTCTGAATGGATAAGCTAGAAAAGCAAGGAGTTCCCCTCCACTGGTTAAGGAGCATGTCTGTAGTAATACTGCCCTGTTGGTAGTAGTTGATAGAATTGGAGGTCTTGCCTACTTACTGTCTGTGGCAATAAGCTGCCTGCCTTTGCCAAAGCAATTGTGGTTCATGAGACGCTATTTCTTTTCATTTTCTCTCTTCTTGGAATTACTTTCTATAAGATGATTTGAGGAAATGCACAGTCGGCCAGTCTAGTGCATAATTTTTTTTATTATTTTTTTTTTGAGAATACCAAAGTGGGAATAAACCAAATAAAATTAAATGTCCTTCATGGCTCCAGAGTGATTGCTGCCTTCTTTAACAGCAGAGGTCTGACATGCAAGTTACCATTGGATAGACTATAAGTAAATTTGTGGGCAGTTATGATGGGTAGTAAACAAGTAAGCTCATGTCTGATTAATTGAGGTTATTGATGCTAAGAACTGAAAAGGAAAATGCCTGCACCAGAACTGGTGTAATTGGTTTTGTTACAGCCTAGGACCCTGAGTGTGACCAGGACCCATTCTCACAGATGCTGGCAAATTGTACAATAATAAAGAATTTTCATGCATTTCTCCATGAACATAATACAAACAACAAACTAGATACTGCACATCATGAAATGAGGTTTTGGTAAAGTAATATTCCCTTAGAGAAATTAATAAGTATTTGCAGAAAAAAAATAGGAGTGATGCACCTTTCCAGGCACTCCGTGTAGGTATCCTAGCTCCTTCAGCATATATTGGAAGACTTTTTCTTGCTCTTTTAAGCTGAAGGCATTACCCTCCTTAAGCTGTTGTGGACGTAGAATTTTTGTATGTATGTGGATATATAAGCCGCGTATGGTATGTCTGATTCTTGCCATTAGTTATTTGCACACAACACAATCCCAACTTCTTTAAGCAGTTTCTAAGCACTTATAAAAGCTGAGAAAATATCCGCTCTGTCCTCAGCATTGTCCTTGTGCTGTACAGATACGGAGAAAGTGGGAAGCTTGCTTGCTCAATGCCTTGCTGATTTCTTTAACTTTCTGTTCTCAGGAAGACAGTCAGTCAGTCTCTATCATGTTTAAAATATCCCCACATTATTCCTGTACGTAACTGTGATGACACATCCTCTGGTTTTCATGAACAATATATTCACTTACCAACTATTGTTTCTAATGTTTTGAAGTGGCCTAGATTGATGCTTATTATTAAAGCCTGCAAATATTGGTCAGTTCAATGCTATTCTTTATTGCAAGAGAGGAGCAAGCATTTTCATTTGGGAGTTCAGATTTCATGCACATTCAAAAGCCTGGTTTTGAAGGTTTGTGTTTGAGGAAGGGGTTTTTGTCTTTCATGGCATTTTTCCTTTCCTCTTTATTTAGAATATTAGCTTTATTGGAAAGCTCAAGTTTTTAAAGTGCCTTTTTGAACTGTCTGGGACCTAGTCATCAGCAACCAGTTACGGTTCTGGTTTAAAATGCCTTTTGCTTCTGGGCTGAGGGACTAAAAGAAAAAATAGTGGTATTCTCAGAATTCATACTGCCAAAGCCAGCTGCTAGTGAATTTTTGACATTCCTTGTTTGGTTCTGAAATGCACAGTCATCCAGTGTCTAAGATTCTTTTTACCTATTAGTTTCTCAAGTAGCATTTTAAAAAAGGCTTAGAGCAGAAATAGTTATTTGTCGGTAGAAAAAAAAAATTGTCCTCTGCTTGTAGCAAGATTTTAGGAACAGCCACCTAGCATTTCTTCTGTGTTGTTGATTTTTCAGTGTTCTTTATGTGAGTCTTCCACATAGCAACAGGGTGATAAAAACATTTTTTACTAGGCAAAAGCAGATGTAAAGTAATAAACTCCAGTTTCATCACCTGCTGCCAAATTAAAATATCTATTTTATTCAAATTTTCATATTGAAAAAATGTCAAATCAATATTGGCCATTTTAAATTTGAAAATATTTAGTGGACATGGTTTGACTTTTGCACGTATGGAAGTCATGCAGCCGTCT
>JAVJGJ010000037.1:105704661-105723279 GCA_035590215.1 Microhierax caerulescens
TTTGAAAATATTTAGTGGAGATGGTTTGACTTTTGCACGTATGGAACTCATGCAGCCGTCTTTAGTCATTGCATTACGAAATTTAGGCATGCATACTAAAACGTAGTATCTTACGGCAGAGTATAATCCCGTTTCCAGCATAAGATAAAATCAAGAAATGCAGAAAATGACACTGAAGAAGACGAGACATTCAGGAAAATAAGAAATGTCAGGATCTTGTGATTTTCACTGTCAATGAAACCTGTAAGGCTTTTGAAGTTCATATAGCTATATTATATATATATTATACTGCATACTTATGAGAACAGTTTCTGCCACCATCAAATGTTTTTACACCAAGTGTTTGATCTATAAGATATGTCCATTTTTCCATCTAACAAAAAATAAGTGTTTATTAAGGGAATCTGCAAGATCCACCAAATGACAAAAAAGTTTTAAATGATGCATAGTGTGTTGTGTTGATTCTTTATATAAATGTCAGATTCAATCCATGACCTCTTTTTATTACAGATAATCTGCATTGCTAATGGGAAAAATAGAACCCATGCAACAGTTTCCTCCTTTATTTATGATTTAAGAACAGTTTTATCAAATAGCCATGCATCAGAATAAAAAACATCTGGTTGGCAAAAGTGCCCTGTCAGCAGACAGCAACAATTACACTGAGGCCAAACATCTTAATTAGTTACAAGGCAGGCCAACTGACAAAGAGGGGAGCTGTTCAAAGCTGAACAAATCTGTGGTGAAATTAATCCTTTTATTTAATGCATTCTCCACCCCACACTTTTTTTTTTTTTTTCTCTGTAATTTAAATCTCAGACCAGAAGAGGTTTTACCAGAAGTGAAATCAAGGTTAAACGGACTAACAGAGTGGACTCCAATGGGAGATGTTGACCTGTAGTAAAGTTTTTGCTTCTAATTTATCTTGCCTTAACATATGCAGTAAACCCCAGCTATTTAAATGAATTTAGGTGAGAGGCACTGGTGGGATGACAAACAAGAGAGTGTCTAAGCAAAAGCTACTTTCTTAGCCTGACAGTCTTACCAGTTTTCCTGTACTGTCAGTACCTAGTATTTGTGGAAGATCTTTCAAGCTTTTTTGGTCTTTCTCCAACTTATTACCATTTACCACAGCTCTCTAGATACAGTCTAACTGCTGTTGTGTCAGAATACTACTATATCTGAGATGGCTTTTTCCTTTGTTAGGTTCTTGTCAGGACTTCCCAGCTGCCTTTCACAAAGTCACTCAGGATCTCTGTGACAGAAATGTGTTTTCTGAACCACAAGCTAGCATGCAAACCCATGGACACTCCCCTCGTTTCATGGCATGGTATCATCTCATCCTGTTATGTATGTAATACCATATACATGTCAAAGATTAAAAGACCCAGAGGGGCTTGACACATTTGTAGCCATTGCCAAACTTCTATTTCAAAAAGACCAGTGGGATTATTGTAATAAACTGCAGACACAGCAAACAGTGGTTTGCCTGGCACTATGTCCGTCAAGTTGCTGATGCGGAGTTACAGATTTTATTTTTAGTATTGACTCCCTCTTTGGTTTTGCTTCATCCGTCAAGGGAGTCTTGAAAGCCGTGGGAGTTGCTCCTCCTCTGGGACTTGTAACATGTTCTGTATTTTCCATTAGTAATCAGGACCTATGTTGGCCAGATAGTGACTATAGTATTTTGTTCATGTTGGTAAGGCCCATATTCTTATAATTATTCAGATATCTAATTCGTAGATACTCCAATTCATATTAAGATATAAAAAGCATTAAAATTTTAGATCTGCATTCTCTTTGTAACAAATACAGATGAAAACAACCTGCTGTTAGATGGTTGTTACAAAGATAATAAAAGAAATCTAATGTTTGAGATCAAATTAGCATCTCATTTTTAGAATAAAAATCAACACTTTATGTCATATCTTGTGTCGTCTTACATACTTGTACAGCATCAAATAATATGGGCTTTGATTTTTTTGTTTCGGCAGTGTTACAACTGTAGACACAGTAATTTAGGACTTGAATTCCATGAGTATCCTGGAGTGCAGCATCTTTCTTCCAATCCTGAAGATGAAAGCAATGCCATTTATCTTACGCAGTGTATCCCACTCCTCCTTTTTTTTTTTTTTTTTTTTGTTGTTGTTGTTGTTTAAGATGCAGGAGGGGCAGGACTATAGCTTTTATTTTACATTTCAAAATGTACAGGAAAAAATGGATGGGTTGTAGATATAGAGAGCGCTGTTACAAAAATGAACTGGTGGATGTAAGGGAACTGCATTCTGTTTATGATGATGATGATGATTTCTTGCCCTTACCAGTGCTTTTACCACACACTTGACCCATAACCGCAGAAAGAGTCCCGATTTTCCCTAATTCTGGAGAAAATGAGAAGTGACCCTGAAAAAATGAAACATGGTTTGGTCAGATCTGTAGGGAAGGTATGGGGTCTTGTCAGACTCTCCCAACTCAAAGCCTTACATCAGTGTCCTGATCCTGTTGTGCATCATGGACAGTGAGGGCAAGAAGCAAAGCCAGAAGGTGGAGTGAATTCAGAAGTACTTGATTTCTTCAGATTCACATATGGCTCAGCTCCTATAGGGACATCTCTTTTCTGTCCATATTCTGCTAGTGAACACACAGTCATAGGGAGGAAAGAGAAGCTGAGATTAAATACTAGATGACTCCTAGTAGAACTTCTATTCAGCTGTGCACTTTCTTCTGTGCATTGCTGAAGCATTTGTAGAATCAAGACTTCGGTAAAACATGCCCTCCTTGAAGAGAACATCATAGTACATTCTCTTTTAACACACCCACCATCCCTCAGTAGACTGCAGCCCAGTTATCTCATGAAGAAGAGTGAAGCTGACTCAGCCACTGGCATGTTGCCCAGTTTCTGAATTCCGTTTCTGAGTCATTAACATTATGGCTGGGGCAATGTTACACGGGTGCAAAGCAAGTGTGTTTCAATTGCTTGAAGATGCGTGCCCCATGAGAAGGGAGCAGGGAGAGAGATCAGAAGTTTGGTGACGAGGCTATGGAAAGCATGGGAGTCATCAGGAGATGTTTGGCCATGTAACGAGTTTCAGGTTTTTACTTTTCCAAGCAGAAAACAAGTGCCATTTGAGGCTTTCTCTTTCTGAATGAATAAAAAAAGATTTCCCTCCTTTGATGTTTCTTTGGGGATTTCAGCTGAGGAAATGGTAGTGGGAGGAAGATTGAATGTAAGCCTGGATACACAAGCAAGCACGAGCCATCAGCCAAGTGCTGAAGCCTAAACTATTTACTATAATGAAGGTCTTACCCAGTAGAAAGGTCTGTCAGGCTCAAAGAGCAGGTAAAAGACTAGAGAAAGTAATGACCTCTATTTCAGCATTCACCTCAGGAGAACTCTGTATCTCTCTGGGTAAGAGGTAAGCTCCAACAGGTTTAATCCAAAAGCTTTGGATTTCAAACTGAATTTTTCTGGCTTCAGCTTAAAGCCATGGCTTCTTCCTAGGCTCAAGAGTCATCCAATGCCTAATCTTTTCTTCTTGCATGCTGTATTGAAGTCACCTGTCAATCTTCTTTTTGCTATATTAAATAGCTTGCTTGGTGTCATAATTATCTTAGTACAAGCTCTTTTCTCCAGGCCTCAGATAATTTCACCCTGTATTAGTCCTTTAGTGTTGTATCTTATTTTTCAAATATGGTTATTGGAAAGTTTTGTAAGATATGCTGATATTACCAGTGCTCCCCACAAAGTGAAAATCATCCTTCTGCTGCCTATTGCCATCTTTAAATGTGCAATAATCCCATTTGCTGTGTACACTTATGTTTTATTAGAGTAAAAAAAGATGTGAGAAAGGACTGAAAAGGCAAGTGCAACAACTATTTTCCATTTAATCTTTATCAATGCATCTTGAAAAATGAAATTTTAGATTTCATTTAAGATTTCTTGCAGGAAACATAACTTATAAGCCACCTTAATGTTAAACTTAGTAAGTCCCTACTGTCTTCACTTATCCATACATGCAGTTAGACAGAACACTTAAATGGCTTCACTGGACGTGCTAGCAGGGCAGACCTACAAACGGCTGGAATCTGGCTCATCGAGGGGCTCTGTAACTGTCTTCAGTCTCTGTAATGCAAAACTTATCAAAGTCATACGTAGAAACCAAATCTGCTTTCTAATCTGCTGATTACAGCATATACAGAATGTGATACAGTGACAGTTAGAAAGCATGTAGCCATGAGTTAGTTACGATAACATTGCATGCTAAAGGGAGCCCCGTTCTCTAATAACAATGTAAAGCATCACTCCCTGTAATACATACGTGTATCTGCTTGTGTTCCAAGTGTTGCTGGGTGGGGCCTTAAGGAAAACCACAAGCAGCTGTGGTGGTGAAACAGGGTGAATAAAAGTTTGAATTATTGTTAACATATGTACCGCTCTAATAAACCCCCAACTCAATCACTTACGTGAACACAGCATATTGCTGAATAAACCCCCAACTGGATATGTTTGTATTCCAAAACATGTCATAAGGAAAGATTAACAGTTTTGGAAAGGAATCTTTTCCTTGGGATGAAGATTTCATTTCCTTGCCTGGGACTCTTGGAAACCTTTCAAAAAGCTAAAAGCAAAATAAAATTAAAAAAAAAAATCATAAGATGGTATGTTAAAACCTGACCAATGTCTTGTTTAACTAGCACAGCAATCAAGCCCAAAGGAGCAAACTGCAAGCAAGGGATAAAGTTGTAGTCTTGGGAAGGCCATTTTTTTGCAGTGATTTAGGCTAAAAAAATGTAGGAGTTACTGCACTTTGGGAAGTCTGCAGTTTTGGAAAAAAAACCAACAAAACCTTAGGTCTTCCAAGAAAAATTTTCTCCTCTGCTATAAGGAAATGATCTAAAACAATTTTCTCCAAATAGAGATATTTGTTTCTGTTATACAGGACTGAAAGAATTTCACATCTGCCTCCTGCCCTTTTACTGCAATCAATCCACAGAGAAACGTTTAGGTCTTTCTGACTTCACCTCCCCATAATACCCCACAGCCCAAATCCTACCCCAACACTCAGACCTTGCAAGTCATGATGACAAATCTGCAACTGGTGACAATGGTCTGAATAATTTTGGGAGATGAGTAAATGAGAACAAGTTACATCAGTGGGACTGCAGGTGTTTTTTACACCAACTGAAAATTATGTTTAGTCAGTTTATCAGAAGGATGTTTGAGACCCTGTTACAGCCTCATCGCTGAGCCATATTGCTCTCCAATTCTTCCTCACTTACAAATCAGGTAACCACCATCTCATGTACCTCGTTCTCACTAATGCTTAAGAAGAACAAAGATAAATTACTGTTGTGGCCTAGTTCTATAGAATGAACCATAGCCAAAGGAATAAACTGTGAAGTTAATTACTCTTACAGTCAAGCTTGTAAGCTTTCAAGAGCTCTTTTAAGTCTCCTATCAACCATAGGATAACCGTGAACAATTCAGGAGAGATGTTTTCTTGTGAGTGGGTTTGCTACAGTGTTCTGTGTTTCAGATATGTGACACAGTATTAAAAAAAAAATAGAGTGCTATGCTTAATTGCCATTAGAACTGAGGTATTGCATTAACCCTGATCCAGAATACAGTGAAGCTTAGCAGATTTTAGTGCAGCCTTTTGAATGATAAAGGCTGAAGAATGCACTAAATGGACCAGCAGAGAGGATCTGGGCAGGCATGCTTGAACACTAGCACTATTTGTGTACATAGCTCGTCCCATTTTCCAGTAATGATGCAGCTGCACTTTTGCTAGCAGCAGCATAGTCAGGCTAGCTACCTAGTAATTAATAGATATATGAATTTTAAGACCAGAAAAGACTGTTGTCATCATCTAATATGATTTGTTGTGTAATTTCTTTCTATTCATTCCTGCCTCAGATAAGGCAGTGGTGCTGGAAGTGGAATGTGGTATTGCGTTAGGAGCTCGTCTTCTGCTGGTTTTCATTGTTTCCAAATACATAAGCCTACACTTGAATACAATGAACAATATTTTTTTCTGTATAAACCTTGCAGAGCAACTCATGGTTTTTTTGTTATAGGTAATAAGAACTGTTCATTATTGTCCTTGTTTCCTTTTCTTCTCATTACAAATTCTCTGCACTTTCTAACTTTAATGTATAGTTGTAGCTATCAGTTTATCTTATTTCATCTATGCTTTCTGTAGAATTAGCTGTGTGATTACTTTTGCATCCCTAGTGTTTTATAAATCGTTTTACTTGGTTTTTACTAACTTAACATTCTTTATTGTTAGTGAGATTGCATTTTTTCCCAATAAGTAAATGCTTGTATATCGTTTGCAAATATTATTCACATTTTTCTATTGTTTCCTCTAAGCTTTTTTGTCTTGCAATTGTTTTTCTCATGATGAAATCTTCCAGTTTAAAGCAGCAAGTGTGTGTATTATTGATTCAGCCTTTTTTTCTCAAAACAAATACAATCAAATAATATTCCAACAGCACTAATTTTTTATTATTAAATGAATTTATTTCCACTTCTTGGAAATTCTACTATGCCAGATACAATAGTTTTTGAAGGAGAAAATGATTGGTATTATTTGTAAACAGGAATAGTCTTTTATTTGTGTGTTTCTGGCAGCGTGAAACCTTCAGCAGGCAGTATAAAGATTGAAATCATTAACTGTAATACTTTTATCCTAACCATTTCTAACAAATGCTTAAGAAGTGGACATTTATCTCTCTGGTGTGAGGAACTGTGAGTTCTCTAGTATGGGGAAATACGATATATGGCGTAACAATTCAAATACATGATGACGGGAAGGCAATGCTAGAAGTCAGTGATGGGATCCTATATAACAGCTCCTCCCTTGGGTCATAAATGGGATTGAGCTCTTGAGCTTCGGAGCTGAAAACCTAATCAGGGGTCCTCAAACTACGGCCCGCGGGGCAGATACGGCCCCCATGGTCCTCAGTCCGGCCCCCCGGTATTTACAGACACACACCCCCCGCGCCGGGGGTTGGGGGGGGGGGAAACCAAGCAGCCGCAGATGACTGACTGCCTGCCACTTACTCCACGCGCCGGCCCCCTGGTTAAAAAGTTTGAGGACCCCTGATGTCCTAGATCCTTACCTCATGAATTAAAGAACTCTTGCCTCTGTTATCAGTAGCAAAATTTTCCCCCCCATCAGTGAAGTAACAGTAGGTAACTACAGGATACGTGTTGTACTAGAGCAGGTAGCATTTATACAGACACTTTTTCAGGAGCATTATTTGAGAGCAGAAAACAGGAAACTGTTCAAAACATATGAGCAAATCAAAACTGAAATACAAAACTGAGAAACAAAAGAGGAGAAGGACAAAGTAACATAAAATGTGCATTATTTGTCATGTAAGTAACTACTCAGAGTAGGCATGGTTGCATAAACAGACTTACTCTTAGTTAAGACCAAAGTGGGCATCAGAGGAAGCTGGGGTAAAGCAGGGAAGCACTTCAGGGTGAGTCTGGGAGCTGGCAACTGCCGTGGTGAAAGACAGGAAGACAGTATGGAAACGTGAGTTCAGAACTGGCATGGCACTGGGTAAACCTTGAAATATGACCTGCTAGCTGTGGGCCGTGTAATATTCTAAACAGAGAAAGCATATCAGTAGCTTCTGAATGTTGTCCAATATCCTTGGAAGTACCATACAAGGAAAGAGTCAGCCATATCACATGCTTGGAACATGTCTTATTTGTTCATCACCTCACTGTCAGACACAGCTAAAGGTGCCATCAGCATTCAGCTGGATAATCCCTGTTCATTTCATTTATTGGTGCCCAGAATGATCTCAGTCAAGAACTGTTTGTATGTGGCTGTAGGCACAGTATGTCTTTTGTTTTCTGTATATCACAGCTGAATACTCTACTTGTGGATAATTGGTTCATTTCCATAACTTACTCTATGTTCTTATAAAAGAGAAACATATATGGTCAATCTCCTACAAAGTGCTACTGAGGTCTTCCTGGAAACTTTATGTCTACTTTATTGTCTTGATTTTTCTTAGTCTAAAATAAGATATTTTGAATAAAAAACTGTGTATTTTGGTTTTTGCTATGAAGGAAAGCAAGTGGTCCAGTTATAAGGGAGGAAATGGTCTCACAGGTTCTTTGAGTGGCTGTTGTATTTGCACATGGTACAGCAGAAATGCTCCTGTTTGTGGCCGTAAACCTCCTTCTCCTTGTGTACGCGCTTCCATCACACCTGCAGCTCACGAGGCACCTTCCTGCCCGCTCCACGGCCTGACCCCAGGCAGGCAGGTCCTGAAGGAGCACAGTAAAATCACAGCTCTATCCTGCTGTACTGCCTACCCTGTTGTGAGGACACGACCTCAAGTGGGCAAATAGGTGTCCAAAAGAAGGGGACTAAGGCATTTCCTGCTGGAGAGGCAGCTGCCAGCTAAAGCCATGGTGTTGCCCAGAATGGGAAATCTGTGTTCCATTTTCTCTTTGTTCCTCTGTTCATTTGAAATGGGGCTTAGCTGGTGGAGACAGGTGACTGTAATGAATAAAGAAGGAGCACACTGAAGACAGAATGTAAGCAGGAAATAGGAGACGAAAAGAATAGCAAGAGGAACTGCAAGAATAAGGGTGAGGTGAAGAAAGAGCAGTAGCAGAGGGTAACGTGGCTGATCTATAGGCTAGTCAAGCATGCATTATGTGCTGCTACATAAGCACTGAACTGTCCCTGTGCTTGGAAAGAGCTCAGTGTATCTAAAGGAGAAGAAGGAAAAGATACCACAGGCCAGCCAATCCTTGATAAAACAGTGTATGTATTGGTTTTGTACCATTCTGAAGAACAGTCTATATATTCTCGTGAAATAAAAAACAAACAGCCTTTTTATTGACTGTAGTTCTGGGTGAGCAGCAGCTCTTCCCCTGTGCTTGGTTTTCTCAGAATAATTTATTCTACAGGCTGCAGTGAAGTGTAAATACTCAATGTACTTGTAAATAAGTGTGCTTAGGCATTGGAAGACATCTAGCCACATTACCACTCCGTTCCAAGTGGGTTAAATTTCCTAGCCTCTCAGTGCCCCACGACTCCACGTGTGCTGTTTGGCAGCATTGACCGACCCGTAGGAATGAAATTCATCCATTTTCTGGTGCAGTGTATTTCCTAATCAGCAGCGCTGATGTCCTGGAATTAGAATAATTGGAAAGTTAAAATAGTGTTGGACCTCATCAGTTTTTAGATGGAAAAGCATCTTGAAGGGAAACTGCAAATATTGGTAACAGTGCTATTTTACCAGGTGATAGTCTTCCCTCCAAGGTTATAAAGTGGTGAATGCCCTAACAAATTTGGGGGAAGTTTGCGGCAGACCAGTACATAGTATAACCGATTGCTGTTAAAAGCTTCTGCCCTCTGCCCCAGAGGCGACTAGGTATCAGTAATTGGAGAAATGATACCTCAGATTTTTATAAAGCATGGAGTCTTCTTTTGGAATTCAAACCAGCAGTGAAATTCAATGCTTTTTCTTGGGTTATTATTTCTTTTTATATTCTATCTAATTCCACATATACTCATCCCCCTCCTCTCTCCACCTAAATTGTTAGTGAGCTATTTATCTGTCTCTCTATATATCTTTCTGCAGGGTACCAAACGTTTAGAATCTCCTTTGCAACACTGACCTTTCTGAAGGGGCTGTGGATGTGTTACTAGGATTCTTTGAGTCTGAACCTTGTGAGACAAGGAGGATACGGGGAGCAGAAACTTTCATGTGTCTCACAGCTGCCTTCCTATCAGAGTCAAGATCTGATTTCATTCCTGAAAGGTCCTATTGTTTTTGGTAAGGACTGTGAAATAGTTACTTGTTGAGTGACAGTGAATGGAAGGGCAGCTGGGCAAGCAGGGATGGTTCTCCCTGAACAACTCACAGCTGTGCCCTAGGATGGCAGATGTAAGGATTTGACACCCCCTTTTCCCCCCAGGACAGAGCATGGGAAGCTGCTGCTGGGAGCCTAGATGAGGCTTTGCATAGCAAATACCTTTCCAGATCTGAGTAACCTCCACTTTCTCAAAGAGGTCAGGTGCTCTTTTATACAAGTTCTTCCCAAAAGGAATCTTATGTCAGATTTTTGATCCAGGTTATTGACTAAAAAGAGAAATTTTACATAACATGGACAGAATAAGGCAGACGGTTGTGGCTGAGAACATACGCACAAATCGGAGAGTTTTGATAAACAAAGGGCTGGTGGGACATGTAACTTCTACTTGTTTTTCTTGACTCTAAGAACCACACTTAGCATCTTCAGCTTGTTTTTATGAAAGTAACTTCTGCACACAACTATACAATTTCTAGCATTTGTCCATAGTTATTCAAGTGACCAGTTCTTTGTCCTTTCTGATGCGACTCTTCTACTAGCTTCAAATACATTATTCCTGATAGTCATACTGAGATTTCATATTTTGTCTCATTGCTCCTGAATTTCTCCTGTTACATTTTCACTGAGCAATACCACTCCTTTTTTTTTTTAAGACATTAGGCACTTAGTAAGTTTGTGTCTTAATGTTTGTTTTCACATCTCTCACATTATTTATTGGTTGGCTGAATGCTGAGCCAAAAGTTAAAGTTTGGGGCTTTCTGAGATTAGGACTAGTTAGTCAGAGGGTAAATATGCTAATCCACAAAGTAAAAGAGGTTAAAATATCACTCAAAACTCCTGCTACAGATAAAGAAAAAATTTGAATGGAACAGTTCAAAGTTCAAGGTCTCATGATCAAAATTTAGAGACAGACAAGACAGGAATAGAAGAGAGACCAAAATTTATTTCACATCTGTTTTAGAAATGAACATAGTGGTGGACAGCTGAGAGCTTCCTTAAGTTGCACTTCATATTTTTCTGGAGTTAGAGTTTGTGGGAAAACAAGAGTTAGAAATTGAGCAGCTGCTAACGTTAACGAAGGACCTTTTGTCCTTGAGGGGTCTTGTGTTAGAAAAAGTGAGAGGCAAAAATTGCATGGCACATTATAGAGCAGTCCTTCTCTTGTCCCCAAGCGAGTGGACATATCTCATGCAATGTGTGGCTACAGGAGCTTCACAATTCAGTGACCACACAGCTTGTTCTAGCCGTAAAGAGGGGTACAGTTCCAGACTATGAGCAACCACAAGCTCCAAACTTGAAAGAATCCTGATGGCTCTAGCTGTAAGCGTGGAGGCAGAGGCAGATCCTGGCACTTGCGTGATACTGCATTCTGTTTTGGACAGAGCTTTCTCTGTCCCATATAATTCAGGTGTACATACATGTACTGTAGGTAGTACAGCATGTAATAACAATAGTGTTCTTCTGTAGCTTTTTTGAGTTCAAGTATCTCCAAGTAGTAAACATTACATTGCACAAGGCACTCTCCCACCACAGTAAATCCTTTCCCCTTTTGACAGCTACAGAAATTTTGTTGAACAAAGATAAAATGGGTTTTGTGTGGTACAGCACCCGGGCAGCAGACATGACAGAATACTGATTCTCTGTGCCTTACTACTACACTCTGCTCTGTACTCTGCCCTCTGCTAAGCAATGGAACCTACTATGATTTCTGAGGCAAAGTTATTTTCTGGTAAACTTTCTCAGCTTAAACTGGTAAAAGCAAAAATAAGGCTATTGCAAAATAATAGGTGATTATAACAATAAGTTAAGCTGTGGGGCTCACGGTGGGAAGATCGTCAAGTCTTTCTTTCCTGTAACGGCATGTTCTTATACTTAAGCAATGGGATATTTGAGAAATGGTCTAAAGCAATAAACTCCAGCTGCTCCCTCCTAGACAGAGGAATGCTCCCGAAATACAGCCAGTGGGTGGCCCAGATTCTGTCACTTGTGGTACTGATGTTTTCAAGCAAGCAGGCTATGGCTAGCACCTACTGTGGTGACTCATATATTGCTAGGTATATAAAGACACCACAAATGGCAAGCAGCAGTTTCTAGACCTTGGGGGTTCAGGGAGAACTGGTAGGAGCAGCACAAGCTGTCATTTGGCTGGGAGTAGAACAATTGCATAGCTGAAAGCCAGTCTTAGTTTTATAGGGAGGGAGTTCCTGTGGGGAATGAATGCCATTTGCATGCTACTTTACCCTGGCCATCAACAGCCCGTGGTTATTTGAAGTCTATAAATAAAATAGGACAAAAGCAGCTACCTGCATGGAGTCTGTAAGTGCTTTTAGGAAGGAGAGTGATTTTTCCTCTAGGCAGACAGACCTAACATCAGTATTCATCACCCCACCCCTACTCCCAAAGCCCTTGAGTCAAATCATCCTCAGATTCTCTGCCATAGTCCCAAGAGAGTTCTTGAAATCAGAGGGTTTAGATTTAGAGAGACAGATTACATCAGGGCCAGGCCTAGCTGTTCTTTTGAACCCAATCTGAACCGCTTCCTGGGCCTGCCTTCAGGAACATCAACTCCTGTGGCACAAGCAGATGATTAGTTCAGTGGCAGAACTTGAAGATCAGGTGTATAATAGGTGTCCATCAAAAAGCACAAACCTTCTTACAGATACATTTCTACATGTACACATGCATGCACAGACTTCGAAATACTTGTCTCTACATAAAACTACATGCAGCCGTACTGTTAATTTTGCCCACATAAAAACAAGTACAGATCTGTAAATGTACATACGCCAACACACACAGCACTGCATAACCACGTACCTGATTCCAGGCTCACAGTCCACATCCACGTTTGCTTTCCGCAAAGCCACCTCCAGCACACAACCACATCTCAAGCTGACACTCAAACATGCGTTCCTATCGACAGAAGTACTTGCACAAGTAAGCTATATGGGCGCATTCATGTGTCGCAGTAAAAATGCTCTTCAGCGTATTTACACATAGAAAATCTTACTGCTCGCAGGAACCAAAAAACAAGTGGTTCATACATACACACACACAAACAAAAGGCAGGAATCACTCAGCAGCTATAGTGTTTATGCTGGCAGGGGAATGTCAGCCACTGAGCAGCCTGCCTCCAAACAGATGTTTGATTGTTTTGGGGTTGTGGTTTAATTGTTGCATAGTGTTCCAGCACTCAGAGGGGATCGAAAATACTCCAGGTCTGCAGCTGCAGCAAATGCCAGCCTTAAAACAAGGCGGATTCTGAAATCATTGCTCAGGGGAAAACTGCTTGCACAGGAAACTTTAGCCAAGCTCTGCATTAATACTACTTTGAAGTCAGAAAATTAATCTCTGCCATTTAAAAAAGTTCTGTTTTTTCAGGGCGTTTTGTAAGTTTATCTAAGACAAGCCAATTCCTTCTGGGCAACTGTGACAGTTTATTGACTTGCCCAGGCTTAGAGACTTTATTGGGTCTCTCTTCGTTTTCTGGACAATCTTTCCTGGATTCTATCCTGCACTTTAAGGCTCCTGGTGGAAGTGAGAAGCAACTTACTAGTTAGTCTCTTAGTTGCTAGTCAGTTTTGATTTCACTAAAAGACATACTCAAAATAATTGACCTTTGTCAAGAAGAATGAGTATTGCAAGACTGCATCTCTACTTCCCCAGCACCATAAAGTAGCAGGTTGCATTAACTGGATGTGCCACTGGAAATAGATGCTGGGGCCGATAGATTGGTGGTAGGTAAAGGAGTGTATGGGACAGATACTCCACATTTACCTTAGGTTTGTGGGAGGAAATTAGAAGGGAGTGTTGTAGCTGTTCTCCTGAGGACTCAAATTTACAGACATTGAGAAAGTCACTGATGGGTAAAGAGATATTCAGTGGATCCCCCAAAGAAAACTTTACTGGGTATAATCAAAGTAAAAATCACAGGTGTGCATTTGACCAACCATTTTGGATACATTTAAAAGGATAGTTGCATCACTGACTCTGTTGACTTATAATATTCCCTGGGAACAATTTCTTTGGGTCAGGGAGTGTCGTTTGGACCTGTTGTCATGAGGATTCTGGCATCCTTAAGAAGATCCTACATTTGCCTGCTGCAAGAAAAGCAGATGGGATCTCTATCCAGTAAGTGATATGTCTTGCAAGTGGCTTGGGATTTGGAATGTGGTATAAGATCTCTGTTATCTACAGTGCAAATTTAGAGCAGGTAGCTGTGGGTTCCTTTGGGATAAGACACACTATAAATACTTGCAAGTTCTTGTGACTGTTGTAAATATGAATGAATACTCTATGTGGCCTTTTAATAATATAAACGTTGTAGAATTAAATATTTTTTTTCTAGACTTTTGAAATTAAGAGGGATATTTCCTGCAAGACTGCAGAGGAAAAGTATAGGCCCAAGCCCAGAAACCAGTTTTCCTAGTTTCATCTGGCATTAAACAGTACATAGAGAGGACAGACAGTAAATTATTCCTTTGGTTCTCTAAACCTATCCTGGAGTATGCCTAGAAAAAAATGTCCTGAAAAGACAGCCAAGAACAGAGCAAAGAGCTTCTGTGCAGGGTCTGTCTTATTCCCAAAAATCCACATGGATTCTGTTAGTGTCCAGTGCAGTGCTACCTTGACAACTCCAGACTCAAAAGCTGTAAATTTAATAGGTGTCAGGAGCAAGGACTGGAGCAACAAACTAATTTAATGGCCCATCAGAGTAAAATATGACATCATGGAAGTTGCTTGGTCAGCCCTAGGTTAGGTAAGCCTCAGCACAGCTGTCTCAACTAGATTCTCCATTGCAGACTTCCTCAGCTCTGAAGTTTGGGCCCTGTGTGGTTTTTCTTCACTGACATTTTTCCATTTCCATTCCCCTCCTTCCCCTGGAAAAAAAGAATGACTTTAATTCCAATATTTGTTCCAGTTTCTGTAAACTACCACTCCTGCTGAACTGACCTGTCCAGATGGTGTTCCTTTCAGCTCACACATACTAGTCAGGAAAGTGAAGAATCTGAAGCTTAAACCCATTAAAAATCTGTACTGTACAATTTAGGGGACAGATGAAAGCAGCGGTGAGCCTGCCTCAAAGCCATGTTATTTTCCTGCTGGATTTCTACAATAGTTTGTTTTATCTTCCTGTAGTCTGATATTAGATTATTGGTTTTTAATCTTTTCTGAGGCAAAACCAATTTTCTTGTCTTCTGTATGCGCACTATCAAACACAGTGATATATTTACTTCCAGCCTCCATTAGAATGCAAATAAATATATTTTTAATCCTCTTTCCACTTCATCCGACATTATTCCCAGGCCTTGTGACTCTCCCAAATCTTATTCTTGACCTCTGTGTTAAATCCTTGTTCTCCTTCTTTTCCCACAGCTTTTCAACTAGGTTACTAAGTTACTAAGTGTCTTCCTTATTAGCATCCATTTGCTACCCAACATCAGTCTCAAGATTTTCAGCAGAATGCTGAAGGCTCCTTGCTTGTTTCTCTCTCTTCAAACTGTTTTCCATGTTCTGTTAATTCTCTGCCTTTCCAAAACCCTTCTGGAAGTATTCTACCATACTATTTAAAACAGTCTCCTAAATCTTACTCTTCTAAAAGTCACAATCTATGTAAATCTTCTAGTTTTACAAAACTAACTGTATTAATCCATAAAAAATATGTCACTGATTTAGTCTGTCCGTGATGAGCTACCCTGGAAATCACTGCAGTTGAGACAGCAGGCTTCTTGGAGCAGACTACATTTTCTTCACTGCATTGTGTTGAACAGAACCCCTAATGCAGTATTACCTTGAACAAAAATGAAGTTTTGATGCATGTAATGTTGGATGGGTTTTGATCCAAGCTGAGTTCTACTCCTATTATGCAAATCCTGCCAACTTGATCAACACTGGAGGTTGCTCCAGTCTAAAAGCAAGAGTCAGTTCGTACTGAATGAAAAGGCACTCAAGCAAAAGTGCTCACACACCCCAGTTTTCTCTGGTGAAATTCAAAGTACACGTACATGTACTGATAACAATGGTTACACTTGCTTCAGACCATGACTAAGCTTTCTAATAAGAGCAGTTATCTCTGTAGGTAGATACAACTGCCAAAGAAAGATCTAAAGTAACAAAGGTGTAGAACCAAACACCCTGGAAGTAGTCAAGCTATCTTAGCGCTCTTACTGGGGAACTTATGTAATGCAGAAATGGAAAGTCAGAAGAAAGATAATTGGTAACCCGGCAGAGTTAGTTCCCTGCATGCAACAACAGATACTTGCGAGCTTTATCAAAAATCAAAGAGCTTCTCTGAATCAAAAAGCTTTCCTATTCTGCAGGAAACCCCCAAACTACAGTCCAGGAAGCCAGTTTCTCAATTATTTTTAAGTTTACCCTTAACAGTTTAAAGGTGCCAAAACCCAGCAACAGATAAAACTCAAAATGGAAAATTCCTGGCATAAGAAGAATAATTTATTATCTACTTTGTACATTTACTGAGAGGAGATTTCAAAACGCAGGTGAGCAGTGGAGGAAAGACTAATCCTATTGCATTGTCCTTCCTTGTGGGAAGAATGGAATGGTCCACTAATCCAGGACTCCAGCAGAACAGAAGTCAAGTGGGTCTCAGCCCTGTTACCAGTGTATTTTGCAATCAGCTGGAAAAACATTATCACTCCCTCTGTGGCTTTTCAGTCAGGTAGTGTCCAAATGCTGTGTCACAAAAGCCAAATATCTAGATAGGTAGCTGGGTAGGGTGAGGTTCAATGGTCTGCTAAGGTTGAGCTCCCCTTCTCTTGTTCTTCCAGATGGAACTAGGTAGAAGGAACACGCTAATGCTCAGCCCGCTCCACATTCAGAAGCTTCCGAAGGTTTCCAATCTGTCACTTGTAGCAAACTTTTAAAGCCTGTCTAATTACGAAAAAAGCTGAACAAGTTAGTACAGTTTACCTAATGTAGGTCTGTTCCACCTCTTGACTGAGCTAAAACTGCTAAACCATAATCCTAATGTTGTTCAAGTCTTAGCTTTTGTTTACTTAAGTTCAATTGAGCTATAGTTCTTGAAAAAAACAAACCTTCTTCCTAGTCTAGACAGAACCTAAGGGCTTTAAAAACCAAGTACAAAAGGACCAAGATAAGACAGGACCAAGTTAAGGCAGGGCAGCTATGATTCAGACATAACTACTGTGCTTCCAACTGCCTTCCTTAGAGCATGCCTTAATAACAATGAAAAGGAGTCAAACAACATATGTGAGACTACTGCTCTTTGCCTTTTCATGTGGCTGATTGCTTTGTTAAGCCCATCTTTGAAAGGAAAGGAAAGGAAAAATAGAACTGTATTCTTTCCTGCACAAACTCTCTACATGTAGTTTTCCAGGAACATACACATTTTGTAAACAATTACTTCTAATCCTAGACTTGCTTTATGCTCTGAGAAGCCATTTCAGACATGATTCCCCACATAACCAGGATGATTCTCCCCGCTCCCACTTTCTCCCTTCCTCCCCTCCACTACCTAGTTCAGCCGTGCAGCACTGTTCTTTCAAAGTTTTCTTGAGGGAGTATCCTGCATCATCTTGCCAAAGCGATGCTCTGCTGTGGTAACATGATGGAGCATTAATGTGATCTGCCGTTCAGGCCAAAGTCTCATCCAGAAGGGAGGTGTTGTGCATGTGCTGGCTGCAGGAGAGTTCAGGGAGGGGAAGAGCTGTATAATTTATGCCTTTTGCTTTACAGCCCTATCCGAGGCCCTTATAATTCTTTCCTGTTTGTTTTTCTCCCTCCTGTGGCAGCATTTAGTCATCTCCTCACAGTGTGTCTTCAAGAAGGGAAGGGAAAAGAAGGGAGGAAGGGAAGGGAAATGGAGCGTTCTCCAGGAAGACATATCATTCTTCCCAAAGCGGGTTATACAAATTACAGTTTAAGCAGATCAAACCCATAGGTCTGGGCTAGTGAGAATCTTGCTTATAACAAATGCTGCTGTAAGGGAAGGGATAAAGTCAGGGCAAATCTCTCAGATGTTTTTCAGAAAATATAGTGTCAGCATATATAATTCTTTACTCTGTTGAGACATGTTTCCTTCATATTATTTGAAATAGACTTGAGACAAAGTAGTAATGCACAGAAATTTGGAGAACTGAATTTAAACTGTAAAGAAAGGAGTAGGTATGAAGTAAACTTGGAACAAACTAGCAATGAATCCAAGCATTCATCCTGTCTATAAAGAAATTGCAGCCACCCAGGAATGGGTGCTATGTACAGTTCTTACTGGTAGTGACTTCTGCCAATAATATTAGGTCCTATTTCTGCTGCAATGTAGAGTCTGATCCTGCTTCTACTGATATAAAGATTCTGCTTGATACTTTAGTGTCCATGAGCTGAGGACTTCATCTGAACCTAATAAAAGAATAGGTGCAGATTGCACTGGGATTCACTTTCCAGTTGCTTTTCTCCAACTCTTCTTATGCCATCCTTGCCAGAACACCCAGTGCACCTAGCATCCACGATGGTTCAGACTTGCTTTAAAGCCACATAAGTAAAACACAGTCTTTAGGGGAGACGAGTAAAACATTTTTTAAAAGTAAACAAGAAATGTTCTCACTGATCTAAGATATAATTAACTGTGTTTGCATTGATACAAACATTCTGTCAAATTTAAATGAATATAAATTGTTGTTCAAAAATAAAGGAAAGAATTTTTTTTTAAAGAGCATAGTCTGATCTAATGGGATCTAATAACTCTTAATAGTCCACCATAAAAGTAATATTGTACTTAAATCTCCACT
>JAVJGJ010000037.1:105724061-105741020 GCA_035590215.1 Microhierax caerulescens
CCCCCCCCCCCCCCCCCCCCCCCCCCCCCCCCCCCGTCTCTTGGCCATGGAGTGTAGCAGGGTTTCTCAACAGAGCGCAGGCTGCTGTGCCACTGCAAAGAGCCCTCGAGGCGTCCATTTACAAGGCAAATGTCACTTTTTACTCAGCTGGAAACTGAGGCCTAAGTGACAGTGTACTATATTAAGCAATCAACGTAATGTGCCTAGAAAACAGAAGGAACCTGTGTCAGTGGGTTTTTCAGTACTTTGAAGTAGCTCCCTATTGATAGGGCCAGCTATAGGGCTCAGGGCTCTGGGCTGGCAGCGTCTGGCCGTAGCCATTGGTGTGTGGTGTATTGCGCCAGTATAAAGGTTTGATCTTTGCCTACTGTTACGAACGGCTGCAAGATTGCATTTTCATTTCCTAGTTGTCTGCTGCACTGCACAATACCTTTTCTAACCCTGGATAGAGAGGGGAGGAGTAAAAGCAAAAAAAAAAAAATATAGGAAAAAGAAAGGTATTTCTTTTCAGGATGTACCCAAATGAAAACCAGCACATTTTTTCATTTTGAGTTTAAAAGTCATCTCTCATTTGTAATCAACTCAAAACACTCCCGAGTCTAGTAGTCTAAAACAAAAGAGTGGCAACTTGTAGCTGTATATTTAGGAAAATGAACTCCGATTGAATTCAGAGTGCTTTTTTTTTTTTTTCATAATGGGAGTAAGAAATCCCCCTAGACTGACTAATAGCAGATCCCATTAACTGCAAAGGCCAAAGGGGGAATTGACAAGTGAACGATTTGGCTATGAAATGAGGGGAACTAATTTACAGAGGAATGAATATTTCTGAGCATCTGGTGGCTGGCCTGCCTATGATAGCATGGATAAAAGCACACAAAAATGAGTATTTGGCTTGCTTGATAGTAGACGGCAGCGGCCCCAGAAGTCTCTAACGATTTGGAGCTTACAGAAATTCTCTGCATTACCAGAGATATATATAAATTTTTTAAACTAAGCTCTTCTTTCCTACCCAATGTGTTCATAGCTCTGTTCAAAGTAGCAGTGAACAAAGACTATTTAGGCACACGGTCACAGATGTTTCTCCCGTTTCTGTGATCTATGTGAAGCAGACATTATTCCATGCCATATTTTCTCAGAGATGGATGATGGACAAGTTTCAAAAGGTTTGAAATTTGCAAATAATTGATTTGGAGGAACTCCCACAACAGTGAAGCTTCTTTGGATCTTATCAAAACGCTCTGTACATAGTGGATCTGTTCTAATAGCCAAAGATGACTGAAACAGCAAAGGGAGCCCTCAACCCCTTGCCAGAGCAGACGGGATGCAAGTTAGGCAAGCAGATAAAGACAAGGAAATCACTTCTACGACTTCTACAGAGGGAAACTGTTGCAGAGAATTATGTTCTCTAGGAACATGTGCTCATTTTCCAGAAGCAATTTGGTTCTGGTTTAGTGAATAAAAAATTGCCATTTAATCTTTTTAACATTGTCATTTTCTTACCTGAAGTAGTCTTGGGTGACTACTGGATTTTTCAGGTGAGTGACCTCACCAAAAAGTCAGAAAAATCTTTTTTCTTTTGAGAACATACAAGGAAATCAAGTGACCTTATTATTAAAAATCCTTCTTTGGAAAACTAACACTATTTTTCTCACCAGTCATTTTAAAGTAAGTACAATATACCTGCTGAAGACCATTTCCTACTATCAGGGAATAAAACACATTTCAAAGTAGTAAAACCATATGAAAAGTGAAGTTTACACAGTGAAAAGTTTGTAGAGAAGTGAATTGTGCATGATTCTTGCGTATTTTTTATTCAGTAAGTGTTTTGCATCAGCAGCAGGGAAGCTGCCCTTTCAGTTTGTTTCTGTGTCAGGTCTAGCCTCACAAACAGAGAACACTAGTGAAGTCAGCAGCACTCCCTCTCTTCTTGCATGTTGACAGATCTTGCTCATGAAACCTTTTGGAAGGGACCTTCCCTCCAAAAGAGGGAAATTCTTTCCCTCTATTCTCTGAAAATACTGCAGGCCCTCCCCACTGCTGATCCCATTACCTACAGCTAAAGCTCCTTTCAGCATTCTGTGAGAGCAGTCAGGGAGCACATACCTCTGTTTCCTAGCTCTACAACAGCTGAGTTGATGACAATCAACACAAAGAGTTGTTATGTGATGACTCAAGGACAAGTTGAGAGAGAATTGGGGATAATGGTGCTGAGTGGCTCTGTTTCTGTGGCCATTACACAAGAGTTGGGCTTTGTAAGAGCGAAGCCACAACAGCATTGAGATTGTTAGTTGCAAACAGGCTGATGGGAACATGTCTTTCCAATTCTTCACAACTTTCCATACCCTGACCTATTATTTAGAGTACCTGCTAAATTCCAGTATGAAGGCAAGGGGCATTTCTCAAACACCTGAATATTCACCCTTTGTGCTCGTGGAGATTATTCCTTGCAGGACTTCAAATAGATGTCTGGACTCAAGCAGGGGAGTGAAATTGTAATGGCAGCAGCTCTTCCAGAGGAGTCTTTTAGAGATGTCCCTTGAATTAACAAGGATGAGGACACAGAGCCTGCTAATTAGTTATACTGAAATGTTCTTCCTACATATTTTTGTTTTTGGAAAAGCAATGGAGTGGAATTATGAAATGTGTGGTCTTGTTTGCTAGAATCAGCTGCCTTCATTCTGAAAGCATTTTATGAGAGAAGGGATGAAGAACATGAGAAATAACAGGCTTTACTCCGGGAGTGTTAATTGCCATTTCTCATTTGTTGCTATTCTCCTGCTAAATCAGCTTGCATACATAAAATCATAAAATCCACAATTTTAAAAGTTGTTGCCATTAACTTCTTGTTTTGTGGAGGTAGCTAAGGAAAAAGAATTCTGAGATAGCTGTTAAAAGAGAGAAGTAAGGGATTTAAAGAGAACTGTCTTTTACAGACCAAGTATTGCAATCAGAAGAAGCATCCAAGTGATTTGGTGCAAGAGGATAGAGAACTGATTTGATATTTGTATAAAATGGAAAAAAGGAGAGCCAGAGCAAGTTCTCAAAGTGATGTAAAGCCGTAATAAACCTTTTGAGGCCAAGGAAGGAACAGCAAAATGGAGATGAGAACAAACACCGTAGCATGTTTTATGTCAGCTAGTCAGCTTCATTCATGATTATGGACTTTTATCTCTTCTTTCCATTAAAGTAGGCTGTTTTCTCTGTCTTCCGTGATTATAGAGGACACATTGCTTGCTCAAACCTGTTTTTTTGCTTCCACTCTCCAATGCTGTCCTGCTGTGCACTCTGTACAGTACTGGGCTGTCCTGCTGAAGAGCATCATTGTTGTTGGAGTGCTCTAAGGTGGTTTTTCCCCTTCTCATTCTCAGCTGCAGTGTAAACTGCACTCTGGAACCACAGCAGGGAGAACTGCTGGCTACATAATTGCTTTCTCTTTTCACCAGTGAAACCATGCAACGCTCACTCTTACCTCAACCAAACCTTGTCTACAACATCAGCATCTACCAGCCCCCATGCAAATCCTCATTTTTCCTACAGCTAAGAATCGGGTTCTCCAGTTCACCGACCCAGCTTCACCCATCTCTTTGCAGGCAACCAGTTGGATGAAATGGTGGACCTTTCACTGTCAGCAAACTTGATTACCAGTGGACCAACAGGAAGAATGGGCTACACAATTGAAGATGCATTTCCAAAGACAAGATGTATTAGAAAAATGAGTTTGTTATTTTCAGCTGCTGTGATTGAAGGAAAGCACTATGTAGGAGGACAGGCAGCGTCTTTGAAAACTGTTCAGCCTATTTACAGACCCTGTCAAAGACAGATTAATGATTTTATATCAAAATGATACACAATTAATAATTTTTCATTATCCTTGTAGTTTGGTTAGACATAATAACCATGTCAAGCTCTGGGTTTGCATATCCTGGGGCCTTCGAAGGGAATAGTTGCATCTCAGTGCCATGAGAGCTTTAGTAAAGCTTCATGGGTTTAATCAAACGTTGTGTTATAATTTTACAGTGCATTTAAACTACTAATTTTCACAAAAAAATCAGACCTCTAATCCAACTAATCCAAAAATGAAGAACTTTTTTTTTATGGCATATCTTGTGTAGTCCTTTTTTTTAGTCAAATGAAATGCAAAATGCTACTTCTAATACGACTCCACATTTTTATTATTTGTGCAATTGAAAATGATGAAACAAAGTGTATGGCTAAATACTGTGCAACCACATACTTATGCCAGCCCAGCAAAGCAGATCTGCTAATTTCACACAGCTTTAGTCTATAGTCAAAGCCCATGGAGAGCTATGCACAGTGAAGCATGCCCTGCTATGTCAGGCAGCCTCTCCCACATGAATAAAAGTCTAGTGGTACAAGCACAGTGATGCTCTGTCTCATCTGAGGAAGTTTCTGGATGTGTTTAAGAATCACCAGCATGAGAACCGTACCACGCAATTTTTACATAAATTTCGGTGGAAATAACAATTGCCTAAAAGCCCATTGTACTGCCAATAATGGCCTGAGTCCTAACTCCCACAGATCTGCTCAGATCCAAGGGAAAGAGCCACTCCTCTTGATGGCTTCACTCCTTGTGCTCTTGGCAGCAACACTGTTCAGGAAATTGTTACAAACCAGAGACATAACATGGGCATTGCAAGGAGAACTGTTTACATTCCTGTAAAGGAAGCTGCAGCAGAAACCATCAGGACCACTGAGTAAGATACTACATAGCTCCTACGCAGACATTTCTGCTTGCCCATTCCACGCAACATCATGTGCTCCTGTTGTGACACTTAGGTGCTCTCAGATCAGGCATCCTGAGTGATGCCTTTTCACTCTTAAAGTCTGGGTATGTTCCAGACTTCTCAAGTTTTATGGGGTTCAGGTATGACCTTGGAGTTTAGATTGATATTTTCTAGAAGTGGAGCCGACTAAACCAGGAAGAAAATTCCTGAGACAAAAGCTAATTGAGATTGTGTCTGATGGTCATTACGTGATTTTACACGCTGTTGCTTTTTCTATGTAGAAGTTATATGTTGTCAGCAGTACGCATCTCAAAAGTCTGATGGGCCTGTATCTTAGAAAAGAGTGTGACTTGTTATGTTTGTTATTTTATATCAAAGATGCTATTTTAAATGGGAATGGGAATTGTGAGAGTTCTACTTGCCATTCACTATACCAAATGCAACTGGTTGTTCAGTTTCAGAATTTTATAGGGCCTATGATTGCTTCAGAATCATCCAGGAAACGGTGTTAGGAGTTGTTGTGTTTCTAAGAGACAGATTTATGGGCTACAGAGCACAGTGCAGAGAATTTTGAAAGAACTGTCGTCCTGCAAGTCTTTTACTTGTACATCTCGAGTACCTTGCGGAAGATCTGGTGGGCCATGGTTATGCATGTTGCTTAAGCAAAAAATAGGGAGTTCTGTATTTTCAGCAGGGTTAAAGGTCCCTGTTCTCAGTGTAAAGCAGCTGGTAGCCCACTCTTAACAGTCCCTAGATTACATGGTTCCCAACTGTAGATATATGGGTACAGATGCTACCGGTAGTGATTAGTGGCTATGCCATACCTCTTCACCAAGAGGTAAGCCTCTCAGTTACCCACACACAGGCAAGGGCTGTTCTACAAACCATTCCCAGAGCTGTGAACAGCAGAAGTGGTGTGACGTGCATTTGATAACATCCTCGTCTTTCAGGTCCTGAGACTTTCCATAGGTCATCATGTGAGAGGGATGCATATGTTCATGCAGCTGGGGTACAGGTACGACATGTCATAGCTGCATCAACAGGCTACATCCAGCCAGGACTCTCTGCATGCAACTCCCCACTAGTTAGCACATTGTGAAATTGTTCCTTCGTTACCACAGCATCCATCCTGTTTGACAAACTCTCCTGCCAGGTGCAACTGGCCTTCAGGTTTAACACAGGCAAAGTATGTCTCTGGTGAACGAGGTTACAGCAGAAGCCTGGTCATGGCACTGCCTTGCAGATGAAGGAAATACAGGTGCCCATAGCAGTGGGATGGCTGTTGTGTAGAGGATGTATAATGTCTTTGTAATGTGTTTCAGTGGGTCTGACCATGTCAGAGTGTGTACTGGAATGCTTTGATCTCATATTGATACAAATGCAATATAGAGGCCAGAACATCATCTGTTATTTGCCTGTGAATCTTTGTTAAAATTCCACGGTCTTCTCAATTTACAGCACCTGAGGATTTCATATTCTGTCCAGAAAATGGATTCAGTTGTCCACAGTTGGAAACAAATGCTTTAGGTCACAGTGCCAGTTGCAGCAAATGAACTGCAACTTCTAAAAGTCAGAAGTTACAGTAGTAATACCACTAACCTGAAAGAAAATGCACTCTCTGAAGATCCATTTAGTGCCAAAAAAAATCAAACAGATGTTTTTTATTAATTTTTATTAATCCAGCTCAAATTCAAATGTTATTATAAATAGATCACATTTTCATCTTGACACATTTGAGTTTTGTACTTTCTTTTCCTTCCTAGATTTATTTCCTGTAAATGTCACAAACTGAATGTAGATCTGAAGGCTTCCCATCCCCCATTGTATCAAAAACAGACAGAAGGGTTTTAATACATAAAATCATATTAGAATTTCTTTATAACTGAGATATAACAATTTGTGTGCTCACAGAAGTTCCCCTAAGCAGTCTTTGTGGGCGTTTTACCATAGACGTTAGTTGAAAAGGCTCAAAATCAAACTCTGAAGTCTTGAACCCTAATTTTGTATCAAAATTAATTCAGTTTTATATTTTTATTCAAAGTATTGCAGTATCTGGAAGTTTAAACTGAGGAACAATTAATTTGAGGGTTTTTTGTGAATTAAAGCTATGGTTTAGATTTGCATAATGCCTGTCAAAAGGAGAGGTTCTACAGGTAGTTACAATACAAAGCATCACTTTCAACCGCTTTGTAATTTCTTTGTTTGCACTGTTAGATTCTACCTGTTTATCCAAGATATGGTGGAGACAATAAAAGGCATTAAGCCGGAATTATAAGGAAATTCTGTCCTTGTTGCTGATGCCTGTACATCACAGATAATCAGAGTAAAAATTTTAAAGTGCTAAAAATTACTAGCATATAACTTATAGACTGCACCAAGTCTGTAACCTTGTTGTACTTACATAAAGTAATTTCATTTTGATTGCCTATTGAATAAGTCTGATTATTCTTTAAGAGTCACTTTGGAATGAAGCCTGAAGGTACAATATAAAATAATTGAATAGAGCGTAAAGTTCCAGCTGGTAACCTTGCCAGTAATTTGAACAAAGATCTTGTATCTGTAATTTAGAGTGCTGTAGATGTGAATGTGAAGTGAGTTCTACTAATACTTACAAAATTTACCCTCTCCTTTTTCCCCCCTGCCAGTGTAACTTCTTTTCTTACCAACAAGCTCAGTTTAATCAAATTAACATGCCAGTTGATGGCAGCACACTGGAATTAGAACTGTATGGTTGGCTCAGATTTATTTCATGCTATATCACAATATGAACTTGAGGAATGATTTCCAGGAGACTAATTATCACATTATAGCGAACTGCACCATAACTACAATAAGTATTTTATCTTTTCTAAGCTATTTGTTGCAATTTTTGTGCACTTTAGTGAAACTTGAAAAAAGAGGAATCCTAGCGCTGTAGCCAAATGTTTTTAAGAACTGAGAAAAAAATACTGCCACTGAGGTCCTGGAGTAGAAAATCCAAACCCTCAGTACTTCTGAAAGTGGACTTGAGTGTGTTTTTTGATGGCTGCTGTCCCTGAGCCAGATTCTGTGCCGCTCTGTAATAAAGGTGCAGTCATGAACTGCATGGACTTACAGTCATGGACTGACTGTAAGACAGTTCAAGTTTATCTTGCCCATAAATACAATTCAGGGGCTGTTCAACAGCTGGTGACACTAGCCCTTCAGACTGGTCCTCACAGCACCCTCTCGCTCTACAGGTGGTATATGCGATCTGGACAACCTGGCCTCCAAGGATACAGGCAGGAGTTCAAGAGCTCTTCTAATTATTTAGGACAGCCTGTTTATTTCAAAGTGAAACTAAAGATGAAATCGCCCGGATGCTAACCCTTATCCACTATTTTCTCAGTTTTACTTTGTGCATGAAGGAGAAATTTCTCTTGCAAATCCAAGCAGTTCCCTTTTCAAATTCTAGATTATTAGCAACTGCAATAGTTACCTCATGGAGAAAACAAAATACTGAGGAATTTAAACTTAATGCTACTTTAGGATACAGAAATCATGCACAATTTGATTTGTGTTGGTTAATATCTGCATTCAGCTAGAAATAAGTTTATCAATCTTTTTTCAAAATTTAGGATGTACTTTTTTTTTTTTTCACTGCAGAGGCAGTTTCCTTAGTTAGACAAATTCAAACATGGAAATCAACTTTTTGCATGCACCAGGATAAATGGTGTGTTACTATGGCATTTTTGAATGCCTTCTTATTTAATAAGCTTTTTAGCCCTGTGTTGCTAAGATGCAAGGCTGATGCACAAAACAATAGGCCATCCTACTCTTCAGATAATAAGGTCAAAGTACAAAGACAGTAGGATGCAATTTTCCACACATGGAATGTGTTCTAATTAGAAAGATTTGATTTTTAAAGTAATTGCTTTCTGATCAAAATAGGAGGCTAGTTATTCCTAAAATCTAATTCACTACTTTGGTTTAATAACTGGTAAATTTGCTGACTTGAGACATGCTAGAAACAACCGTGTGTGTGTGTGTGTGTGTGTCTTTTGTACACTCCTTGGCCACCTGCCATGAGCCATAGCTCATAACACTAACACCTTGATTTGCCATCTCTGAACAGCTATGTCTCATTTAATGAAATGCTTTAAAGAAATGGTGCCAACCATTCCATGATGCTGTTATACCTCCCTCCTCTTTTGATAGCTCCCTTCTTATGTCCCAGCTGGTATTCCTTGGAGCTTTGCCTTTGGTAAACTGCCATATATTCTTTGCAAATATGCCACAGCTATTCACTTTTCCTTCTACAAATGACTCGCATTAGCTTCTATTGTTGTTGCATGTCAGTGATAATATAGTTCCTTCAACTCACTAGCTGCTATTATTTTTCTCTATCTATTTTCCATTAAGATGCTTTTCCTCCCAAATGTTATGGATTTTTGTTTGTTTCTTTCTTTCTTTAGTTTGTAAAGCTTTTCCCAAAGATAAAGATCTCCTACAGGATTGACTACAGAGAGTGTGAGAGGTGGTGGTTGTTCTTTTCCATCTGCAATGCATTCCCCCCCGTTAAATTTATGCACATGCTTGTCCCCTCTTTATGGATACATGAGGGAAGTAGATGTGACAGGAAGCAAAGGAGGGCCTAGTGGTAGATACAGACGTGTTTGCAGAGAGAAGGGATAGTTTTGGGAATATCTGTGGATAGTGCATTTTGGAGAAAGACCTGTCTGCATATATGAGCAATGGGAGTGAGTAAAAAGTATGTGTGTACCCATCGATTCTGATCTATGCTGGTCTGATTCTTATCCAAGTTAACATCTATACAGTCATACAGTTTTCAGTTGATTTACTTTGTGCTTTGCAACAATGCTTTTTTTTCTACGTTACTGTGGAATTTCAAATCTCCAGCAAGACAGAGGTGTCTTTTCATCACTATGAGAGGACAAGTGTTCTCTGGGGACCTTGTTCAGTTTGGCATAGCATCTATACCTTTGGACTGTGATGTGAATTATTTAACCCCTTTAAGTATGCAAAACTGGAAAACTTACCAAACAAAATTGCCTTAGAAGAGTCATACATTTTCTTTTTATCAAAGTCCACAGATACATCTGTAAACTCATGTTTCTCGGAGGATTTAAACTTTTATCTGTTAGCAAACAGACATAAGAAGGTGTGTCCCAGCCATTTCACTGTGTGAAAAATCAGGTAGCTTGGATCTGGGTCTTCTGTGCCCAGCTGGTTGCCCTCTCTTTGGGACTGATGTTCACTTTATGAGTGTTACCACTTAAAGAGGTTGGACACTACTAAATGAAGGCTAGAGTTGATAGGCCAACAGCTGGGGTACAATTTAGTGGAAGATCTGTTCATATCGTCTCTATCTAGCACTACTGGGAATTAGGGATAGTTGAAGTTAAAGAGTTACAAGTTACAAGTATTTAAGTATTTTTCTCAGCTATGACTTTTTTTTTTCTTTAACACTTTTCATAAATTACATTATAATGATGCATAATTTTGTTGCTTTTTTTTTGTCAATAAACATGACTGAATAATTTTTATTTGTTTGTTTTTTGTTTGTTTATTTGTTTGTTTGGTTTTTTTGTTTTACCTTGCCCCTTTTTCTTTCTGTTGTGCCCTGGACTTCTTTGAAGGAATTTGACTTGAGTATGGATTGCAGTATTGGTTCTGCAGCATTTATGCTGTACTTCTAAAATGGCATTTCAACTTCTACAAGTTTAGAATTTAGACCTTGGTAGCAAAACCAGAACAGGAGACAGTAGTTATCAAATGGTACCATGATATAGATAGATAGCTTCAGCACTGTAATAACCTGACCCTTCCTCCAGCATAGCAAAGCCCAAGAAGTCTTGGCATTGATCTCTTCCGTAGTATAAACTGACACACTGGGAATTTTTTCTTGAAGATTTGATTAAGAGTAATCCAGCTAGTTCTACTAAAGATAAAAATTCCTTCGGAAGCAGTTGGAGAGGTGAGTTCCATGCAGTGAGGGACTCTCAGGATTTCTTTCAAGCTGTGGGAAGTAGATGATAACTCCATTAAAGCTCAGGATTGTTTTCTGTACTGTGCACTGTCTGAGGTGTGCCAGCAGAGCTCTGATCCTCTGCTGGTAATAGTAACACAGAAAACAAACCTCACACAAGAGTATGTCCTGAGGTAGGGAATCAAGTGAGACTTTTCAGAGACAACATATCTGAAGGGTAATGATGGCATATGCCTTTCACCTGCATATGAATAAGCAAGGATATAACATATAACATATATGCCGTAACTTGGGCATAGTTTGTTGCTTTTCACAAGGCTTATAAAAACATTTGGGTTTTGGAGGAAAGATGATATTATAGAGTGTTTTGCTGGAACCTGGGAGCTCTTAGTTTCAACTTTAGTTCTGGCACATACTGTCTCCAGTACTGTATCAGTCTGCAGTTGCAATACAGCTTGTCTTTTGTATTTCATTCAAAGGAGAGGGAAGATACGATGGAAATAGAAGAGTGGCTCTTGAAAGACTTTCAGGCACTGATAGCAGAAACAGTGTGAAATCAGTGTATCAACTGAGATTTCTGCTATTCTGAGACCCAATTTTTTTCACGTTGCTTCACATCACTGCTGGTTGAACACTAGCCCTTAGAAAAAGATGCTGTCACCAAAAGTAGCCTTTTTAGCATTGCCTTGGATAGAGAGCACAGGCAGTGCACTTGCAGCATATAGATTCTACTGCAGTTTTGGCTGCATTGATTACTGGTGCGTGTGCTATGAGTCACCTAACTTTATGTTGTTGCAGCAGTATGTGTATTTTTAGGATGTGGGAAAAAATAATAAGAGCAAATATTTTATACAAATAGCATGATTTCAATTCCTGTCTTGAGTATTTGATCATTACATTGGTCAGGCAAGAGGCATTGTTATTGCAGCTGAACAGTAAGGATAAAGTAGACCTACTGGTAATGTAGCAAAAAAGATACGTTCTCTACTTAGATTAAACAGGCACAAATTGGAAGGGAGGATGATGGAACGATTTTTCACATAACCATAATTGTGTGCTAATTATATCATGGAATGAAAGCAATTGCCAAATTATAAGACAATGTATCACTCTATCACAGGCAGTGCTTTGAAGGTTTATGTACTTTAAATTACCGTGACATTCCCAAGGCTCCTCTGTTTACACATTTGTCTCAACATCTTCTACCAACAGCAGTAGTATGAACAAAGCCATTAATTAACATATTCCCTGTGTCTTTGCAGAAGTTACAGCGTCCTGTTCAGAATGAATTTATGCTGTTTAGTAGAGTAGCTTGATTTTCCTCTTTACACTGCTAATGGCCACTCTGGGTTTGATAACTGAGGGTGGATGAGGTAGGTTTCTCTTCTGCTCTCCCTCCAGATGTTTTTCTGGCAGTGTGCCCGCTGTACTGCTGAAGTTTTGTTCCTCTTTGAATGTTAGTATGATTGTACGCTGCCCCCCATGGCAGTGGGTCCTCCAGTCATGGCATTATTACTTCTTTGATACCCAGAATGAGTAAGAGGAGAATATTGGCCAGTAAATCTATTTTCTTCCTTTTTTTTTTTTTTACTATCAGTGGACAATACATTGTATGTTGACCAGTATTACTATTTTATTTTCAGTTAGTTATCAACAGAAGTTCATCAGGCAGGTAAAATTGTATTATACACAAGTCTGAAACAGCATTCATGAAGCTAGACTAAGTAACAACCCCAGTGAGCATACAGTGGCAGAGCTTCAGCGTGGTCTGTAAAAATCCGACAACCCCAAGCACGTGGTCAGACCGCTATACTGTACAGAAGCTTAAATGTTTGCATCTCCCCAACAATTGTTGCTTATGCTTGCGAGATTAAACCTGATGTTAAACTACCTGTAAACCCATGTAGGAGTCAAACCTTTATTTGCCATTAACCATTTATTCATTAAAAAGACAATTAAAAGCTGTCCACAGAGCACCAGGATTTAGATACTATTTTATCCTTACCATGAAAAGACCTCATCCTTGTCCATCACTTGAAATACATCCCACTGGCTAAGTCATGTTGTGTCTGCTAATATATCTTTCCTGCGCAGAAACCTCTGAGCCCCAAAGCATCAAAAATCAGTGAGGGTACAGCCGCATGGCTTCCTCATACGCTTTCATGCACCTTCTAATAACTAACCGTGTGGTGAGTCAAACCTTACTCATTGCAGCACGCCTACTAGGTCATCTAATACCTGTTACTTTGGACCTGGGAAAGGATGGATCCTTCCAGGGAGTAGTCCCCCTGTAGAACACCCCTGACTGTAGCAGCAGCATATGAAGAGACAGGATCTCTCGAGGAAATGGATGTGAGGGTTTTCTGCATACTATTGGTCAAAACCAAATTGTCAAACCACACATGTAAATCACTGGGCTGTCAGCATAGATCTCGGTGTGCTAGGAACCAGTTAATAAACAGGCTGCCTCATTCTATACCAGCTTCAGTTCACAGATAGATTTAAGGTGCAGCCCCAAGTACAGCACGCTGCAATATGCCTTGCTGTCAAAGTAAAAACTGGGGAGTGTTGACTTATTCAGCAGTTTCACACAAGGACAGGCTTGACAGGTGGCACCAGAATGTGAGGTCTGTTTCAGATTCTTTCATTAATTTTTTTGCAAACTTTAGTGGCTTTTGAAAGGAACCATATTGACAACACTAGAGGCTGCACTCTTGTATTTATCTGTAAAATAGAAGTGGGAAGGGATAGCGCAAGCTTACCTGTTTGCTAGTTTCCCTCCTGAAAAGCATTAGCTCTTCTCTATGATGTTTTGTGGGAGTGAGAACACAGTTGTCTCCTTCGTGAGGATGTGTGTGCAGAGCCATGTGGGGTAAAATGACCTTTTCCAGCCTGTGTTGCAGTGAGATATGGTGGGGGATGTGTCTCTGTCGCTGACTGTCCTGCGAGGGAGACAGGCAGGGCCAATATATTTTTTTCATCTAGGAACTCTTGTGCACAGAGAAGTGGGCTGATACTGAAAAAAGCTATTTCACAACCAGCAGGAACAACTGCTCGTTACTTTTGGTAACTGAATGGCAGCAGCCTTTGTTCCTCTTTACAGGGACAAAGAAACAAACTGAGACCTGGTGGTCACTTTTCTCCGGAAACAACTGCCCAAACGCTTCAGAAACATTACAGTTAGAGGGCTGTGATTTGGTTAAGGACATTGGGATGCTCATCACAGTTAAATAGTCCCACAGTCTACAAAACTGGGTTAGAACACAAATGGAAGTTAATCTTCACTGACTGCAGAAATCACAGAAGACAACTTCTTAGACTATTACAGCCATTACATGTCCAGGGCTCACAGAAGTCAATTGCATCAGTTGAAAAACTCCTGTGGACTTAAAAGGGTTTAGAATCAAGCCCTGATATGGATTACCAGAAAATGCAGCAACAGCTACAAGAGGGCCAGTTGATAGGACCAACACTTGTTCAAACTTCTGATATTCTCTTCAAATTATTTCCTCTGCTTAGAGGTTCATTAGGGATTTCTGAGCTTTTTCCTCCTATTAAAATACAAAAGGAGACTCAGATGATAATATCTACCATCTTCACTGGAACTGCTTGTCAAGTAGATGGCATCACTTTGTTCCACTTTTTTTTCTTGTTTTATTTTTGAAGTGTTTGCCTGGGTTTATAGTTATTTATTATGGATGTTTATCAAAACCTGTGGTGTCTTGTCATTTTTGCCATTCTTTATGAAACAAGTTTTATGGATCTTGGTACAGTATTAAATTAATGGCTGTCTGGATCACAAAAGTCACCATTCAAAGTGCTGGTAATTGGCACCTCAACATATATTCCCAGCAGAGGCCAAGGACCAGATAGTTTCAGAGATGGGATGGCCATCTGCCTCTTCTTGGTGGTTCCTTATGGTTGACTGAGCAATGTCAGGAAAGCTTGTCTGCTTTACCTTTCTTGGGGACAAGTCAAGGATTTCTGTACTATCCATCTGGTACCTGATCCTGGCATTAAATTCTTTATTATTTGTAAGGTAATTTGTCTTCCTCCCCCCTTTTTCCCATGGTAAAGCATTTTAACCTCCTGCCACTCTTTTTTTTTTTTTTTTAAGCGGCGCCTTAGATGATGGAGACAAATGCATAATGTGCTGTCCCCTATGTTTTCCTTCCACAGGTGATGCTAGCGGATAGCCCAGTTCCCTGGTGCAGTACAGCCTAGGTGTCTGGCATCTCTAAGTACCCAAGAACTTGGTATCTTCCTTTCCTGCACTGTTCTGATATTAATGCTTTGGCACATAAAAAATGCCAACAGATGCCATCAAGTGTAAAGAGACAGGTGGTGTCAATGCGTCAGAGGAGGGACTTCCTCCAGAAAGATGGCACTTGCTGAGTTATGTAGGCTGCCCATGCAAATCCTTACACGTGTGACATCTATCTCCTTGTGAGACAGTCCTAATGTCCTTGTGAGCCGGCACAATGCCATTCACAGCCCATGAATAGAAATGTGTTGTAGGTACTTTATAAAAAACAGATTTTACATGGTAGATTTGTAAATGATGTTTCACGCTGCATCTGTGTATCACACAGAAGTCAGTATGACACAGTGGACTGGGTAAAATTCGGCGAGCGTGGTTTAGTCAGTTCAGTCAGTTTAGAGAGTTTAGTCTTTGCCGCTGCTGTATGCTTTTGGTAAAGTGGCTGCATCTTCAGGCTACCATCTGTAAAAGGTGGTGAGGCCAGATTTCACAAAGCCGTTGTTTTTTATGTTATGCAGCTGTAGGGACACCATATTGTGTCAGAGAGAGCAAATAAGAACACTGAAGTCTGTATGCATACAAGTTTACTGTTCTCCCACAATCTTTTTCACTCTTGCCTTCATGCCAGAAGGTTTTCTATATTTCCTCTTACATCTTGCATATTTTGCTTCATATTTCCAGTCATATAATGACTAGATGAGCTATGAGCCCAGACTTTTTTTTTTGGCATCAAAATCCTTCGAGAGATAATAGGCTTAATTCTCTAATACGGGCAGACAGCTTAATGAAATATCTAATCCCCAGACAATGAAAAAAATGTTTTGTCTGGTTTTTTATGTCACTACTGACCTTTTATATAACTCACCATTATATCATTGTTCTCGTATGTTAGTTCAGGGTTCTGGAATCCAAGATGGAAGGTATGGTTCTCTGTCTTTTGTCTCCCTTAGGAGTCAAGCAACCCAAGTGGCATCCTTTTAACAAAGCAATGCAAATGTAGTTGACCATACTTCCATTTTACTTCCGTAAGTTATTACTATATGGCTATATTCTGTCATCTAGAGACCTCTTTCAAGATCAGGATTGTATTATTGCAGACACAGAAACACCATCCTCGCTTCTGGAGAGCTCACAGTCTAAAATATATGACCTACTGAAATGGCTTGGGAAAAGGCTAAAATCAAATATCTATACCTTTACACAAATATTTGCCTTTCTAAAAATACTTTAAGGTCCCACTAAGCTCACTGGTCCAAGTCGTGATTAATCTTCTGACAGGATCTATCAAGGGTGCCAGTGCTGTGACCTGCATGTAGATACGCTCTGCCAAGTCAGCCTTTGTGTGCCCAGCTATGCCTGCCAGCTGAAACACATCTTTTCGCAGGGTGGAGGGCTCATGACTTTGATTCCAGATATCCGAGCTTCTAGTAATACGACAGCAAAGGGCTGTGGGCTGTGGTTTACTTTCCTGTTGTACTTCCCTTAGGAGAGCTGTCCTGCCAGACATTTAGATACCAGTGGGCTGGTATCTAAACAGAACAAATGATTTACATCCCACCATAACTGAGTGCTCAAATATGGGTCTGTATGTTCTGTTCGGAAGCCAGCCTGCTCACAATCCTTCCCTAACCCCACTTTGTCTTTTCTGAGTGCAGGGAGCAAACCCTGCACTCAGTTTTTACATTCTTTCTTTACAACTACTGATTGTTTAAAGCTAAAGGGGGGGCTTGCAGGAAATATAATTAAAAGCAGAACTTGCCTGCTGTAGCTTTTCAGGGAGATAAAGGGCACTCCTCCTCTCCAGAAGGTCTCTATTCCTTTCCCAGTGATGCTGTAATCTGTTGCTAAGGCAGTGGCTGTGCTGTAACATAGTGTTCTCTCTCTCATTGTGTTTATGAGCAGGTGGAGCAGAAATTGTGTGGTTTCTACACAAATAGCTATAGAACAAATGTACCAAAGGAAATGGGGGGGGGGGGGGGGGTAGA
>JAVJGJ010000037.1:105741120-105770530 GCA_035590215.1 Microhierax caerulescens
CCCCCCGCTAGAGAAGATCCACATCATGATTAACATGAAAATAAAATATGTGAGAACATGCCATATGTGAATAGTAAATACATAAATAAAGTTAATCGCTGAGCACCTTTACGGTGTAAGGCAGTCCAATTCATAGAGGATCAGAGTAAACATCAGGAAATCATAATTTTATTCTTAGCTCTTCCACTAGCCCATTGAATGATTTCAGCGAAGGTATTTTCAGGTTCTGTGCTTCAGTTTTTCCATCCTTACAGAGGGGTGCTGATTCTTTGTAAAGATGTGTGAAAGCTGGTGTAGAAAAAGACGGGTTGACATCTGGATTTTACAGTCACAAGAAGCAGGAGTTTGGTGAAGTACCAGAAAGTACTCATCTATTGCTAAAGATGAGTTCAGAAGGACACTAGGAAATGAAAAAGACAAAAAGCATGCACCAAAGAAAAATGATTCAGTGAGGCGGCTGCTTGTATTCCTGTTTTGTATAATTTTGCAAGGCCAAAGAAGTGGAATCCAAACCCTCTCAAGTCCATTTACATCACTGTGCTGTATCTGCAGACATCGTTACCTTAACGTTAATGTATAACCATTCACAGTGCTGGCGTTAGCACAGCACATTTTGCCATGTATCAGACACATTGCACTGCAGAGGAAAACAAAGGCAGATGAAGTGAGAAGTGGGAGTCATGAATCATTTAAAAAGAAATAGCACACACAGAGCCCACTGTAAAAAGAATGACAGCGTCACCATTCGGAGCTGTGCCAGCGGGTGAGAGTGCAGCCACTGCAGCCCGGGGTGGGGGGAGAGGGAAGGCACATGCTTTCTAAAGTTGAGACAGGCACCTTCTTTCACTAACCATCCTCATGACTTGAAATTAGGACTTCTGTAGGTAATTCAACTAATGTCTGCCTGAAGCCTTCACAGATGCTGGGTGTGTACAGGTACGCTTGCGCAGGCACACACAGATTGGTAACGCTGTACTGCTGTGTGCCCTGTGCCAGAGCCACCCACACATTGCTCCCAGGGGGTGGAGGGAATCCTCTTTGGTTCAGGGTTTGTGTCTACTTTACCTGTTCTCTGGAGGTCTGATTCCTGCTTCACTCAGGAGTTTTACACCAGTCTGACTTTGGGGATTTACGTGGTTGCAACTGTCCTTGTGAAAGGGGGATAAACTGTTTGAGGTAAGACATGGTGATGGTTAGACGCACAGCTCTGAACCTCTTCCTTGGGCCCCCAGCAGCCCCTGACCAGCCTCCTCTGGGGTCTCCACCTGCACCCCTCCACCCATGAGCCCAGAGGCCCCGTTCCAGCATGGGGCCAGGCAGCCTCTGCCTGAGCTGCAGCTTAGGGCATCCTGGTTGTAGCTGTGTCGCAGCTGTGTACAGCCTGGCTATGGGCCCACACATGCCTTCGTGTATCGTGACTCTGCATCAACTGCAGAACCCAGAGCTGCCATCCCTGGCCCTGCTGCGCATCCCTGCTCACACGCTGAGGGACCGCCCTGGCTGGTGGGGCCCTTGCCCTTGCAGGCTTGGTGCTGTGCTTGGCTTACAAACCTGTCGGGAGCAGCGGGCTCTCGCCGTTCTCTGGCTCTTTCATTTACCAGTAATGCTGGGTTAGCGTTGTTCTCCTTCAGATCTGTGCTCTGCTTGCTCTTTCCAAGAATCGCTGTTGTCCCATATTGCTTTGGTTTTGAACAAATAAGCAAATTTTTCTCCTGGAAATGTAGCGGTACAATTCCCAGATGCACTAATGGCTTTAGGTGATGATGTTGATAGATGAAAACTAATTCTTTCATCCATCCTTAATGAAAGAATTTAAAGTTCTTGATAGTCTGTGTTTCTGAACTTTGGTTTTTGTTCTGAAGTATGTCCTGGTGTCCCTGTTCAAGGTCTGGTAGCCTATACAGGTGTCTTTTGGCTTTCTTCTTACGTAAATACCTTCTCCTGGATGCTGAGTTACTCAGACTTTCCAGGTGATTGTAAAGTATTTTCTCTTCTTTATTAATTCCAGTTACTAATTTTGAATAGTTGCTGCTTTCCTATTGTAGCCTATCTGGTATTTTCTCAGGTACTGAACAAATTGTGAATGTCATTAAATTCACACCATATTGACCTCTGTAAAATGAATCATTCAGTACTGCCTGGGCCCACACAGGACACTTTCACCAGAAGTGATAAATGTGGGATTGAAATTAGGAACCAAACGCTGTTTTAGTTAGGAGCACTCTGGCCCACCAAAGAAGGCATGTTCAGTGGATTTTTAGAGAGTTTAGAGGCCACGAGCATAAAGTGAGTGTTCTTGCATCATACTGCAAAGCTTTAGTCATTTAATGACTGTAATGAATGAAAAGGTAAATTGGTAAAAGATCATTTAAAAGATCCTGACTTGAATCATCACAGAGGACCCTTATCTCACAGACTAAAGTCTAGAGGAACCCTTAGCCTCAAATCTTTCATTCTCAGTTAAGAAAACATTAAAAAATGATACATCTGTCTTGCTTTTGTTTTTAATACCACTTTAAAACAATTGACTAAACTTTACCAGTGATGACTCTAAGTTTCAGCAAGAAACATGCTGTTTTGCAGAGTTTATATAGTTAAAATAAAATTACTCACTTAATTCATAGGTTAAGTGTTGAGTTTTATTTGAAGTGAAAGAAAAAAAAGCAGGTTTGATTACTAAAATGATCCCATTTCCTTGACATACTGTAGAAGCAAATAGGAAAAAAAATGCAACGCTTCTAAACCAAAAAAAAAAAAAACCCAAAAAAAAAAAAAACCCATCTTCCAAGACAACATTTTTAACACTTACACCAGACAAACTGTTGGATTTCAAATTGGCAAACAGTCTGTTATGACAGTCCTTTGATGGAGCAATTCATAGAAAGAAAACTATCAGGAAAACTCCACTCTAAGCAAGTAGGGCTTCTAATCAAGAAGATGATGCCACTCAAATCTAGATCAAAAAAGAGTCACAGAAATAAAAGACTTGATTCCACAATGAAGTTTGTGTGGGTAGAACCGATTGCAGGGTAGAATCCTAAAGGTAGCTGTGATAGTGCAAAACAGCACTGAACCGCACTGTGTGTGCAGCCAGTTACACAGTGTTACTGGGTCCTGGCTGATGCCTTTGAGCACCGCGCAACCTCCAGTTAACCATGTGGGAACGCAGTTAACAATGGTGGGAACTCAGTCGTTTTAAGCAACCTTTATTTTTGACCAGAATGATCCATCCTGCATTCTAGAACCCTTGAATAAGGTTGAGTACCTGTGGGTAGCCTTGAGTAGATGCTTAACTTAAAGTAGCCTCCAGTAATAAGCATCACACGGAACTGCTGAAAGCTTCTGCTGCTTCTTGGTGCTACTTCTATACGCCCTGACTTGTGAGAATCTGTAGCTTTATTCCTGGATCTATGTACTATGGGCTCTGTCATGCAAGAGTTAGGGGAAGAATCCTGTCACCCATTTCTTTCCAGCTTTCCCTTTGCTTAAAATACCTTCAGGTATTTCAGGATTTGGGCTTTTTTTAAGTTCAGTATTGCCAATCTTATACTAATAAAGGCATAAGCCTGTACTTCAAAATCATGAGTGGTATAATTATGACTTTAAAAATAGAACACTTTTTCATAAAGGCTGAGGTATTCAGATGACATTCAAGCAGCTGCATCTTCAAGAGAAATAGCACATATTATGGTATTGCTAATAAAATTGTAAGTACTGGCAACACAGTACTTCATGTAATCACAGTCTTCAGAATTTGTATTCGCTACTCGAATTACTTTGAACTGACACATGGCATTGCATGCAAGTACATCTAACACTCAAAGTCTGGCTTGTGACCTGGTGGCCACCTAGTGACTATGACACTAGGCTCCCAGTTAGATCTGGCTTTTCTTTTTGTCACAGACTTTTGGTGTTCCCTTGAGGAAAATCAGCATTCAGCTTCAACTGCAGAACACACGTGTGCTGGAAGGTACGTCTGGATTCTTCCATTCGAGCAGGCGTATGGACAGGGTGTGCCATATCTCCCACTACTGCCTGCTATGGGCATGGGGAAACTCCCAAACAGATCCAGCTACTGTACTTGACAGCCCTGACTTTAAAATCGGAGTGACAGCGCTGCCTTATATTGCAGAAATGTTCAGAAAATTAAAGACTTTGAAGCACTTTGAGATCTAATCAGAAATGCTACAAAGTGTTGTTAATTATGATTAATTTGTTCTTTGGCTGTACATAATTTTTAGCATGAGGTTCTCTGATACAATGATAATGAGGACTAAACGGGTATCTTAATATGATTTTCTGTGATTGTCAATATGAAATTTACTTGCTACATACTTCCAGAAAAGTGTGCAGAAAATTAACTATCACAGCAAAGAATATTCAGCTAGACATGCTGGAACAAAAGCTTTAACTAATGCTTATAATCATGGTATTTTCTTAATGAGTGACAGGTGCTCTTGTTTATGTGCCATTCTCAGAAACCCTCCTTTTTCATTTGAGTAGGTTGATTCACAAAAACAAGCACTGTTTGTGTAATCAAAGAAGTGGTTTGAGAAAAAAACACTTTCCAAATTCCTATTGGGCTCTACTTTTCTCTTTCAACTTTTTTTGTTGCTGAACAGCAGCAAGATTGCTTAAACTTTAAATCACTTAAATGGATGTTACACCTACAGCTGAATGAATAATTCAGATCCTAGTCACTGTCTGAATTTGATAGGAAGAAAAGGGGAGGGTCCCTAAGGGTCTGAATGTGTGAGCAGAGGGGGAAGGGGAAGGCTAATTAATTACACATTTACAGTGGGGAATACTTAAAAAAAAATCCACTTAAGTACTGTTTTTTTGTTACATATTGCTGATCACAGCTGAGAGCATAATACCAAGGCAACCATATTCTTGAAAACTTAACTCTTGGAGGGCTGTTAACAACAGATTGAAATGAAGGAAAAAAAAGCCCAATCCCAAGCACCAGGGTTGTGTTTCATTAGATAAATGTCTCAACGAAAGAATGATTCATCACCTGCTGATGTCAGATTCATTACCAATGCAATTGCCATGTGAATTTCTTTTCTTCTCCATGTTATTTTCAGAGATTTTCTTTCTGAAAGCAGTGCTGAGCTGGCTGCATCTCCTGGAGCGTTAAGGCAACATGGTAGTATTACCATTGACACCAGGGATGCAAATTATTTTTCTCTTGGCACTAGGAAGATTTTTGCTGCCAAGAGAACTATCTCTAGATGAAGCTTTTTTTAAATACTGTAAACTATTTTGGTAGCGGCAAATTACTGTTACTTGGTGGTACGTGATCTCTGACTATTTTTAATGCCCCTGTGACAGAACTGCAACATGCTTTCCAGTGTACATGTACGGTCATTTTCTGAAGGAATCCAGGCCCCTTTGATAGCTAGACCATTTCCATTCTCTGCACAATAAGCAAGTACTGCAATTGGAATTGATTTTTGCAAATAGCTCTGGAATTATCTCTCTCTAACAAAAAACTACCAATTCAGAAGCAATTTTTAATGACTGCTTTTGTTTCATATTCCCATGTGGGTTGATTATTCTTTGCCATTTTCTTCTGTAAAATTGAACAGACTTTGCTCCTCCATTGCTCTGCATCTTTAGTAAAGGAATGTGCTTTCTAAGGACCTACTTTATTTCATTCTAAAACTGGTTGTGACATTGTATGTGTTTGGGAAGATGGCGATTAGGGAACGTTTGTGCATTTTGAGGCATTCCTATATCCAGCAGGCAAAACCTGTTGGAAATCCACTGCCGTAGGTCCACTTCCCTTACACCGTCGGTTGCTGTGGGTGTCTCCACTGACAGTTCAGGGCAACGCTGCCACCCAGCCAAGGTGTAGGCTGCTGTGCCTGGTCCCTGTTAGTTCACGGGGGAATCATTCCCTTTCATAGTAAACGACAGAAGAAGACCGAAGTTTTGAAATATTAGAACTTACCACTACTGTCTGCTGCCTACAAATAGGGAGACGTGGTAGTTCTCATATCGTTTCCCATTCTGTCTCCCAGGGTGGGTCAGCAGTTTGTGAAATGTTTCAGAGTCCTTTGAGTGAAAGGTTTAAGTATTTTGTCTTGGATCCTTCAGTTCGTGATGTTTATTGTAGGCATTGGGGACAAGGAAAAGTCTAGGCCTTTAAGCCTTATAGGAAAAAAGTCCACTTAAAGCACATTAGCTGCCAGATGTTTCTGTCCCCCTGAGACTTCTTTGTCACCTTTGTGGCGTAACACATTCCTGTTGTACTCTTCTTTTGGGGAAACCGTTCCTGTCTGTGTGCCTGCTCTACTTTCCTACCTTGTACAAGACAAAGCACAAGCTGCACAGAGCCTGCTATGGCGCCCTTATGGCCCACTTCAGGCAGCAGGGATCCCACGTACCTAAGTGACACTGCAAGCAAGACCTGCCTATTAAATACAACAAAGTTTAATAAACAATATTCAAAAAGGAAAACCACTTTTCCCAGTGAAAGATTCCTTGGAAATTAGAACTCTTCTGGAAGAAGTAGTGCTATGAGACCTTTCCAATTTAGCCTGAGTTCTAGCATTGGGGCGGGGAAGTCATTAGAAGCATTAACAGCACGTTCCCTAAACTTGCTTACCGACTCCAGCAACAGGTGGAGCAGAACAGAACACGATGCTCTAGCATGAGTTGCTTCTGGAAGGAGATGGCATCTTGCTTGCAGATAGCTGTTTCATAAAAGGATGAACTCTTTTTACCCCCAGTATCTTCAAGATTTGCCACTCTGAATGGCAGTCTTCAGCAACTCAGGAAAATTGATGTTTAAAAACCAGAAAATTATTTCCACAGTTTTAGCAATCCCTCTGTTAAAAACATTTCAGGACTTTTCTACCTGTTTTGTATCAGACCTGAATACTGGAGTTTAATGGCTAACTTTTGGGAAGTGATATGGTCTTTTCAGACAGTGTATTCCTTTGCACTCTTTCTCCAGAGTACAAAGATATCTCAGTTTAGCGTTGTTCTTCATTTAACTGTCCATCTCTTTTCATCCTCCATTATATATGTAATAATGTAATAATGCCAGGGAAACTGGTGAATGAAAAAATCTGATTTGGTGGCACATAACAGATGTATAACACCCGTTTCCATCTTCTGCCTTTGACTTTTTATGGAACACTGAAGAAAATCATTCCCTCCTCTGACTTGGTTTCCCCATTTTTTAAACGGACTTAATAGCATTTATTCAATACTATTACCTTATGTTTAATTTTCTGATATGATAGGATACTACTCTGCTGCAGTACAAAGTAATCAAAATTGAGGATAATTATGAACTGGAGAACCACATCTGTGCACTGAATTATGGGGTAGGGGTCTTTTTTGTTTCTCACATGCAATCTTTGCTAATTTAAAGAAGCTCCAAAACCTGGGAGAAAGTAGCTGTTTGCTTAATACAAAAGGCTGAGACTGAGGAAATCTAGAGTCTTCCTGATATTGACATGGACTCTGTGATCCTGGGCAAATCTTGGTGGATAATTATCCTTCTGGATGTTGTAACTTAAGTGAGAACAGTATTTTTTAGTAGTGTCAACTGAGGTTTTAGGAGATGCTGTAACATAAAAGTTTATAAGAATGTTCAGAGTAATTTAGTTTTGGATTAAAATACAGCTGGCAGGGGAGATGGGCAATTACCTACTCTTTAATATAGACAGGGGATGTATTCTTCCTCCCAGCTATTATTGTCTGTACCTATTATTTCGGAGCTACTGGACATGCTCGTGCCTTGCTGTGGCGCAGCTTCCACAGTGAGGTCACCTGCAGCTTGGAAGTACAGCTGTTTCCCTTGCTTTCATTTTTAATTCATCAGCTTGTTGTGAGTGTTGGGTTTTTTTATCTGCTGTTTATTCTGCAAGCCCCTTTTGGGCACATTGATGCCTCCAGCAAGCTTTATGTGCCAGGGAATTATGGGTCCAGAGATTCTGCAAATCTGCATCCCAGCCAAAGCTTTTGAAAGCTGCTTCTTTTGAATGCCATGCATTTGGCTCGCACTTCTCCTTTCCTCTCTGTCTCTCTCTCCCCCCTCCTCCCTTTGCCTCTCTTCACTCCCTTCCCTCCTCTTTCTCTCCCTCTCTCCCCCTCTTACTCCTCTTTCCCCCGCTTCTCCCTTCCCTCTATCTCTTTCCTGCCCCCTCCCACTTTTTCCTCCTGCCCCCACTTCTCTCTTCCTCCCCTTGCTCCTCTCCCTTCCCCTTTCTTTCCCCCCCTTTCTCACCTAGCGATCCCCTCTGTAATGATGGCAAACTGTCTGCACTGCATGAAGAACAACTTGACTGGGAGGAGTAAAAGGGTGCTTTTCATAAAAGATGAGCTTGAAACCTTTCTGCATAATGGTTGAGACTATTCATTGCAGGCTGTACGTGGACTAACGTCTGTAAGATTGCACGTGCTTTGCAAATTGCCCCCTGAGCATCCCCAGTGTGTCAGAGAGCTTGAGAAGGTGTTCTGACATCCAGCTCCTCCATCACAGCCCTGTGATGTCTGTCTCATTGCTCCATCAACAGGGATAACATCCTTTCCCTTCTAGTTCTTTTTTCCTGACTCTCTATTTTATTTTTAAATATTAAAGCTCTCTGGGTTTCCCTAGTATATCAGAGTGTGTGTGAAGTGCTGGTTACTTGTAGCTGGAGGCTGTTTTCCCCCTCTGATGGACTGCGAGCATTTTTTCTTAAACCGTTCTCTTCTTTCCATCACTCCTCCTGTCCCCTCCTCCCCCGCCCAAGCCTCAGCAAGCTCAGCTGCACATAATGACATCCAATCTGTTCAGGAAAAGAAAAAAACAGGAGGGGGAGAATATTTCCCTTTGATTTATACAGAAGCTGAGTTGGCAGAGAACTCGGCTCAGGGGTGGGTGGAAGGGGAACCAAAAAGCAAATTTGTGATGCATGGGCATACTCTCCCCTGGGGTGGTGCCAGTCAGCACAGCAGCCAAAGCCGACAGAGAAGCTTTGCAGGTTTCATGTGTGCGCCCAAGGCATCCTCCTTCCCAACGTATTACTATCGCCATGCAAACACACACCCACAGTCTGGGGTTAATTTAATTTTAAAATGACATTAGAGATAACACAGGCCGGCTCATTAGCACTAGACAAAACACATAGATCCCTGTGTAAAGACAGACTCAGGAAGAGGGAGAGGTCAGCGACTCATTCCAGCAGTCAGTCTTTGAGCTGGGGTCGGTTCGTAAATGAGAAGGACATGGCTATGTTCGGAGTGAAAGAGTAATGAAAGAAAGGAATGAGAATCTTGTGCCACAGTTCAGGCATTGGAGTGGGATCTTCTGGCAAAAATCATAATGTCAGGTCAATGAAATCATGTTGATGTATATCGTATCATAAAGGATATTCCCTAGCATTTTATACCCACATTTTTCATCCACATAAGACAGCATACCAAAAGAAATCAAGAGAGGCCCTAGTTTTATATCTGATTGCTTTGGGAGTGATTATGAATGGAAAGGACAGCAAGAGGTAGGTGCAGGATATGTGGGCTGGTTCTGTCAAGTCCTAATCAAGTATGCAGAATCTCCTACCTCCATTTTGAGCTGCCACACAATTCTGAAACACTTCAGCTCTAGTCTGTTACTTCCTTATTACTCCATTTAAAATCTGCCTTAAACTCATGCATACAGAACTTCGTTAATGCACATAGATTTTCACCTGCAGCAGTCCTGCACTCCCACACTTGTACACAGATGCTGCTATGTTTGCATCACAGATCTATCCATCTGCTTTTCCAGTATTTGCGCCCTTCCTGGCCTTCCCATTGCCCTAAGTCGTCTTGTCCAGCTATTTTCAGTTTTGTCCTGGTTTTGGCTGGGATGGGGTTAACTTTCTTCTTCATAGCTAGTACAGTGCTGTGTTTTGGCTCTGATGTGAGAACAACCAGGACAAGCCTTCATCCCAGGTTGCAGGATTTCCTGCTGTTCTAGACTTTAGACCTCTTTTGGTCAAAACCTGTTTGTTTCATTGAGATGTGGTGATTTCTGTTCTAGACAGTATTATTATATGACAGTTAACCACTGGGACCAAACCACAGAATTCACAGGTGCTTCCGAAACTAAATGACCTTAGTCCACCAGATAAACTGATATCTGTGCACCATTTCATTACAATACTGGACATATCTCATGAACAGAACAGAAAAAACAAACACAGCAATAATTTGCCATGCATAACTCTAGTGAAACTAATATGGGCTTGTCATTTAGTTAAGTTTTGCAAGAAGGCGGGATGTGTGGTACAGAGAGCAGAAAGTGCAGCAGACCTCAACTATGAAGGAGATTGGGGAACTCTCCATCAATTCTGACTGATGGAATACATTCCAGCTAAAATGGTAATTCGGCCTTGTCTGAGGGCCGTGGGGAGTGATAAACACTGGCAAGTGAACTTGATGTTGACAGCAGCATCCAGATTGCCATAGAAATTAACAGTGTGTGTCTGTTGTTATTAGAGATTTAACCAGATGACCTGATGATAATTAATGGCGAGCTAAAGTGAGAAGGTCTGTCCCCCTTTGGAGAACCATCCCTGAAACCTAGCTGTTCTCGCTGAATATACGTATCCTGCACACTCTGTACAGAGAGAGCATTTGCACTTCTTCTATTTAATACTCAGACTGATGTGAGAACTTGGTGGGATGTGACTTCATGTCTGCCCAGAGACGGTCTCCAGGGAAAGAGTAGGGATGCATCTGTTCCAGGAAACGATATGCATTGCAAGGTCATTTGTGACCAACTGTAAAGAGATAATGCCAGAGCAGTCCCATTGGCTGGGCTTTCCCTTGGCTCAGACCCACCTGCAGACACAAAGCCAAGCAAAAGCCAGCTTGCAACAGGCTCATCTGTCCATAGTCACTGCTGAGTTTCCAGGTTAAAAGACTTTGTGCCGAGCTGATCAGCAGTGGCTGCTCTGGCACAGGAGCACAGTTCCTCTCACATGCAGAATCCTGATGTTTGTGTTCTCAGCCTCTGCTCCAATGGACTCAGAAGATTCCACTGCATTTCAATAATTTAATTCCTAATCTCTAGAAAGATAGGTGAGCATTCTTATTCTCTAGATATCACCAAAGCATCCAAAGGTGACATGGTCTACCTAGGTCATAAAAGACCCAGAGTACGGACTGGAAGCCTCACTTCATGTCTTCTGGTGATGTTCAGAAATATCTATTCAATTGTGATTTTAACGGCATTAGTAGAGCTCTGGGTCAGGCCCAAGAACTTGTTGACTCAAACAGCCAAGCAGATGTTGTGTATTTAGTTCTGGACAATTCTGAGCTTTAAATTCTGTTCTACTGCAAGGTGGGGCAGGGGATCACACATGACAGACATGAATCTATACACTTGCATAGAATAACTGAGCCAACCCCATTCTATAGGTTTCCTTTAATTGTTAAAAATATTACAATATACACTAAGGATCTGAAAAAGTTAAAACCTCTGTGCTGGTAAGTGCTAAACACACAGCGCAAGGCAGTCCCAGCCTCAACAAATTTGCAGTCTAACTAAACGTGCAGTATAAGACAGAGGGTAGGAGGAGAACAGATGTTCAGAGCTCTGCCCCCAGGGAAATGGAACCAGGCTTCCCTGGGTCTCTAGCTAGTACCACATGGCTTCTCAGCTTCCCCTTAAAACCCTCCTTTTTGTTTGTCTCTTGTCTCTAGCACAGTTTTGTTGGATTGGGGTGTTTGGGGAATGAACAGGTCTATAAGCCTGACTTGCTTTTGAGAGAAGAGTAGCCTGCGAGCCTAGTACTTAGTCACAGTTGTTCAATTTCTGAATACCTTGGTTCCCATTTATGCCACGGTGGGTGACGCCTGTCCTGGGGATGGTTTATTTGTCATCAGCAATGTCCTGTGGGACTCAAGCCAATCACAGCCAGATGGCCTGTGGCCAGAATTGCTGGAAAACTGAATCACGAAGACAATCCGCTTCTATTTTACTCCTCACAACAGGTATCTAGTCTCAGCACCCATCTGGATGATAATTAAAACCCTAGTCCTAAACTCTCCCCTCTACTCTCTCACAGCTTTGCCCCTGAATTGAGTAAAGTTTCAGTCTTCAGCTGTCCCCTTCAGTTGCAGAGTAAGAACAAATTAATTTCCAGTGTTCTACATAGGTTTGTGTGTGTGTATGCATCTGTAAATAAAACAGACCAATATTCTGGTAACAGAATTTCTACCCTCCCCTTCCCTTGCCTCAGGAGCATCTTGTTCCCATCTCCCTCCAGCAGAACAGTGAGCCAGAATGAAATGCCTGATTCCTAGTAAGTACTGTCATCACAGCAGCTGGGGAGAAGAATATCTGAGGGAAATGCACAAGTGCACTGGCATTTATTTATTTCCTGGGGATATTTATATAGCACAGACCTCAGAGCACAAGTGCACTTGATGCTTCTGTCAACTAAGAAGGGGAAATGAGACTGTAACACAGGCTGTACTGTGCATTTTTTGCTCACAGGGCCCCCATTAACTGCCATGGATGGACCCCCAAGGCTCTGAAGGCTACTATGAGTCATCATGTCTGACTGCTGCTTGTGGGAGGCAAACAACCATGCAAGGCTGACACTGTAGAATGAGATTAACTGCGATCACTGATCTGATTATTGTGCTGGTTCTCAGGTCCATAACTCCTGAGGACTACTTAGCTCATTGAGCCCTAATTCTGTAACTGAGAAAAGATTAATAAGCAGCTTACCACAAATTACTACCCTTCCTCCTCTCTCCCTACCCTTTGAAGTTGACAAGCGTGGGGGAAACAGCATGATGTTCTAAGACAAGGACACTCGCTGTCTTGGCTTTGTTCAAAACTGCCACTGGGTCTTTTCATAGCCTTTAGTAAGTCACCTGGGGGCTTCAGCCTGCGCCAGGCGTGCTTTAGGTGAAGTAATTAGCACTGAAAGACCTCTACCAATGAAGAAGTCTACCAAGAAGTCCTTGTTTCCTTGTGCCTTTAACAGACTGTGTGTTATCAACACAAAATCCAATTCTGATGGAAGCTGAGGATCACCCTCTGAATGCCTCTCTGTAATTGGTTTTATTTTTCTAGGGCCCTGCATTTTTTGGCCCACTTGTATATCTGGACTTCATTTTTTTATGCTTGTACGGTGTTTCATATATTGGATCTAAACCAGAACCACGCAGTTGATGTCACTTCATATTCCTTTGATCTAGTGAATAAGATCTTCATCTGAACAGGCTTTTCTTTTATTCTGCAAAGTTTACAGCCGCTGAAGTTTTGCATGAAATCAGCAGTGCAGTGTCACTCCGTCTGCTATGGATAGCTGGCTTGTCTGATGAAGATTTAGCATGCTGGGATCACTCAGATATCCACCATCCTCCTGTTCCCCTGTTAGGATTATCAAAAGTTGCCAATGCTAGTCCAGGAATACATATATAAAATCTGAATATTGTTTAGCTGGTTATATACAAATGGCAGGGACCCTGCCTGGTCATTCTAACTGCTTGGTTTCTATGATGTTTCATCCTTAAGGAGTTAACACACAACTCCTGGAAGAAGAGATTTGTGTTTCCACCATCAGATGCAAACACCAAAACAATGAAGCTTCTTTTGTTTATAGTGATGAAAAAAACCCAACCCAAACATTTCGCTGCTAGCTAATATGCAGAGGTGCATGTTAAGATACCTGACTTTTCATGGGGTCTTGGCGAAGTCATAGCGCGTTGGTGCCTCAGTTTCTCTCTGCAAAATGCACAGTAATCTCTCAGAAGACATTGTTATTTACAGTGTGCCTTTCTCGTCTAAGAAAATTCCCTGCAAAAATGTAGTGTTGCCATTTGTCAGAGGTACAGTTTTTTCTTGTTTACCAAAGCAGATGTGCCTTGACAAACTCTGAGAAGTTTGCCTGAGCAAACAGTGAGCAAAGCCTAAGTCAGGTTTTAATTGTCCATTGATTAATTGCAGTTTCTGGGTTTTCCGCGCTTGTTCCTCCCTAAACACTAAACATGCCCATGCTCCCATTTCCTGTAGATTTTGCAGAGTTTCTCTTTCCACTCAAACTTGCCATGAGCTAAAGAGTTAAAGGTCCAGTGTTCAGAACTGGTACATGACAGCAGCATGGATCCCACTATTTCATGGCAGGGCAGCTCCTTTTCCTGGACAGACACCCAGCCCTGCACTCAGGGGGCTAAGGACAACTGCTACTGTACAACATTTTTACAGGAAAGGAGCATCTATGTCTGTCATCTTTCCTCATTCCTGTTTCACACAGAAACCAAGCCGAATCCTGCCGAGACCTCCCGACGGCTGCTGTCTGAGACACTGACTGCAGTTATTTCCTGCGTGTGTGCACCTGGGCCCATGTACTCAGCATCTGTCTGCTGTGGGGGAAGAGGAAGAGGAAGGGCTGGGTTAGTGGTCATGCAAGAGGCTGGTTTGCTTCCCAACATGCTGCCTTCATCAAAGTGACATGCTGAGTAATTAACAGTCCCTTTCCACAGCTAGCAACACCAGACAGGGGAGATCTTTGTTCCTGTTTGGAGGGTGAGGGCTACAAGAGAAATTAGGAAACACAGAGATGAGAGCAATTTGGTATCGTTCCAGCAGTACACACTGTTTTATTAATCGGAGTGGCACATGTTTCTGAGCCGTGGGGCCAGCCAGACACTGCAGCAGCAGCAGCAGCAAGCCGGGACTGTCTGCTTACTGCAGCCGTGCACTTAGCACCAGTGCACAAGGCAAGCTGATGCCCTTCTGTGAGGATGTAATGGAAGTGGAAAAAGAACAACAGTCATGAAGTTGTTCCAAGCTGGAATGAATTTACTAAGAACTGGTCTTTTCAGGTAGCTAAAGCTATACTGACTTCAGTGGAGTTCTAGGAAGATGATTTCTCCCTGAGTTTGCATAGTTGTAGTTCAACCAGCTGTTATTTCTACCAGTGAAATACATGATCTCAATATGTTGACTTTGAAGCTCCAGAACCAAAAGTATCAACTAATTGTGAAAAACTTCTGATATGTGAAATTGGACTTCTCAGACTTCTTACAGCAAGCACATTCTCTCTAGTGGCATTAGTGTGCAGAGTGTTGGACTCTGATAAACTTATTCTACCATTTCTTCAGTACATGCTGTTAAGCAAGTAACACTCCCAGCCCATGTCAGGGGCTTTCCTGATCCTCACCACCATAGTGTCTGACTGTCTCACAATCTATCATGTATTTGCCTGTTCCTTATCCTTGTTAAATAAGAGAGAATTGTTCTCTCAGCATTTTAGATAGGAATCTGACACCCTGCAAAGCTAAATCAGTTGGCAAAGCTCATATGGAAGATCTGTGTTGACAAAGGGGAGTGAATACAGCTCTCCCAGCTGCTGCATTAGTGTTGTAATCATTGCACCAGCCTTCACTCTGCTTTGCTAAGCAGCTCTCACACTTCAGCAGCAGAGATCCAAATTTTAAAAATATATTATGCTCTTTGAATGCTTCAGTTTGTCCATACATCATTCTCCATAGGTGATAATTCACAGCAAATACAGCATCTATACATACTGTTCATTATTTATGTTTCAGTTACGTCAGCTGCTTTTTCACAAACAAGTTTCATTTATGCCAGAGTTTTTTTCCCAGTAGGCTTTATTCTTCTGCCTTTAGGTAGGTATGCACATAGCTGATCAATTGTTAAAATGAAGCAAACTCATCATCCTTCATTTGTCTTTCTCCCTATTTCCTTTTAAGAAAAAGTTATGACAGGTAGGACTGCTACCAGTGTCCCTATCTAATTTAGGTTAATTCTGTGCAATTTATGCATGCAGACAAGTTCAAAGGAGAAAAAGCCATCAGTAGTCCCCTTTATCTGGTAAGCTTTTTACGTTATTGGTTAGTAGAAAAAACAGGGGCAGGGGCATCCCAATGTTATTAAATTGCTCAGTATTCCTTCTCTTTGGGAGCTGCTATTGTGGAAACAGCACGCCATATCCTACTTGTTTTTTTGCTTTATAGCTGCTGTGCACCGTATTGTTTCTATAACTGACATAATCTGTATTCTATTCTCATCAGATTGTTCCCACCTACAAATATTCTTCATAGGTCTTCATCCATGAAATGACCTGCTATAACACAAACTGTCCCAGTGAGCCCACTGGAACTGGTGCGCACATGAGTAAGGCTTATAGCACTTGATCCCAAGCTATTTAGACTTGAGTCACTCAGTTACTGTCTCGTCTACAGGAAGGCAGGATGACTGTATACCACAGAACAAGCTAGGAACATTTGATTCACCATCGCAGATTCTTTTGCCCATGTCTGCCTATTTGATTTAAAAATATATACATGCCAAGGGGCTTGATATGTCTCTTGTGCCCCATTTAGCATCTGCTGAACATCCCAGAGCAGCCTGCAGTGTAACACAAGTCACTGGAGGATAGATTTGATAGAGGGAAAAAACAAAGCAATTGATACCCTCAGGCTCCAGAAGTCTTCAAGTTGATTCTTGCTGACTACAGGCAACAAAGCAATTTATGGCAACATGGTCGAAAGTCCCTTGTATTTCAAAGCTGCTAAACCCTCCCTGGCACTTAAAGTCACTTTTCATAAGGCAAACTCAGTGAGCTTGCTGGGTTCCCAAGATCTCAGCCCCTGGAAGCTTTTAACAGGAGTGAAAAGAGACATTAAGCACTGGGGAGGAATCAGGGAGACATAAAACAGAAATTAGGGTTTAACACAGGGCCGTGAGGAGCTCGGTAAAGAAGAGGCAATTTCTTCATGTGTTATTTCCTTTCCACGGCATTTCCCTGTCGGTCAGACCTTCAGTATAGCTTTTCCTGTGGAAGTGGCCCGCTTTGTCCAATGAATGAAGTGCACTCTGCAGATGGAAGCTGGGGTGTTTGGAAGCGGGTGTTTGGAAAGTGGTAGCCAGATTATTTTATTTTAAGGCTCTATTGCAGCAAAAGGCAGGAAAACAGACAGGGGGAGAGTAGTGAGTGGTTCACTGGCACTGATTGTCTACCACAGCAGGTTCAGCACTTAAATTTGAGTGACTTCTCTCTCCAGATGGTTGGTGGGAGCTGACTACCCAGATCTTTGCATAGCATGCTCCATAATGAAAAAGTATGGCATCACTTGCTATCTTTTAAAAGCTTTTTTCTTCAGCCCAAGTATAGCTCACTGTATTATGGATGTCTTCTTTGCCTGATGCAGAAAAAAATGGGTATCTGTCATATGCCTAACCAGGGACTCTGAGCTAGGAGTTCCTTTATTTCAAGACAGACTAGCTCATGCTTTTACAACTGCATATTCCTACAATAATGTAAATGTAGTCCTCCTGTCCTTTTGATGCTGCCACTGGTGCTCTCTTCACTTCACTTTAACTAAGGCTTGTTTCTCTCCTAAGTCATGTCATAAAATTATTCTGAAAAATGCAGAGGATTTACACTGATTAAAAGATCTGTTTTTCGTAACATCCAGCTATACTGCTTCTCAGGAAACAATAAACAAGGTAGGTAGATTTACTAATTAGAAGTACCCCCAAGAAAAACATGTCAGACAAATTGATAGAATGCCCTCAATTTTACGTACTATGCTGTCAGGTTTGCATGCTTTTCTCTGACCTAAATATTCAGTATAATGGGTGATTCATATACAGTCACTGATTGTATGAGAACTGAGAAATTCAAGTAATGTAAAGAATGTATCTTCGTATCCTCTCACAAAGCAACAGTTATTTTATGGAAGGTAAGCAGACTTAGAGAGGCGTCATCTTCAGCAATGCTGGATAGATGACATTCCCAGTTATTACAGGGTGCATACCAGTGTCTGGCTTTTCTCAAGTGCAGTACAGTGTTACGTGCCCAATAGTACCCAGTGATTTTGTTTGAATGAGGAACAGACCTATATTCTTCTGAGTTCTGGTGCCCAAACCCAGCTACCTCCCTCAATATTTTAAGACAGAGAAAAAAGTCCAACAGGTTTTTCTCCAGTATAAACTACAAGCTGTAAATCATTGTAACTCAGGTTCAGATAAAATTACCATGTATGCATCTTTATATGTATAAATTCTCAGTGATACCTTGACTGCTATCTTTTTCAAAGCACCAGGTCACTGGTCACTGAGCCCTGCCCATGTTCGATATAAAACTGTTTCCACATTCTAAAGCTGCATTTTATGTATATGAAAAACCACAAATCTGCCTTCTCTAATATGCTCCCAGAGTCTTTGGAGCAGTCCAGTGACCTTGTTTGTTTGGGGTTTTTGTTCTCAATGGTGTCAAAATCATTAGCCAAACCTGGGTTAGATTGGATTCTTCTGACTCCTTTCCAGGCAAAAGTAAGCCTAAGTTCCTCGACAGCCATTCTCACGCTCCGCTTAACCTCAGCTTATGCATTACCTGTGATGTGGGTGACGTGCTGGATTCCCTTTGTTTCCCCCACTTTTTATTTTCCATCCGAGGTGTGGTGTGAACTGGGAAATGCAATCAATGAGGAGGATATACAGGAAATAGAAGCCATAAACAAAACTGACTGGTTGAGTCTCAGTGAGGTCTGGAGTACAGTTGTTGAAACAAACCACTGGTGACCCAGAAAGATCTGAAGCTGAGCAGAATGCTTTCAAGATGGACATGTGGGACAAAGATGGCATAGATGAGTTGGTAACGGTCTCATCTTTTCTTTTGTAGGCTCTATTCCAGATGTAGCTTTAAAATAACAGCAGTATGGTGGACCCACAAAAGGGCAAGCCTGAGAGTGAGGAAACCTTCATCCGTTGTGAGACTGACATTGTGACCATCTTCCTAAACCTGGAGAACTCTCTTTTAAAAGACCCCAATAGTGAGAGCTAGAGACACATTACCAGAATAATTTGGCTTCCATGTCAGGACTGTAAGTAAATACATACCATTTCAATCTATTTGTTGGACATATAAAAAGAAAAAAATGTCTCCTGCTAATGTATGAGATGTGCTACACAGGAGAGACTGTTCTTTCTAGCCTTACAGATCTATGAGCCTGGGTAAGTGTCTAGATATTCAGCAACCAGAAGCTTCAGGCCTTATCCATAAGCACAAGGTGAACAGGGAAATTGTATTATTCACTCAAGAAATGGGGTATAATGAGGGGATATTATCTGGTGTTCTCAATGGGAGATACTTGGGTTTGAACTTTGGAAAATCTGGATGCTTCTCACAAATGTTAAAAAGAAAACGCAGGCGTTTGGATTCTGATTTATGGTGTAGATGCTAAGCCAGCTTGAAAATTGTGGCACAGTTATCTCCATTTCTAAATACGGGCTAATGAGATTTTCCCTCTTTTTTGAGGCTGAGTACCACTAGATGCCAGAGTTCACTACAATTAGTTAAATTAAAAGTTTGTTATTTAAACAATAAAGGCAACAACTAGAAAACCCTTCCTTGTCTCATGCTGGCCTAACCACACAGAAAAAGTTATCAGGCAGGTGTTTGTAGCTTGCAGGTACTTTGAAGCAGCCATACATCACAGCGAAGGTGTATTTTCTAGAGTCTCTGTGACAGGGCTCCTCGAATGTGTTCACAGTTCTGCCTTTCATTTTGCTGTTTTATCTTTGGCAAGTTACGTCGCTTTTCTGCCTCCATCTTCACAGCAGTGAAATGCAGTGTACATTTGTATCTGTCAGGATATCTAGGATCTTTGAGGCCTAAAATTGAATCAGCAAAGGTCTCTGATGGTTATGATAGTACTGCTATAGAGTAGAATGCTATATATAGAGACAGTGCCAAGTTTCAGTTGTTTTCTTTAAGTAATAGAGAGCATAATGGTAAAAATAATCCTGTTACGATAAATTAGAATGGACTGAAAACTGGCTGAATGGCAGAGCCTGGAGGACTCTGGCCAGTGGCACAAAGTCCAGCTGCAGCCAAATCAGTAGCCGTGTACCCCAGGGGTTGATACTGGGGCCAACAGCATTTAGCATCTTCATTAATAACCTGGATGATAGGGCACACAGCATGCTCAGTAACTTTGCAGGTGATGACAAGAAGTGACTGCACACCAGATGCTTGTGCTGCCATTCAGAGGGACCTGGACAGGCTGGAGAACTGGGCAAAGAAGAACCTCACAAAGCTCAGCAAAAGGAAATGCAAAGTCTTGCACCCAGGGAAGAGTAACCAATATGTGCTGTGGGCCAGCTGGCTGGGAAGCAGCTTTGCAGAGAAGAATCTTGGGGTGCCAGTGGACAACAAGCTGACCATGAGCCAGCAATGCATCCTCACAGGAAGGGTGAGCAACATACGACACCCTGGGGTACATTAGGAGGAGCACTGCCGGCAGCTCAAGGAAGGTGATCCTTTCCCTCTCCTCAGCACTGGCAAGGCCACATCTGGAGTACTGTGGGCAGGTCTGGGCTCTCCAGTACAAGAAAGAAACGGACTTCTTGTGTTCAGTCTCAACACAAGAAAAAGCTTTTTACTGTGAGGGTGGTCAAATGCTGGAACAGGTTGCTCAGGCAGGTTGTAGAGTCTCCATCCTTGGATATATTCAAAATCCGACTGGGCATGGTGCTGAGCAAACTACTCTAGCTGACCCTACTTGAGCAGCGTGGTTGGACTAGATGATCTCAACCTCAATCATTCTGTGATAAACTGCATCCTTGTGGTATCATTATGAGGACTCATATATGACTCAAAAATCTTTCTGTTTTAAGAATTTGAGAGCCTTAACATTAATTTAAATGGGAGTGAGATCAGGTTCCAAGGTGTCAGAATGGCAGAAAGCTCTTTATCTCATAAAGCTCCTGGGCACCTTTTACTGGAATTAACTCTGGGCTTTTTTCCTTTCAGATATTCTCCAGCCTTTGCAAAGGAAACTGCAGTAACAAATCAGATTCTGCAGTAACACATTTTAAGTCCTGAAGCAAAATTCAGCAGTTTTAGAGGGACAGCATGAAAGGGAATGGGGCGGGAGAAGTGGGGTGGGAAGTATTTATAATCCCTTTAATATTTTAAAATTTAATTATATCCAAATTGGGTTAGCGAGACTGACAAGAATACTGCATCTAAAGCATGGAGCCCAGAGGCAGCATTGGAAAATGAGAGGAGAAATTAATAATAAAAAAACCCCTATTGCTTCAAGGCAGCAGACTGGAACACTGACATTCCATTACTCCGTCTGTCTGCTGAATTCATTTAGCATCTGTGGCCTAAATAGGCTAGTTTTAAAGAGGCATGCTCCAGTTTTTATGTTGGAAGAGGGCGGGGGTTGTCAGAGGATTTTTCTTCATTGAAATCTGCCTCAAGAAGGCACATCAGATTGTAGTTAGTAGGGTAGAGTAATGCTAACCTCTTAGCACTTGTAGATAAAATAATATCTTGTGGTGTTTTGTAATGTCTTACAGACTGGGGGCTGCATCTAGCATTTGGGCCGCTGCAGTTTGATTTCTGAGGTCAAAGCTGGAGCAATAACATTGTGTATGTAATTGAAGCACTAGGTCTAAATCTGTAAAGGCACGACATAAGCCATCACTAAAGTACAGCCATTTCCAACATCTCTGTACTCAAGGTATTAAAAGTGCAGATCGTCAAAACACTCTCCCTACCTCTTCTCCGAAAAACACAGTATTGTCCAGCAGCACAGCATTCCTTGACACAAACTGTTCTCTTTCAGGAGCACCACCCCAGCCATCATTGCAGCAGCTGCTGCAACACATAGTCTCTCCCTTGGGATGCTCCTTTTCAACTGCTACCTCCGTTCACCTTTTCATGGCTTTTGTGAGATCTAAGATCAAAAGCCTGAGGCAGGCTGTCTGCAGTATTACAGAGAACTTACACGCAAGTACTGCAGGCTAGATAGACGGCTTGACAGGAGGCTGGAAGGGAAAGAGGAAAATGATTCTCCACTTTATTTCCTAGAAACCTACAAGTGTTTCACTTCTGGGTAGTTTCTTGAAACATCTGGATACCAGGAGGATAAAAGGTACCAGTGTAACCTCCCAGTAAGATCAATTGTTTAAAGCTTTCTGTGTATTTCCAGTCGTCTTTGGTTTCCTTCCCAAGATTATAGAAACAGGGCTGTGAATTTCCTTGGAGTAGAATATAATATCTTCTGTATAGCTCTGGGTTTTCTCTGTTTCCATTTTATGCAAATAATCTTTGATTCCATTTCCCCTAATTTGCCAACTTCAGGGTCTTTGTGTAGATGATACAGAAACAAAGACCATGGATTTTATGGAAAGTCATATATAAGCTGTTAAAACTTGCCCTTTCTTCTCCTCCTCGTTGTTCTTTGTTCTCAGCGTAGATTTTATCAGAAGTTTTTGTCAAGTTTAATGGAGATTACCTAACAGACAGAAGGCATGATAAAAGTTTTTACCAATACAGTCTACCATGAAGCACAGCCATGCTTTTTGATTTCAAACATATAGGGTCTTACCCAGCAAGATTCCTAGAGCTACCTGCAGAGCCCAAGTCTTCAGCTTTCATTAGCTAAATGAATCCCTGTGGGCTCTTGGACCTCATTAACTGTCAGCTGATGGAGAATGACTTTGACCAGTCTTGAAGGAAAAAGGAAAGGCTAGACCCTCTGATTTCTTTAGGTGGCGTGCTGGGAGTAAGACCTCATGAACTGTCCACAGTTACTATCTGGTTTGCTGTCATGGGGATACAGGTGAATTCTGAGAAAATTTAATCTGGCTAATGTTTTGGATCCAAAGAGAATCTTGCCTATTGTCATCCAGTCATAACACTTACGCAGGCACCCTCCAGCAAAGCAACTCCTACCCTAAAAAAGTATTTACAGTTTTATTCTTTTTTTTCATCACTGAATAACACCATTGTCTCATCCTCTGGTCATCTTCTGTTTGATTCTGCAGACACTGAAGTCAGAGCTAAATTGGTTTAAGAATGTAGTTGCTAAGTGTAAAGATTGCATCCATGCTTCATGGTATCATCCACTTACAGCCTCTACCTTGGCTGCTACTAAAACCATGTAAACTGTTGCTTTGTCCCAAACTAGTTACTTATGCTTCCAGAAGGGCTGTCTTCCTTTTTTGCATTTAAACAGAACTGAAAAGAAATACCTGGCTTGTGTCTTCCCAAGCACATGTGCTGCAGGGAAGTCTTAAGTAAGGGGAGCCAGCCTCTGGAGAGTTGCTTTTAAAAAATTGTATTATTCCTTCTTTCTCCCATTCGGCAGCAGTCCGGCCAAATTTACCTTTGCTTTTACTTAAACATATTTCTTTTCTGTTCTTTTTATACAACAACAGCCTGGCCTTAGGCAAATCTCCTGGGAGACTTGGTTAAAATGCACCTGTGCTACACAGGCAAACATATATTACAAAGTTGATGTTGCTCTCTCTTGGCTAAAGCAGTAATATTTCACTATGGCTCATGTTCCTCCTCACAGTTCTTAAGGGATTCATCTCCATCACAAAGGAAACATCCTGTAGTGTTGAAAGAGGACTTAATTTCAGTTATCATTATTTCATAGAATGAGAACTGTACAGTTATAAATCACCAGAGAATTTTCTGTACCTCCATTGAATTCTTTCTGCTTTGGGCTCACAACTATTTCTTCCAACTCACAGCCTTTCCACTAAGCTTCCTTCTTTCTTTAACCTCTCACCTCCGCCTTTCCTTTCTTCTCCGTGTAGATGATTAACTCCTAGTTAGACCCAGGTCCAAAATTATCCAGGGTTGCTTGCTATCTTCTTATTCCCTTTGCTTACCTACCTTAATGGCAGCGTCTGCCTTGTCTACATTAGTAACAAATCTGCAAACATATCAAAACTAGCACAAGAAGACCTATTTTCAGTGAGCGTATACATATTACAGGTGGAGATGTGATTGTTACTGGTAATAATAAATCATTGGTTGCAGTGTTTCACTGACTTGTATTTAACTTGTATTTGACAGGTTCCATCTCTTTAAGAACTTTCCTTTTGGGAGTAGCTTAGTTCGTTTTTCTGAAAAGAAGCAACGCCCTCCCCCAGGTTGTTTCTTGACTGAAGTAATTGCTGTGACTCCTCAGGTCCCAGACAACCAACAGATAATTAGTTCCAATTAAGTTCTCTCACAGGTGCTTATGAAATTGCCATTTGGAAGCAGCAGTTTCTCCTGAAAGGTGAGCTGAATAGCGGGGAAGGGAACACCAAAGATCAGAGTGAGAGGAGAAACAGCAAAAGATCAATCCTGGTATAGTTTTGGGGTTTTGTTGAAGCAGGAATATGTATGAGGTATCTTTTTTACTTTTAGAGATATGACTGCTCAGTGTGGGTCCTTGTGGGGCTTTTCTTCCTGTTAAAAAGAAAAAAAAAAAAGTGGGTTTGGGGGAGTGGGGAAGCAAGAAGTAACTTTAGAGTAACCAATGTGTGTGAGCTATGCTGAAGAAAAGCCCAGCAAATATGTAGCACTTCAGTTTTACCATAAAGTAAGCCAGGCAGGATCAGTCCCGGTAGGTTATTGACCCCACCTGGTTTACCTCATAGTAAGTCTGAAGTAATGTGGTTTCCTTGCAGAGAGCTCATATGCATTAGGTAAGTTGAACTTGAGTTGCCTAAGAACTTCTATGTAAAGCATAAGGTCTGACCTTTCCTGATGTTGGCTTCTTACTGGTGTAACTGTTGTCTTTGTCCAAGCTGCATCTCATCCTTACCTGATGAGGAGAAGGATCATCTCTTTAACTAGCTTTAGCCTGTTGCTTTATGAGGGAGGCAGGAGGGGAGTTAGTAAAACCTGCATTTAAGGAGGAAAAGTATATCTATAAACTTGGCATGTGACTAAAAAGCACACAAAAAAACCCAGCAGGTTTTAATCCTTTTCCCAATTGTTGTTATTTCTGTTTGTCTGCCCTTAGTGATGGTATTTGTTATGCTGTCTTCTAATTATGTATGGGCAGGGGGTTTGGTTGGTTGGTATTTTGGTTTGGTTGTGGTTGTTCGGTTTTTTTTAAACAAAAACGCACTGTTTCAGATTTGCAAATTGCAATGGATGCTGCTCTGTGCTTGCATCTAGTTGTTGTAGGGCCTATTGCACTGAATTTCAGTTTGTGGCAGTAGTTTAAGCCAAAATGGTGCTTTTTATTGCAGACTGCAGAAAGTAAGTGTATGTAAAACACCAGTAATGTTAATCTCATCCCAAAAGAGTGCCAGCATTGCTTCACCTGCCATCGTAGTTAAGCAATATGAACTCCTCCCTCCATATGGTTTACAAGAAGGCTGGCTCGTTTTCACTTACGCAGCTGGGAGGAGTAGCTACTTCAGTGGCAGTAATTACTGAGTGGAACTGCTTAATCTGGGTTATATAGGAAATAGGACCAAATGCCCTTGAATGGAATGTTCTCTAGACTTGTTGTCTACGAACCTAGAAGGCCTCTTTGAGCTCTCATGGCTGCTGTAGCCACAGTGCTTGGGTTGGGCCATGCAAGTCTATATATGCTGCATTATATCAGTGGATATCCTCTGGAAATATCAGAAAGCTTCATGGTTGTATATTGTATGGATTCAAGTATTCTTCTGTCATCTTGTCTCTCGTAAGCTCCATCATACCTTCCATGGTAGCAGACACAAAAAGCAAAAATTAAATATGTTTTTTGAATTTTGAAGGCAGGGCAAGTTCTAACAGTGATTTGTCTCCCACTGCAACTGAAACCATGAACCCTACCAATATTCAACAAGTAGCTCATGAAACCTCAGACAGCTGTAATCTTCAAACCATTAAACAACTTGTTTAAATGTATTCCTACTTGGCAATTGCATGTGAATGGATTAAGTAAAAGGTATTAGATTTTTTTAGCTGCTATATGTGGCAAGAGTTTTGAGACCCCCCAGGATATTTTACTGTCCACTGATTTTGGTGGCAGGTGGGTACTATGTGCTTTTGAAAATCTAAGTATTATCTACAGGTGTAGGTACTTAAATGCTTCTAAAAGCTGTGCATTTAATCCTGTCCCACTTGCAGTGTACTCTGCCTCATTAGAAAAGTGGTGGGTAGGTGCAACCCAATCAGAATACTCTGATTTGCTTGAGAACTAGAATATTAAGATAGTGTTTATTTTGCTCCAATTATTTATCTGTAACTTATTCTGCATCTATATTACATGCCTTCAAGGGTAGCGGCAAGTTAGCCCGTGTAGTCAGTTTAACTCCATTTATTCATCTTTCCTACATACTTTAAAAGAAATGGTTTTGTGATCCATATGGAAATAACTTCATGGCACAGGGATCATGTATGTTGCCTTTGCAAAATAACACGCAGTGACATCTGTAATGTAACAGATTTCTCTAGTGGGAGAGGACTGAAATGCCACATATTCCAGTTGTTTGCAATATATGGTCTCTGGGAAGTGTTTATTTTTCTGAGGAATCATTGGATGTCTCTTTTATCTAGATACCCAGCTGTTACAGTTATGTTTTCTTGCTTATGAGATCTTTAGTTTATTGAGAAGAAAAAATGACACAACTTTTCTCACAACTGCTAGTTTGTTCTTTTATTCTGCCTCAAACAGGCTATGTTCCTTAAGACAGTCTATATGACATGGCTGAGATCAAGCAGGAACAGCAGATAGGTTGTTAGCAAGGATTGAAGCTAAACACGAATCAGCTGAGTAGAGGGTAAGTTTGTTAGACCATGCAAGTGGGGGGAAAAAAAAAAAAAGACCTAGTTTTATGTGGCTATTTTTGAGGCAGCAAATTGTTACTAGAAATTATATTCTGTCACTCTTGTTCCTGTGTTGTGCTGCCTTCTCATATTGTATAATATCCAGTTATGAGAAGGAAGGCATATGGAGAATGCAGATAGGCAATCTAACTCTTGGGTGAAGACTATACAACACTTTTTTCCTGTTATTTGTATAATTAACTTGATGATAATACAGACTTTTATGATTATTTCTGGTATTTTATGATGACTTCTGGTACTTTAATCACTTGTTGAGAGACACATTGAGAAAATAAGTGTTTCAACTTACCAATTTCCTTAAAATTGTACTGTACTTGAAATAGTTCCTCCATCTCTGTGTTTGGCATGACAAAGAATAGCAAACTTTGCCCAGGCAAGGACAGGTATATTTTGAATAATGTGCAACACTGTTCTTTTCTCTTTTTCTTAGAAATTATTTTCTTTATGTTACATCCTGCAAAAAAGAAATTATGTTTTAATAACTAGAAGAATACTTACTAGCTTCCATCTTCTGTCTATAAATCTAGAAACTTGATTACTGGGGGTCTAAGTATGTGGGCTTCAGTGGCAAAGGAACAAAAGTATATCACAATCTATAATTAGCTCAAAAGAAAACCATGTTTTTCCTTTTTTTTTTTCTTTTTTAACCCAGGAATATCTCTTTCTAGTGATAACTCAGCCACTTCTCATCCTGACTGTGTGTAGATCTTTAGGCCTTAAACCTATCACTTTTCTCAGATTGCAAAATTCCTAACTTTATTCACAAAATGGCACTGGCCTGAATACAAAGTGCCACACTTTATGTGGGAGGAAGAAGACAGGAAAAATGTTGTGGCAGGTGGCTTAAAATAAATAAGAATAAAACAAGCTCTGTTGGAAACTGCTTGGAGCTTTGAAATGTTTGAAGCAGTTTCTGCAAACCTGGGTCGCTTTGGAGAGTGCTTGTGAGAAGGTCAGCTGCAATCATCATATGGTTCTGCAGGTTTTTTGCATGGATATTTTTAAGAACGACACAGTGTGTGTGCATTTGCATCCTAGGAGATACATAAACTAACCTCTAAATACCAATCCAAGACCCTAATTATAAATCCAGATATAGGGTACATATCATGGACCTGTATGTTAAATATAATGCACCTGAGACCAGGTTTTGGCCTTAAAGCTGTAGTTACTTCAGCTTTTCTCTGCCTGGATTATAATTTTAGTAATGTGAATACGAAACTGTGCAGATGCTAACCAGATGCTAATATCAAACTGTAGTTCAACATGTTTCCATGTAATAACTACAGTGTTACTATGGTGATAACAGATTCACTAGAGGTTTGATTTAATAAAGCAGGATTGCATGTTAGTATCTGCACAGTTGCCATAGTTTTAGCCAAACAATTGTGCTTCTTCTGACTGAATTGATGGTGTTGCCACCGAGTTTAGTGTCCCTTGTAAATCTATTTTTCACGAATAAATTTGCTATGTAAGCAGGTCCTAGAGTATTGCTTTATTTGACCTCTCTTCTCTCCAATGGCAAAAAAATAATAGTTTTGAATATAAGCACAAAAGCTGTTTTGCTTAGAGGTTTGATTGTCTTCCCCTCTCTCCTTTGCCCCCTAACTGCTGCATTTGGCTTCAACTTTAAAGATATTTGAGCCAACTGCCCAAGACTTCCCAAGAAAACCTAGAATAAGCAAAGACTCTAAATTCACTTCCACATGAGATCACCTGTATCTGCAAGCGGCAGAAAAGGATGTCCAGTTTTATTGCCACCAATCCAAGAAACCACACAATAGGGATCTGCATGTTGTTATTTTAAGTTGATAAACTGCAGTCTGCTAGATACTGAAGGCCAAACCCTGATGCAAGTTCTGCAGTTACCAGCTCTGTTGGCATGAACGCATGCCAGAACTGTGTATGCCGTTGTTCTTGTACTTTGGTTCTGATCTTCCTTGCCTCGCATCCTGCCTGATCATCCACCGATCTGCAAGGCAGCCACCAGCACCGTGAGACAGCAGTCAAGTGTCCCTTCACAGTGCTCTGGATGGGGCACAGGTTGGGTCCAAATGAGTCGGTTCCTTCCTTGACCTCAGACCAAGTATTCCTTTTTGAACCGGCAGAAAGCTTGGTGGGTTCTTACGGTGCAGGATCTTCTTAACCCTCTGTAGCTCTGCTTACACCAACGTGATTGCACGAAATGGAGGGCAGCGTGTGGGTCAGAACCAGGAACTCATCTGTTTTCTAGGAGACCACGCAGAGCTTTTGGCTTCTTTTATGTCTTAATAATACAAGTAATAATAATAATTAATGACTATAATGATAGTGATAACCTTCCAGCTGAACATGTGCAGTTTGTATTGCCTCAGCATTATTCCCAGGCAGAGCTTCATTGATATTCCGAGCATTGCCGTGTCTGTCACTGCTCTATGCACTCTGGGTCTGGAATCCTTGGGGAGCCTTGCAGCTGTCAAATTGACTTCCATCATTTCTCTGTGAGCCGAGAGACAAATTACCCAGCTAGCCATCTCAGACTTTGCCATCCAACTTGCAATCTCTAAGTGATAAAATGCCACCTGCCCGTTCTGACAAACCCTTCGGCCTTGGAGCTGCCGGGGGGGTAGCCGGCACTACCCCTGAGGTTTGGGCTGCCGGTGTCCCCGCTTTTACTTGACAAGCTGCGACTAGTCTGCTTGCTTTTTTTTTGAGGTATTCATGGTCTAGTGATTTGGCAATCGCCCGGGTGAGTCAGGGACACGTGTGGGCAGGGCGCCACCGGGACAAAACGCACCCCACGGGCCCGG
>JAVJGJ010000037.1:105785583-105819778 GCA_035590215.1 Microhierax caerulescens
TGTGGGCATACTCATGAATTTGCCTAGTGATGTAGAAGTGCTATCTGTTTTGTTTTCCTTTTCTAGTGAGTCCCCACATTCTGTTTGCCTTTCTGAACATCATGGAGTAGTACATTGGTTTCACAGAACTTTTTGTTACAACTCAATGATGTAGCTGCATGGCAGCTAGAATTGGTTTCTCTCCAGAAATGTTAAAATGACACCTTTGTTGCACCGATCGAAAGAAACTAAGGGTTAAGGAGGTGAAAGGAGAAAAAGGGATGTCTCAGAGCCTTGTGGGCAGGAAGCATTGTTTTGTTTGTGCTTTCACTAGCAGAGACACTTCTTAATGTTTCTCATTACAGCTGGTATTGATTGGTGCTTTGAGATCCCTTTTTTCAATTCCAGAGTTAAGATCTTCTGCCAATGTTGTTTGAACTGAATCTACAAGCTATCTGTCCAAAGTACTGTTGTCATTGTTTGTTTCAGGACAACAGCAAGAGCGAGGGTGTAGAATAAAGGTCTAATAAGCATGCAGCTTTCTGGCAAGTGCTATGATGCTTGTAGGAAGTATTGTCAATTCTAATATTCATTTCTGCCCTAATAAAGTCTTTTTTGTTTGGAGGGTTTTTTTGGTTTTTGTTTTGTTTTGCATGGGTTCTCTGTTCAGAAGATAGTGTCCAAGAAACAAAACTTTATTCTAGTAAGCATCTGGAAATCTTAGGCTGTGTCCACACTAGTAAAATCAAGGATGCCTGGGAATGTTCCCAGGAATGTTCCTCAAACGTGGAACATGATACTGTACTATTAAAGTGCTGGAATGTTTCTTGGCAGAATTTTGGCCCATGCCAGCTAGTATTTTTCAAAACTGTTCCCAGGTATGGTTTGCAGTTGGAGACCATTCCCAATAAGTAGTCTATATGCAGTTACCCTGTTTCAGACTCGAGAGCTTTCTAATGGGGGCATGAGCCATTCTTTGTCAGCTGCCCTTAATGTTTGGGAACATTCCTATGCATGTTTAATTTACTAGTGTAAGTATCTGTTAAATGAAATTAAAATCTGTCTAAACACCATCCCCCCACACACCCCTTTTGCTTTTCATGTCGCCTTTACTTTTTAAAGAATGTGATAGTACCGCTGAACATACTTCAGGAGGTTGTTTACATGGTGTTTATTTTAAGTTATGCTCCAGCGGGTGTCATTGTAGCTGATTCTGTATTCAGTAATTTCCTTTGATCAGGCAGAAATAACTTACGGGATTTAGAATGGTGTTCACAGGCATGAACTTTATGCAGCAGTGTGTGTGAATATGTAATAAACTTTTGAACATTATTAGTTATTATGTGATGTGCTAGCTATATAAAAGATCAAAGATGTACTTTTCTAGAGCTATGTTCATATGTAGTAGGAAGTTCCCACCCCAAAATAACTACAGTTTTGAACGCTAATCTATGAAAGATGTGTCTTAGGTTCATGCATTTTTTTTTTATTTGAGGGTCTAGGAAATGCAGGGTCATGGCTAATGTAAAATTTAGGCACTTGTATGTTGTAAAAATGAGCACATGAAATCAGTGTGGGTTCAATATGTAGATTGCAGGCATCTTTTTTTGTCTATATTCATCAGAAACTAACAGTTACTGTGGCTCTTCTGTTTAACTATTGCCTTGATGATAAATAGCTGGATTTATAGATAATATAAGAGATATTTTTATATATAGCATATAATAAGATGATGATGATCAAGATTTTGCTTACACATTCTGAATAATTTGAAAATTGATTTGTCAATGTGATTTAAAAATGAGCACTTCTGGCTTTGGGTTCTAGGGTGTGAATTTAGGGGCTGACTCTATGGTAGTTTCTGGTAGAATCTTAACCCAGTAACAAATAAGTGGTAGTAAATGGGCCTGAGTGATTCTGGCGAGAGCGTCTGGTGCATTTAGAGTAAATGATGTACCAGTAATAGGGCAAGGCTGGAAAGTGGAATGTGTAATTGAGACATGAAAAAAAATAAATGCTCCAACATGGGAGCTGTATGCTTGCAGGTTTTCCTACGAGTGCAAAGCAGCTTCACAGCTCCTTTAAAACAAGACATCAAGCAGATGCCAGTTTACTGGTTTCCATGGTGACTGTTACTCTGATGTGCAAATGCTGTGACCTCAGTGATCACTTGAGGACTAATATAAATAAAGTTGGTAAAGAGTCAGGTCCGATGCTGCTGCACAGAGACCTGTGCACCCTGTTCTTATCTGGCAGAAGGGAAGATGCTTTAGCCCCTGCAGATTGGCTCATATGATATTTCATGTAGAGTATCCCAGCCGCTAACTCGGCTTCTGATCAGAGCGAGGATAGTCAGCCTCAGCTCATGGATTACCTTCCTGCCGAGTCGCTGGCAAAATGACAGATATTAGCAAGCTGAAAATTTGGAGCCCACGAACATTAATGTGAGTCCTTCCAGTTCCTTCAGTGGGCTCTAAATCCAACTCATGGAACAGAACTTTAAAAGCTCAAGCTTCCAGAACAAAATCACAGAGCTTGTAAAAGAAAATTTCCCAGACTTATTTGAAACCAAGTTTTTGCATTGTTTGAGGTGAAACGCTTATCAAGGTTTACAAGCCTTCCCGGTAAATTTTACCCATGTGTCAGGGGAATTCCCTGCAGGGGGTGGTGGTAAATGTTGAGGAAAGAGCTATAATGTAATTGTGAAAGCATGAGAAACCATAGAAGGTTTTTCAAATGAATTTTCAGGTTCGTTCACAGCTTGGCTGAAGAGCAGCTGTGGGAAACAAACCTCCTGAGAACTGAAACCACTAAGTCTAGCTCAGAGTTGCAATTTTTCTGTAAAGCAGGGAATTTAAGCATTTCAGTGTTGGGGAAATGAAACTGGCCAGTGCTCTGCTTCACTAGGTTTGAAAGCAGGTCTTTCTTTATGGGTTGGACTTCATTACAGAGACGTTTTCAAGATAAGGAAGAAGAAAGGTTATTTTATGTTTCCTTTAGCTCTGACATGTTTGAGAAAGGAAATATTTTAAAATTCCAGAACTAATCATCAATGGCTTAATTTCAAGAGACATGAGCATTATTTTTGAAAGCATTGGGGTCCTTGTAGCTGCCATTGAGTCAGCTGGGGAGTCACACAGGTGTTCATGGTATGATGAATGAACAAATGTGTCTTAATTGTTGTCCCACTCCAAACTGAAGGGCTCATTTTTGGTACTGGAATCTACCTGGGAACTGGTATTCTATCACAGAAGCAAAAGGATGTGAAGACTTTTCATATCTGTCAGTGAAACTAGGGGGATGTTGGGGTAGAAAAAAGCTGGACATATGATCTGGAAAACAAAATTTAAATGGACCAAAGAATGTTTATAAAGCATTTTTATGATGTCAAAGATGTTTATTAAATCCACTTCTTTAACAAATGAGAGGAGGACTAGCCCTTTCTGTGCCTTTGCCCTGTTACACTAAGTTACACAGTGGTGTGAAACTGGAAATGTGTGTTATAAAATCAAAGTAAGATGTTTCTGTGCATTCCACACAAAAGTAGCATTGTAGAGCTGAACCTGCAGCTCCTGAACTCTGCTTCAGTTTCCCTGATCATCCATATAATTTCTAACAGAAGTCAAAGATAACTCTGAATTCTTCTCTTCTTTTAAAGCTCCTTGGATAACCAAAGCTATCCTTGCATGGAGCAATGAATTCATGTAAGAATGCCAATGTGCTGCATAATTATATATTTGCAGCTTGTGAGATTAGCTTTCTTCACTAACTCCTGCTCCAGGCTTGGACACTTGACAGTGCCGGGATGCTTTCCCTGCATCACAGCTGAATTGAATCCCAGTAAATGGTCCATATGAGAAGCATTTGGAGAGATGATGCTTTGGATGTTTTGTTAGAAGAAACAGAACTTCAAGCAGCTGCGCAGCCATGCAGTGCCCCTTTTTCTCAGGTTGTACAGGATATTTTTTCTAATGGCCCTTTTACCAGACTAGCCTGTATTTTTGCTATGTATGCAGGCTCCCTGAGTGCATGTAAACAATCTCCTGAAGCATGTCAGTGGCACTACCACGTTAAGGATTACAATATATTTCTAGCTGTCTTCTCTGTACAGGGGACAACAGGAAATAATGGAGCCTGCTTCCCTTATGATTCTTCCCTTTATAAGCTAAATTTGCAGATTCGTTTGTTCCAACAGTTCATGAAGAATTAATGTGGAACAGACAGGGTTTTTTAAAAAAGTATATTATAAATTTGATCACACTTTAAAATCAGTGCCATTAGGATCCAGATTTTCAGACTCCCAAGTGATTTACTGTCCCATGATTTCAACTGGAATGAGATACCTCTGCACCTTTTGAAGGTCTGCAGCTTTATCTTTTAATAGCTACTGTAGTAAAGAGGTGGGGTTTTTTTAAGCCTGCTTGTTGTTGTGATAACCTCATCTTGTAGTGTCCACCCTGCAAGACCTCCCCAGCTTTTATCTCTAAAGCACCAAGTTCTTCAAATGAATTTGCATTTGTTCTTAGCTAGATAAGTAGTACCCTTGTAATATCCACTGCTACACTGTCTTCATTGACGTATATAGCCTGTGTGGTTAAGTCTTTATCAGATTAGTGCTTATCAGGCTGCACAAATGCAGCCTGGACACTCTTCTGGTATCTCCAGGGTTACGTTAAAGGCTAGTCTGCCCTGTAGGTTAGCACAGTCTCCATTCAGGAAAGTGTTTAAGCACATGCTTAAGCAAGTAAATAGTCCCATTTATGGTAATACAGTTACTCCTTTGCGTTGTTAAGAATATGCTTAAACATTTCCTTGGATTAGAGCTTGCGGTTGGCTGACTTATTGTGCAAGTATGCATCTGTACAGGAGCAGAAAGGATATAATTGTCAAGCTGGAACTAGGTTCTGATGTTGCATAGTTAAATGTGACAAGTATGCACCTATTGCAGGTGGCGTTATTGGAAGAGGAAGTACCAGTTTTCCCAGTAGTACACAAGTGGTTTTGAAGCATGAAAAATTGGCAGAGGAAAATGTTGTGCTGACTGTGTTGTAAACTCTTAACTAAATTGGTTTTAATGCAAGAAGATCACTTATGTAATGGATAATTGAAATACGGCATAAGTGCACAAGATTTGAGTTCATGCTGAAGAAAAAAAAAATCCACCGAAAACCCCAATCAATTTGCCAGGACAGAGTGATGTTGCTTTTAAAGTAGAGAGACATTTTATATTTCATAAGGCTTTTGTGTCATAGAAACCCCGAGATGACACCAATGCTCACTGCTAACACTGCCTGTGCAGTTAGCAATCGAGGCATAGATTTCATGGAAGGAATAGTGGGTCACCTGTTCTCTTGCTCTCCAACCTGAACTGCTCAATATTTCTGTAATCACTGATGTAACTGGCATTGACAGCTAACCAACAACTGTGGAATTCTTCTGGAGTGTGCTCTTACAGAGGTGACAGACATTCAACCCCATGAGGGAAAAATTTCACTGCAGGATTTTCCCAATTTGTAATTGAGTTTCTTTGGGGAAGAGAAGAGGAAGAGAAAAAAGCCCATGAATATTGGCAATGGTGGTAGGCTGCGACCTGTAACAGTGAGTCAAAAACATGCCTTGGTGATTTCTGCCAGATGGCTTAGGGCTTTGGTTCCCCAGAAGTTCAGCTGCTTGCAAGAGATAAAGCCAGGTCTTTGGTGAGAAGGGAGAACTTTTTTTTCCAGAAAAATTTCCCTGGATAGGGTACCTTTCTTCATGGTTGATCAGAACACAGGTCTAGGAGGGATAAATAGCATTTCTAAAGAGAGATGCATGTATCTGGTGTTTCACCCTGGCTTTAAAAGGTATCCTTCACAGCATTTGAGGTGTCTGAAAATACCCGTACTCAGCAGTTTGAGTTCACTTACAACTTTCTTACTCATCTCACTAAAAGTGCAAAGAAATAAAGCTATTCTTTTGTATCCTTCCAAAGTGGCCAAGAAATACTCCCAGACATTCAAGAAAAGCACCAACAGGATGCCTAAAATTCAGGGGACTTGAATATCCCTGCCTTTCTTCCATGAATTTCAGTGCAGTTATTTATATCTTTACAAATGAATGGTTAGCACCTGGTCACTTTGCTCACCCAAACTGTAGATAATGAAAAATCAGGACCGAGCAATTTGATACATTCTTGAAGAAACAACGTTTTGATTCATTCATTAAGGAGTTTTAGTTAACTTTCCAGCATGAGTTGTAGTTTTGTGAATCCAGCCTGTGGTAGGCATGAGCCTGTCACAGCTTCTTGTTGGGTATCTTGGCTGTTTCTAACTTTAGACGTGTGGTTAATCTTTGAACTGCAGAGATCCTTGGACCAATCTCCAGTGTGGTAGCCAAGATAATAGCCATTATACATAGTAATGAATTATAATGAGTTTCAATTCATATACATTTTGTAAATGATTAATAGCTGCTTTAGCAAATAATTGTTAACCCTAGCATGTGTAGTGCCCTGACCTGTAAAACATTTGTAACATCTGTGAATAGTTGATTGCCTCCATATAAACTGCTTATAAATGGAAAGTTAGTATGACACGTGACTGAGTGCAGGAACAGAGGAGAGGACAGGGCATCTGGCCTCTCTTACTGAGATCCAGTGGATTCTCATGACACGGCAGGGCTGTGAGACCCTATGTAACTGTGAGCAGAGGCAGAAAATTGTCTCCCTTTGCACACGTGCTGTTTACTGTACGTTAGCTAGAATTTGTCAGAGCGCTTTCGTCTCTAATGCGTATGGGATTTATCTTGAGAATACAGATAAGAAGGTATTAGGATGACTGGCAGCTGGAAAAAAATGGGGAAATGCTGCCTGTTTCAGTGCTAGAAGGCACTGGATGGCTCTCAGAGGAGATGTGTTACATTTCCATTGTCAGCTTCTGTGGTGTTGGAGGAGTCAGTTCCTTCCTTTCTCAATGCCTGCCTTTCTCCCACCGCTTTGTTTGATGTATGTATCTACGTCACAAACCATTTGGGCCTGGGTCTGAATCTCATACTCAATTTGATCCTCCAAACTCTACCCAAGTATAAATAATCAACAATATACCAAAATACAAGTAATAAAACCCACAAGTATCTTTCAATATAATTGTGATAAACATGTTTTCCTTTATTTTCTCTTTAATCTTTTATTTAATGATTCTTTTCTGTCTGGCTTGAGTCACCCATGTTTCCTCCGTTTGGATTGGCTTCTGGTGTGAAGTTTAGCAGCTGTACCTTTTTTTTGTGTGTTCTCTCACTGTTGCAGTATGTGAAATTACAGCTTTTTGTATGACAGACAGTTTATTACATGACTACATTAGCCAGAAAACACTGCAATATCGAATAGATGGAAATCTGTACTGTTATTACCTGGGGCTAGAAGAGACTATGCCGCCCCCTGCCCCATCCCTCCAAAGCTCTAAGGGAGCTCTGAGGGTACTGTAGTGTTCAGTTAAAATGGAATTGACCCCAGTGTCCTGGCATTTGTGTTAACTTTTCATGGGCTCTTTTCCTTCCACAGGCCCATTCATGGGGCTAAAACAACACAGATATAACATAAGCATTAAAATAACACAGGATTTCTTTTTCTGATCCAGGCACCAGAAATGACATGAACATGTGATATGGTCATCTCAAGATCATGTTAATTTGGTCCTGCAGATGACTCCCGGAGGCATGTAAAAATGGCTGTGGGAAAAACATAAACACAATTATAGAATGTAAAGATCATCTAGTCCAAACTCTAAATACATTTTTTGGCGTGTGTTCTGCCCTAATCCAAAAGCCCGCATGTGGACTTCAGAGAGAGCAAGGTGATACCTCTTTTTTTTTTTTGATTAGCATCCTGTTAGAAAAGTGGGGAAATTTCTGATGTTGCAGGCTGTTACAACTGTGATAGTTGCAAAAGCAAAGCAGACAAGCTTTAGTTTCCTGGTCCAAAGGTAAAACCTGATCAAAATGATCATGTGTTTGTGAAGGAACTAATGGGTGAAATTCTGTAGTCTTCACTCAGTTCTGATTCATAAGTGAGACTTGTTTTACAGTTAATCTCACATGATTCTGAAAAGAAGTACTCCTGTTGATAACTTGCATGAGTAAGACCTATGCTACATATGCCTATGTTAAGGACGCTCTTCTGAGGGCTTCCCAAATGGGTTTTCTGTTTTTATGTTCATATGTATAACATACTTTATGGTGTCTGCTTTTGTTCCAACAAAATGGGGTCTGAGATCAGCCTGAAGTGAAAGGGCAGCCTCTCTGGAAAACTTGGATGTTGGGGCCTGGATTGTTGGAGAGAGCGTACAAATTCTTAGGTTCTCAAGAGTTCCTAGAGGACTTTGGTACAAAGCCTTGTTGGGTTTAGTTTGGTTTGTTCTTCGGTGTGTCCTCCTCCTGCCCCCCAGGCCATCTTCTCTATCTTTCAGTGTAAGTAATTTCTGGGAGCTCACATGGGTGGTTTGTGCTGCATCACATGCACAATAGAATCCGCAAGAAGCAGAGACAGCTGCCGAAATTATTTTGTATCTGTTTTTACCTGTTGGTTTGTATTTGGTAAACACCTGGACTGTTGTGCTGCTGAGTCTTTGGAGAATGGAGACTAGGAAGGAGGGAAGGATTATGAGCAATTCTGTGCTTGCTTTTTTTTTTTTTTTTTTTGGGTGCAGTTTATTTAGCACCTCTGCAAGATTCAACACGATAACTCTTCAAATCTTAGCACACTACTCAGAGAGGTAGAATGTCATAAAGGTGTCTGGTAAACAGATGTTCCCATCTTCATAAGCTGCTGGGAAAGTGTGCATCATTCTGAATAAATATGGGAGCAGCTGCAGCTTTGGAAGTTTTAGTTTCCTGAATAAATACTTTGGACATCTATTCCACTGTGGCAGTCGTGGCTGTTGTGATCTAAAAGTATGAGTGAAGCACAGTTTATGGTAATAGGCAATACCATTTATTAAACCAATTGATAACATTAGAAAAATAGATTCTCTTTCAGGCAGTAAAGTCCTCCTTTGGATTTATTAATACTTCTTCAACTTTTGTACCTAGCTAATGAATGTAGAGGGAATGTTCTCTACTGTAAGCTTCTGACTGTTGAGTACATCTTGTGGCATTTTCTTGCTAGTTTAGCTCCTTCAAAACCATTATGATAAACAAGTGTAGAGGGAGGGTTTCATAAAAGTGTTGATGATACTGATTTCACTATAAGCTACTGGAATTTTTTTTTAACACATTGTGAAAACTTTCTGAAATTAGGTTAGTGAAAATGAATGTGTATAAATCTCAATCTGATTTTTCTTTTTAGAAGGAAACCATTAGAACCTAGCACTAATACATCAGGATAGTTTGCTGTCAAGATTCTCTTTTTAGTGAAGAGGTGTCATCTGCTTTAATGATGGTGATAATACATCTCATCGCTGCAAGATCATCAGAAGATACCTAGAAGTAAGATTGTAAGGCTTAAAACCAGAGTAATTCAGCAAGATTACTCAAGATGTTTTGTTTAGGGTATTCACTTTTCTGGCTTGAGACACTTTTAGACAGCTGGGTTTCAGAAAATCTGAATGGCTGATGGTCTCATAATTATGTTGGATAACCAAAATTAGCACCTGTCTTTAAAGAATTACTGTTTTTTAATATAACTTAAAATAGGTGATGTGCCCAAAATCATGCTAGAAGACTGTAAAATCCAAAACAAAACTTGAGACTTTTGCTTGAGCTCCCAAAACTGTTGTGAGATCTAAATGAAAAATATGCAGGGAGGAAATAAACGCCTTAACTGGATGAGTCTTATGACATGTTCTGTGCTGCAACACACAGGCTCAGTGGAGTGAGCTAAGTGGGGATTTCCACCGTGAGTAGAACCTCCTGCTCCTTGGAGGTGTAATTCAGACTTTTTCATTATCTGATCTCTGGTTTGGTTCATTCTTTTCCATGTAGCTGGCTATCTATCACATTTGACAGAGAAATTGCTATGACAAAATGCTAAAAGCTCTTGCTCTAGGCTATTTTTAATCTACTGTAGGTGAAAGATCAGAACACATTTTTGGAAGATTTATATGTCATACCCTTGTGCCGTGCTGGATAGGATAAATGGGAGCTGACAAACTACAGGACATGAGATTTAAACCATTGACCTCTGACACTGAGTCATCACAACTGTATGTTATCACATTTATGTTGAGGAGTTGAAGGCTTTGCTCTGAGGGAATCTCAGATGCTTAGCAGAGGTCTAGAAACACAGGTCTTATTCAGTCTGTAAGCTTTGTTGTGAGTGATCAGTAGTTAAATGTCCTCTCAGGCCATTGTGGATTTTAGTGCAGAATATTTTTAAGCAGTCTTTTAAGTCTTTGGGTTGTTTGTGCAGAACAACACATCTCTGTTTCTTGAAGAGGGCGTAGCTACTTCACAAGAGTTGCAGACTCATCGTTTTTTGCTGATCCTTTAATAGTCCAGTCTTTCAAACTGCTTCCCAACTGTAGGATCTCTGTTAACTGCGTCCATTTCTGAAACAAAAGCCCTGATAAAGCAAAAAGACTTTGAGATGCATGAAATAATTTTCAAGTCAAGTATATACTTCAGCGTTCTGCTGAACTAAGCCCCAGATTTCTGCAGTGCATCACAATGCAAGAGAACGCTAAGGGGAGGATGGATGCATGCAGCTGCTCCTCTGCCTGTGTGACAGATGTCATCTAAACCACTATCAGGCCTTTTTAGAAAGGGAGGAGAGGAATGAAGAGAGGGTAAAGCTGATGGAGTGAAAGATGAGTTGAAAAGTGATGGCTGAAGGGAAGGACTGAGTTTCCTGCAAGTTGGAGCACAGCTCGTGATGGGCACCAGGCTGGAACCTGTCCCGCGCAGCAGATCACAGTATTTCCTTCTCTTCAGTGCTGTCTTGAGATTTTTCAGGCATGTGTAGCTGACCAGTTGACCCTCCAGGTTGAGATATAGGCTGTATGCAATATTTGGTACTGTTAGTGGTGTGTGCTTCCTAAATTGTACATCATTATGAGAGGCACATAACCAATTAGTATATGGATTTGTTCTGCATGTGCGAATCTTTTCTTGGGCTGAGGAAGTGTCATACAGAGACTTGGCTGAAGAAAAAAAGAAAACAGTTTAATCTTAACTTGTAATTGTCATCCTCTGGCTAATGATAAGCAATATTATGGCCTGCATATCAGCTGTAATTAAGCAGTAAGACACAACAAGGTGTGTGTTACAGAGAGATAACAGGGTGCTTGAGAGCCAATGACCTGCAAAGCACATTATCTCCCAGGCACACAAGCCCTACAGAGTCAGTTTGTACATGTGTGGCAGCAAATCCACTGTCCCCTCTTCCCTCGCCTTCATTCTGCTTTTCAAGGTGCAAAAATTGGAGAGGATTTTCATGTTACTTGTTGTGTCATACGATTTTTTTAAAAATCTCCCTTTTTATATTAGTCGACTTCTGCACGTATAATAAGCTAATAGGAAACATTCTAAGTTCTGGTTCAGTGAGCTTCTGGGAAATTAGCATAAGTTAAAATGAGGCCCTTCAGTGTTTTGTTAGACAAGTAGGTTTGGAGTACACAGGGAAGGATTCTCACTGATGATCTAAGCACCAAACTGACAGCAACACTTGATTTACTCCAAGAAAGGTTTCATGTTCTTTTCAAAGAGAGCAGAGGGAGCTTTGAGCTGGAATATAGTGTTAGATGAAACTTGTTTCAAGGTAGAATTGATTTTTGGTTCAAATTAAAGATTGGAAATGTGAAGCTTGTACTCTTCGTACTAAACATGAAAACCCTTCCTATCAGGCTGCTGTTGCCCATGTAAAAGTCCTACACAGACTGATCAAAATATGATGCTGCATGAGTGACTGTATTACACCCAGGGCTGACAGTGTGGCACAAGTGCTAAAAAATTACACATCAAGAAAACGAAGAGGATTAAAGTGTCTGAGTCCTATTTCTCTGAGGGGGAGAATGCATGGTTTCTGTTGTGTAGTGTAGGAATCCTAATGCAAACCTTGTGTCGGAAGAAGAAACCCTAGTGAATGAGACCTTACAGATAGTGACAGAAAATATAGAGTGGGACCAGTTTTGCCCTGTTAAGTCCTATCACGGAGAAGGTCTGCTGAAGGAAAGGGAGGTGGTGATAGGGAGAGGCATGTGAGCCTTTCTTGTGGCATTTGCCCCTCTGAAGAAGCTTCTAGAAAAAGGGCCAAGTGCAAATGTCTTTGCACCAAATTTTAATGGCATATTTGTGGTGCAGGATGGATATGTATTTATGATTGTAGGCAGATACTGTGGATGTTTAATTTTTGAACAGTCAGATATGTGTTTTGAGGCTTATTCCTTATGTTACTCCTAATGAAACTTTGCTGGGCCAAAAACTTTGCTGTTGATCAAATTCTCATTTTAAGCATCATGGACATGGATCTACTCTCTCTTGGTATGGGGCAGCTATGTACAAAATTAATATAAAATACAGTAGATCAAATTGCTTAATTTCATTCCTGTGTAACAGTCTCTCTCATGCTTATTTACTCGTTTTTTCTCCCTCCAGCCATACAAATTGAATCCCAGATATCAAATTAGAATGTTGCTGTGATCCTTGTAAACAAACTATTTACAGTTTAGTCTAGGCGGAGAAAGAAAAACAGCAGCAAGCTGAGGCAAGAAGTGTCTTATCTAATGTCTTTCAGCCAATAATTGCCAGAACAGAATATGTATTTTTTGATTTTCCAACTTTTTGGCAATGTGACCCATTGAAATGGGTGGATACTCACTTGGTCAAGTGCAGGATTTCAGCAGTATGGAAGGACAATCCTCTTGTGGCCTGAGTTGTACTATATATATGTTGTCAGAAGCAGAGATGGGTTCTTAGGGTTTGAGCGGCACTTAGCCCATCTGGACCCTGCTTTCAGTTGGATGTCCTAGATATTACTGCATTAAGCCTGCATTCATTTATTTATATTTTTAATATAAGACCAGAGAGACAAGGCAGAGGCAACAGAGACAGCTGTCTCTTCCTCAGAGCCCTTCCACGGGGTGAGACTGTTTCTGATTACAGCTGTAGCACTGTAAATGCCTGCTAGATGTCTGGTGATAATCCATTCAAAGCAATTACAAGGCATCCGTCACCAGCAGGGTCTGAGCCACAGGCTTCTTATCTGGGAAAATTGATGGAAGAGAAGGGGGGGAGCGAGGGAAGAAATCAATGCCTTTCACCTATGTTACCTGCCAAATTGAATTAAGCAGCATGGGATCCCTGCTTTACACGCTGCAAGAGTCAGAGCTTAAAGAATCTGTTTAAAGTAAGCTCAGTTCATGGGCAAGGCAGGTGAGGGAGCTTCGCTTTTCTTCTACTTGCTCGTAATTTTGTGGGCATCCACTAATGTCAGTGGAACCCATGTGTGCAAAAGGAGCTCAGAACTTATCGACAGAGCCTTGAACCTAACAGGACCAGCTCCAGTTGTGAACCTGGTGCCTGCTGCCAGTCTCAATGTATCATTCCGTGTTCTTTTTCTTTTTTTGGTGTCACCGAAGTATCTCATTGCTCACCATATTGCAGTCTTTACTTGCAAAGCATTGTAGAGAGAGCAGCTTTGACATGAACGAAGGTAGAGTAACTGAACACTTCAGAGGCAGTACTAGTAAAATTCTACTACTTAAAAATTATGCATGTGTTGCATATCTTGGCAGTGCAGTTTGCTACATGGCATGCAATCCAGTACTGAGATCTACTGAAAGTCGCTGGGTCTTGAGTTCAGGGGCAGGTGCAATGCTTACAGAAGCTTTGGGTGGGTTTTTGGTTTGGTTGGTTTTGGGTTTTTTTTTTAATATGCAAGGAAATATAGCATATTGTGGTGGCTTTTGGTGTTTTGCTTTCATTAATATATCTACTTCTCGCTTCCCTTACCTTATGGGCTGGAAAAGAAAAGGAAAGGAAACTTGACTTCTGCATGTCTGACTGGTTATTTGTTTTGCAAAGCAATGTTGAAAACCAGGAGCTGGGTTTAGGAGTGCTTAACAGTATTACCCTCTGTAAAATGACACTTCCCCTTGGTAGGCCTGCAATGGACATTGCATTGGCTACCAGTACACCTATGGAGATGTTTGGCAGGTGCTTCCTATTTGATGAATGAACAAATAAGAATGTAGATCCATATAGCAGGGAGGTGGTCGCTTGGGATACTACAAAAAAGAATCCATTTGTACTGTTCGAATCAGTTTCATCTGCGGGCTGCGTGGTAAACAGCTTTAACACGTTGTATAGTACCTGGTTTTATACCTTGGCCACACAGAGGTAAAGGTTTAATGATGTTTTTTAACAGCTGGCCAATAAAGGAGTTTCTGAAGCTCAAGAATATCTAGTGTTTCAAGTCTTGGAATGTCAGCCATGCTGACAGCATGTGTAGCCACTCTTGTTCCATGAACTCAAAACATTGTGTGGGTAAACTGGGTTTGTAAATGTCTGTTTGTAAGCTTCATTCCCAAGACAGTGACGATTGCTCAAGCTTGTGGCCTTTATGGTGTTTACAGAAATGAGCAGATTTTGGAACAGACCTCCTTTGAAGCAGTTAAACCTCATTTTTCTTTGACCTGTGTAGGTTTCCTGTTGTCCTGCAGGGTTTTTGTCTTATGGTTCGTACATGTGGGAGATACAAGGGTAGTCATTTGGGATAAGTGGTGCTTTCACCAGAGGACTAGGATAGCTGGGCTGGAATAGGCTCTGGGGAAGTACTTAAAAGCATGAAATTCTCCAGGTTCCAGGTTAAGGAGCTGACTCAGAAGAAAACAAATACAAAAGTAAATTCAAAAAGATGAGCCAGAAAACCCTCAGATACTGTACAAAACAATTCAACTAAATCAGCTCAGGGCAGAGATCTGTGGAAACTTTTTTCCCTCACAAATAAAAGTGTGTGGGAATTTGCATTGCAGTCAGGTATACTTAAAGTGCACATAAGCCATCTAATAAAAATTCCACTGGAGTGTACGTCACACAGCTGTGTTTTATTATATTTGTGCTCTCTTCCTCCTGACAGTGCCTTTATAACTGGATTACTCACATATCATCATTAACTCTGACACTCCTGGGTTTTTACTGCTTCCCTGGTTCCTATCATTTCCTGCAAGTTTTATCCCTTCCTCACAGATGTGCCAAGATGTATTTCTTTAATATCTTTTCAGCAAATGAACGTGGGAGCCTGTAAAAAGTACAGTTTGGATACCATGGGCAGTTACAAGGGCTTGCATCATTTCTACCAAAACCCCCTACTGAACCCCTGTTTCTGCTACATGTATGTTCAGTTCTCCCTTTGCCACATCTGTTGGGTATAATTAGGGGGTGCTACCTGCAGTAACACGGAAAGGATCGAGGTGCAGTGCTGAGCTGTTGTTTAGTCCTAGGTTTGGTATTTTGCAGCCATTTCTTTTAGTTGTGCTCCATACAGTGTTCTGATTTACTGTGTATATACCATGTGCAAAATGACTGGCTCTAAGAGCATGGGGGTAGGGGGGATGAGGGGTGTGTGTGTAGGTTTTCGAGTTTGGGTGGCTTGATTTTGTTTTATTTGGGTTTTTTTGTTTCCTGGTGCTGAATAATATAAGCTATTGACTAAGACATGAAGTCTCTTTACTTAGGTCAGGCCTCAGGAAATTTGATTTCTATGTCTGATCTCCAGCAGCCAGTTTGAGCTTGGGTCAGTTCAGCTCACTTTGCTATTGATTTTTTCCTGCCTTGTTCTTTCTTGTTCCAGTTTGAATGAAAATTCTTTGGGGCAGGGACTGTAGCTCACTCGCATTGGTAGGGAGCTGAGCACAAAGCAGGCTGAGGCCTCTAACAAACTTTAACTCCTTCTGCTTTGTGAAATGAAGTTGAACTTCAGGGGTACTCCAGCATACCAAGTCCTGTGAGTTGGGTTTCTGTGTACATTGCCAGCTTTAGCTGAACTCAGATTTATCAGTTGATCTCAAAGTATTTTTGTTGTGCTGCAGAAGAAGGGAACCCTGGATTTTTGGTTGCAGCCTGGGCTGCAGCTCACAGAGCCGTGCTCATTCTCAAGCCGTTCAGATTCCTTGTGGGAGCTTGCCTGAGGTGTCCAACAGACTCGGAGCTTCCTGCTTGGGAACGCCGAGTTCTGCAGGAGCCTGCAAGCAAGCTTAGCGAGCTCTTGCTTCCTTGTGAACGGGGGTGCTGGCAGGTGGGTCGGGATGTGAAAATAGGTTACAATCGATTGATTGACCAGTACTGTAAATACCCGTAGGATTTCTTGTGATGTAGGAAATACATTGTCATTATAGCAACAACTTGGCAGCCAGTATATGCAAAAGCATTTCCTCTGGTGCTGTTCCCTTCCCACAGCTTACACTGAGAACGCAGAAAGAGAAAATACTGTGTGATACTCAGTGAATCAGTGCAGTGACAATGTGACTGCCCTTTTGGTTTTGGAGGTACTCCAAAGTGTTCAACTGAGTAGGTTCACATCTGATTCCTAGTGTTTTGGTTCTTATATTAAGGAAACTAAAGTTATTTTGGCAGAATAACTAGAATTTTCAAAACCCAGTTACCTCCTTAATCAAAAACACAAGACAGCTTGACTGGTCTTTCTTACCAGTAGTATGTGTTGTTGCACTCGGAGTTCCCTGGTGACAGAGTGTATTTTTTCAGCCTCTGCTATTAAGTCTTACCAATCTAAACCTGGGTTTATATTTTGTTTCTGCAACAGGAATAGCATGACAAGTCAGTCGCTCTAAGAAGTAACACCAGGAGAGGTGGCTTATCTCTTCAATGCAAAGTTGTGCTCTGGATGTAGCCAGGTTCCTCAAATGGTCACAAGTGCAGTGCGACTTAACATCACGCATTAGGCAGTAAGAATTTCTATGGAACGAATCCTCAAAACAGACTAAACAATTCTTCATTAACTCTTTTTTTAATCATTGAATGAGCAACGCCAAACAATTTCCTTCATTTTCCCATTTTCCCCCGTCTGTAATTTGCCCTACATTTTAAAGACCAGTCATCTTGCTCAGGTTCATCTGCACAAATGGGCATTTTGGGTGACATGCTGATGAAGTTAAGAAGTAGTGATGACCTTTGCATGAACTGCAGCTGCATCGGTAGAGGCATGTTGCCAAAAGAAAGACTATAAAAATCCAGTAAAGGTGAGGGAAATGAAGTAAAAGAAAAGGTTTTAATGAGTGACCGTGAGTGTTTCAGATGTCTCAATTTCTTGCTGCCCAGTAAGAAACTCTCTGACAGGCACCTGACTTCATGCCTTTGGAAAATATGGCTCTTCCCGGTGTGTCCCCAGCCGTCTGTTCAGGCTCACAAACCACACCTGAACACCTCATTTAGTCAAATTAAACTGGTTTTTTTGGGTGTGATTTTTGGGTTTATACAAGCCAGTTAACGCAAAAAAAAAAAAAAGATAGTATTTTTGTGGGTCTTTTCAGGTTTTGCCAAAATTTACCTATAGCTCTGTGAGGATCTGTGATAGTCATCTCAGGTATACATCTCTTGTCAGAAAGCCTTGAGTTCAGGACAGTGGAGGAGGCAAACGAAAGGTATGTTTGTGCATTTATTTTCTTTTTGGTTTTGTGTTTTTGCTTGTACTCTAGGTCAGTTAACTGAAAGCTCCTAGAATACAGAGGAGCCAGATAAATTTGGGATAGCTGAAAAGGGATAGTCCAAGAATAAGGAAGGTGTCCAAAAGGACTGGATAGCTGGATTCAGGCATCAGAGATTTCCATATGTGAGGCCAAGCCCTATTTTGAAGTTAGCCTCAGCTGACTTTAGAAGGAAACTAAAACAAACAAGGTTTACTCATAAATTCTTTTGAAAACTCTAGAAGTGCTGTGTCCTTCTTACCCGAGTTGGCAACTGGCACTAACCCAGGGCTGATACAGATACAGTTCTATAAGGGCAAAAATACAATGGGGAAAACAGGGGGAACAGGCATTTTCCTACCAGGAGGGGCTGCTTTTGTACAAAACACTGGCCTACACCAGTGCTGTTTTAGAGTGAACCTGAAGCCGTTTTAGTGGTCTGGAAAGATTTGTATCTTGTTTTTGTCTCCTTGCATAACAACTGTGAAGTGTTCTTTTATCAGTGTAGGGGTAGTAGGATCTGTATCTATGTGAACTTGAGTTAACTTCCTGATCTGCTGCAGAATGGTAAGTGACTTCCTAGTTGAAGGAATTCTACTATGAAGGAAACAAGCTGGTGGATTCTTTAAAGAGCTAGTGACCCCTGCCCCTTGTGATATGAGAACATCTTTCTTTCTTTAAAGCCATTTTGCTCCAAAGTGAGGTATTTCCAAAGATACTAAAAAAATTAGAGAAAATGTCAATGTGATGTGCTGACAGAAACACAGCTGGTTTTCCTGAAAGTAACTAGCAATCTGGTTGCTTCAGACCTATTTTTTTGTGTACAGTATCTGCGGAACAACATTACGTGAAGTGTGTCACTTAAGCATATTGGAAAACTGAAAAGATTTGTCAGCTGTATACTTTCTAACTACAAGAGATAATTGTCAATAGAGGAAAGTTATTTTAACTTTGCTGTTTAATTTTGGAAACCAAACTAATAGTAACAGATGTACAAGTGAAAGGACATGTATGTGGATTGCATATGGGGACACAAGATCATTTTACACATGAAGGATATGGACCTGTGTTTAGATTTAAAACCTTCCTGATTCTCCTGGGTACCAACAAAAACTCCTTTTTGCTGCTAGTCGTTTGGGGGCAGGAGTTACTAATGCAGTTGTGTCCCATTCTTTAAGGCTTTAGACAATGTCAAATGTGCAAGCGTAAACTGAAAAAGCTGGAGAGCTTTAGTGTGCTCAGCTGGATGTGTGGGTTAGTGTTTGCAGACACCAGCCTTCACCTCTGTTCGCTTATGACCTCCAGGAATTGAATCTACGTTGGTTCTGAATTTTTGGAACTGTTAATGGGTCAATTCAGATGGAGTTCTTTGTATTCATTCAAATTAATTTTGTCGGAAGACATCACATGCAATGTGTACGAAGTTAATTGACAGTGCTTTGTCATTACCTTATTACTATCTTTAATTTTTTCCAAGGTTAAGTTTTTTGTTATCAAGCTATTATATGAACCCTTTGCTCCAAAACCAAATCAGTCCCTGCGATGCTTCCTGAGCTGTTGTGGCTCCTTGTTTCTAGCAAAGACACAAATTTTTAAAAATTATTATTTTTTAAATTTTCTCCCTATTGGTACCAAAAGGATGAAGTGATCCATTTGATTCCCAATACTCCTAAGTGTCCACTGGAGTCACAGACCTGCAGGAAGTGGTTTTGGTAACAAACTCTCCTTCCCCAGGCAGTTCTGTGCTACCTGTTGGCAGAGGAATTAAGAGTCGAGCGCTGGAGAAAGCAAGCAATGCAGGTGCCAGAAACTCGTGGGCTGTAATTATGCTACAAAATGAGATTTTAGCAAGAGAGAGCCTTTAGGATAGGAACAGGAGGCCCACAGCCACAAAGAGAGAATCAAAGTCTTACTGTTTCAACAGTTTTCTTTTGGGCTGTAGGGTTTTAAATTGACAGCTGAAGAGAGAAAGAATGGAGGGTCTGATTTTTTTTTTTTTGTGGTGTTTTGAATTTAGGTGAAATTGCGCTGATGGGCTAATGGTGACCAAGAGTGGGTGCTTTGCTGCAGTTTGGCCCTTGGAAGAAAATTCATTTTTAATCTACAGTCACTGAACAGAGTCAGAGGTGGTTCTAGCCAGACCAAGGGCAAGTGGGGCGTTGCTCTGAACCCCCTCGTACGGAATGCAGCGTATACCAACATTTATCCAAGAGCCCATCATCACACAGGAGGCTTTAGGCTCCGAGCCTGTAGCTCCAGCACCATTGGCAAGCAACACTCCCACAGCTTCGTTCACACAGCAGATAGCAAAGGGTGGCTGGATGGCTTTGGAGGCTTTAATACTTAGGGAAAACAAGCTCACAGCTTTCTGCATCTGTGCTTACTTTTTGGGGGGCAGGGGGAGAAGGGACAGCCGATAAAGAAGTGATATTCTGGGTGAGCTGGAAGAACAGGGTACAGCACTACTGCAGCGAGACAGGCCAGGGACACAGGACACGTTTCACCTGCTGCAGAGAAAGACTCGGCAGTTCAGCCTGGCTTTGCCTGCTGTTAATAGCTGGGTGGTAGAAATGGGAAATAAGCCAACCCCTTAGAAAGCAAGGCTGCAAGGAGTCAGAATTATGAAGTAGGTGTGTTGGGTTTTTTTAAGCTGTCCGCTCATTCTCTGGCTTTTCCACTGTTTTACAAGGGCATGTTAAGAAATGTACCAGAGCTGTGGAAATTCTGCAGCCATTTCTCAGAAAACCATGAGAGAATTACTTTAACATACATTTCCATCTTCTGCTTTTTGCATTTTTCCCCCTGTTGTATTTCTTTTTCTCTGACCTGGTACAAACTTTTATATGCTTGCAAGTATCGTTGTTCAAAAGAAATTTAACTTCAGCGTTAGAATTTCCCCACAAAGTTGTATATGTGTCGTTTCCAATTAAATTCCATTCTCCTTAGAATACCGTCCCATGCAGCCCCGAGAGCGATTGTCCGTTTAAATGTCACCTTAGGGAGCCTCAGCACTAGGCTGGCCAGGAAACTGTGTGAACAAGGCGCTGGTTCAACTCTCGGCCTCAGGTTGTTAGCGCACCTTGGCGCACTCAAGGTGATAAGGCAGGTTTTTTTTTGGTTTTGGCATGCCAGAAAGGATAAAACATGGCAGGAACCCTCCAACGTCAAAGGGAATTTAGTGCTACCGCTAACCTGTAGACAAAATGGGGTTTGTTGTTGTTAGTGGGGTGCGTGTGGGTAGAGGATGAGCATGTGGATAAGTTACATGATATCAGACCGGGGCATCAGCTCGCAGGCTAAAATAGGTTAGCCACTTTATAAACAGGGCTTGGATATACACACAGGAAATACACATGTAGTAGTATTAACATACAATAATCACTTCTCCCATCATTAGACTTCTGAGGTGGCCCATGACACGAGGACACATTGGACAAACACCAGCCTTAAACTGTGTAAGCCTGTGCCTCGTTAGCTCAGCTGTCATCACCAGGATGTGGCAGGTTGAGCTGCAGCCCCTCTTCTTCAGCCCCTTCTCAAGGCGGCTCGACAGCGTCCCGGCGCCACCAGCACAGAACCCCACGTTCAGCCACCGGGGCTCTTGCCCAGGAACATCTTGTCAGAACATCTGGTTCTTGGAAGAAAGTGCAGCTGGCACTGCCTTTCCTTCCCAGCGCTGAAGTAAGGCGGCGGGTTTTATTATTATTGCTGTTACCTCTGTTGGTGCTTTAGCTACATACACATGTGCAACCTGGGAAATTAAGACGAGGCAAATGACAATTTCAAGCGGTTATGTGTGCGCGCGTGCGTCGCAGAGCTTCTCTAAGCAAGCTGCTGGCTGTGAACTAAAATTAAGAAGTTGTGACTTCCTGAACAGCGGTACCCAGCGCTTTTTCAGGTAGACACCTGCGTGGTCGCTGAAGTTTGCTGGTGCTGAACAATGAGGTCACAGCTGCCAGTGCAGAAAATTCAAAAAATGTACCATAGCTATTTTTTTTTTCTGGACAAACAATTTTATTTTAGGTAATGCGTCTATACACTGTACATTCAGTCACTGTGGTATATAAGCATAGCTATTTTCATACATAATCTCATAAAGTCCTTTATTTTACAATATTATCTGCTTCGAGGGGAAGGGATGTGGAAAAGGGGGTGGAAAAGGACTATCAAGGTACACAGCGAAATAGATAAATATGCCAAGCTTTTTTCTTATTTTTTTTAAATCAGGCATTTATAAACAAGAAAGCATACATTACTTACATAAAAATAGTTCTAGAATAGTAGAGTAAGTCATAATATTGTCATTAGCAGCAGCATAGGAGAGACCAGGATAACAAAAATGTGCTGAAATGCTATTGGCTATTATAAATGTAAAGATTTATTTTTCTTCAATTGAAAAAATGTCATTTCTGTGAGTTCTTTTGATTTAAAAAACAAAACAAAACAACAACCAAACCAACACAAAACTTCTCTCTAAAACACATGGACTGATGAGAGTGCAGAATGGAAAGAAAATCAGCCTTTTGGTAATAAAATACTTTACAGTGAAAATAAGGACAAATAAAATGCAAATGATGGAGAAAGGTTAACCCACATTTAAAACTTGCAAAAAGATTTTGTTTTGTTTTTCCTAACAGACAGCAAAGGTTCTTCTCAGTTAAAAACACAACTCATAAAACAAGACAACTACCAGGTAAGAAAGAGTTTTGAAAAAGTAAACACCATATACACTTATAATACAACAGTGTAAAATGAAAAAAAGTATTTACATGTTGAATTTACTTTTAACTTTTTTTTTTACATTGGCTAGTTCTGTTTGAAAAGCAGAATATTATGTATACTAGTTAGCTGCTCCATAGATATGAATGTTATTGCTGTTGGTTTTTTTTCCCTTCGTTAAGTCTTCTTTCAGTAATAGAAACAATGAGTAATTAAAGTGAATATACAAGTATTAAGTAATATATTTTTTAAGTACAGGGAGAGTCAACAGCCTGTATGAAACACCTCTTCTCCCTTTTAACTTCTTAAAGGAAACTAAAGAGCAGATGAAATGAGAAGATGTAACTTTACAATCCCTACACTCACCGGTCGGAGTGCAAATGGAATGCAGTAGGGACTCAACAGTAAGTCAAAAGAAAAGCAGTTCCATCTGAATGGGCTACCAGGTGTGCTACCGACATGCTGCAGACACAGAAATTACACACAGAACTCCCTCGCCTTAAGCACCTTCACAACCTTTTTTTTTTTTCTCTCTGAAGATTCCCACCATCTTGACAGCCCTCTTCAAAAATTAGTCTCTGTGGCTGTCTTCTGACCGTTTTAAAAGAAAGCACGTGCCTGGGAATTCTCAAGTAGAAGTGAACGATATATTTGGCAGAAATATTTTATTGTTAAGACAAAATGTACTTAGGGAAAACAAAATTATTGAAGAGACTCCTATCCTGTAAACCTCCTGTTGATTAACTGCTGGTGTAGAATGGTTGTTCCCAGACTTTTTGCACCTGATTCATCTTGCTGATTTTAAACCTTAATTTACAGAAGTGTTTTTACTAGTACATTTTCACTCCCAGAGATCAAAATACTACTGTTAACCTCAAACATTGTGAGGTTCCTTTGTCAGACATTCCACTTTCAGAATTACCGTAATGCACGGCAGAAGAAACCACTGTTTCATTACAATAGCTGTAGCTTCATTTTGGAGAATTGTCTTGCAAATCTTACCCCATTTGCATGGGAAGCATGAGTGATGCTGGTTCTGTGACAAGACTATTTACTGTTCTATTTTTTTCCTTGGAAAAGAATGCGGATTTTGTGAATGTGGGAGGATAAAAGCATCGCAGGCACTGCAGAAATTGTGCCCGTGAATTGGTGTGCTTCCCTAGACACACAAGGAAGAAAAACTAAGTCACACGCTGCAGGTAAGTGGCCAGCTTTTCTGGGGGCAAAGAGAGAGTGAGACGGACACGCTGGCATTTTTTGTTGAGTCCTAAGGGGGGAGACACAAAGAGCAGGGGGAGAAACCCAAAGAAACAAACTTGAAGCAGTAAGGCTTCAAAGAAGCTGACAGTGGGGGTGGGAATACATTTGTTCTTTGTGTAATTTCGTAACATGGCAGTAAAACGTAGCGTATGAGACTCTGAAATGCACAATGATCAACTAAAGCTAAAATGATTTAGTTTCCCTTGAAGAAATAAATGAACAATACAGATCTGGAAAACATAAGGCTGAGAACATTTTTATGCATACTGCATAACAACATAAACCCTTTACATAAGACAGTAATAATGCCCATTAATGAATATACGTATGGCAGAGATTTTAATTCCATGCATATGATTTAATAATCGCAGAAAAAAACATACAAAGAAGAAAAAAAAAACACATTAAAAAAAAAACAAACCTGCTTAAGCATAATCAAAATTCCTTTTGCATTGCACTTTAGAAGAGGAGATCGGCACCTAGGCTCTGTCTCCAGCATCCCAAACACACAAGGGCAAACCCCTGTATAAACGGACAGGTTCGTGTAATTTACTTGGTATAACTGTTTCTTGCTCCCAACAGTTTTACAACGTCCCAGTAATTCTACTCTTTTCATATTTCTTCTTTTGTACCTAAAACATATATATGAACTTCTTTGTTAATGCTCACAGTTATTATAATGGTTATTATAATGGTTTCAAGCAAACAGCTCTTGTTTTAAAAAAAAAAAAAAATTCTCTCTAATGTACTGTAAGTAAATACTATAATTTTAGGATTGGAAGCCGCTTTCTGTCTACAGGGAAATAATTTTGAAGCTTACATAGCTTGCATTAATGTCCAAAAGCAAATAAAGATTACTGGAAATATGTTTCTTCATTTAGAATAACTTCTGTGTATGATGATGCATAGGGTTGTCTTTTTTTTTTTTTTTTCCCTATTTTTTGTCCTTTTTATTCTTTAAGGTAAAAAAAAGAACCGTGTCAGCAGTGCCTATATAAGATGCTGAGAGGAAAAATGAGCTGGAAGGCACGTCTGCAGCCCCAGATCAAATTTTCACTTTATGCTGATAAGCTTGAGTGTGTAAGAGGTGAGTGTTTATGGGTGAAAAGAACCTTTCTTTCTCTTGTTCAGTAAAGCACCAACCTTATTTGTTACGCACTTTGGGAGCATCTCTACTGCTTCCCAACTTCTGTTAGAGACAAAGCCAGGCAAAACAGGTTTAGAACTCAACCAGCAGCGCACTGGCTTGCCGATTTTGTATTTGGTAGCATTCTAGACCTGCTGAATCCTCATTTTGCATGAAGGTAAATGATGCCAAGGTGTCACAGGGTGGCAAAGGGGGTTGCTGATTTTCACATCTCTTAGGCAGGGGTAGGATGTAGAACGCTCAACTTGTAAACTTTAGAAATATGGAATAAAATGCAGAGTAAGAATCTGACAAAGTGCAGTTTTAAATAAATTTTTTAAAAAAGGAAAAATAAACACCACCACCACCACCAGTAAGACAAAGTGATGGCATGCTGCATTTTTATTCCGGGGCTGCGGCTTGGATCCCAAAATTAAAGTAATTTCTCTTTTTAAAAACAAACAAACAAAAATTTTAAAAAAGGTGTAGGCTTATTCACAGCAGCAAAAATGTTGGTTTTCTTTTCTGTAGTATCCGATTGTGCGATGTTGCACTCTCCTTGGGCACAGAAATCCTGACTGACAGTTCATAATAAAAGCAGGTGAATACTGAATTTATGGTAAGATGGTGCAACAAAGATGAGTTCTCCAGAAAACTGAAAGCTCTGAAGTAAAGATTTCAGAATGACTTCAAAACACATAGGTCTTCTGCTTTATTTCTCAACCGACTTAACAGATCATCCATTTCCTCCCTTTCTTTCCTTCTTTCTTTTCCTAAAGCTGAAGTGCTCTTGGATGAAGTGTCTTTTGAACACATCAATTAATGAAGATGTCTTTAGAAAAGATGGCATGATTTGCAAACACTGAAGTCTGTAAGGCTGGGCTTGTAATTCTAAAGCATATATATCTTCCAATCCCCCACCCCCCCTTTACAATCCTGCATCTTCCTTTCTTCTCGTGTTCAGGCCAGGAAATGAAGAGAACTCTTTCTAAGGAAAAAATCAACTTTGAAAAGCACTCTGAAATTCTCATACAACCACGTGACGGGATTAAAAGTGTGATGGCTTCCTAGAAGGCTGGAAAACTGGTAATGAAATGGCATCATCACCAGAGGGCTTCTACGTTAAGAATCCCAAAGCCTATAACAAGTCATTAAAAATTGTGCATCGAAGGTTTTCTGGTTTTTTTTTGTTTTGCTTTTAAAGGTTCATTATAAAAATCTTGTTATTTTTTTAATACCAAGTCTGTGTAATGAATTATTTTAAATAGCTTATAAGAAAAGTTTGTTTGTTTTTAAATTCCAAAATGTTCCAACAGGCAGAAGGGCAGCATAAAAACACTGCCGTGCTTGCCTTGTACTCTGATTTTAGTTGGACGGTGCTGCTTGCTTGGAGTTTGCCAGTAGAAAATTTGCTGTGGACTTAAAAGTATTTTGTTTATAAACACTTTGTGTTTTATAGGCACAGTAAGATGTTGTGCTATATGGATTGGAAAAAAAAGAGGCGTAATTCAGTGCTTCTGTTATAGAGAGTAACATTTGCCTTCCAACTAATAAGAATCCATATTCATAGATCTGTGTGCCCAGACACAACTACTCACACATGCACTTACACACGTACCCCACACATCCTCCCTTACTGTGCATATAGGTCATTCTGTGTGTGTGTTAGACGATGTGGTGGTGGTTTAGTTCTCAATGTTGCTCGTTGTGTTGTCACTGCTGGGTTGACTGCTTGATTTAGGCCACAGTTGTTCCTGAAGTTCCTTGACTACTTTTTCCAAGTGTTCTCGAGCCTCCCTTTCATGCATCAGGTCAGCTCGGAGCTGCTCCCTGTCAGCCTCTGCATGCTGAAGCTTAACCTGTAGGTCCTCAATCTAGAGAGAAGCATATTAAGAAACAGAATGAACCACTTTATTATTTTGGCTCCGTTGTGATTCTGCAGACTTCGACGCAGGCTAGTACCTTAGCACAGAGTGAGAAGAGCAAGAAAACCACGGACTTCCAGGCGTCAGACGGGCAAAGCTGAGGTGAGGAAGACATTCCCTTTCCCCCGTTTTTTTCCATATGCTACTGTACAATTATGCAAGTGCGCTGCAAGCACTGTTTAGCTTTGAAATTCTTAAATATTTCTGGTGGCTTAAGTTCCAGAAAGGAGGGTGAAAAACAATAGTTAAGAGTACCTTAGTGTGAAATGGAGCTCTGGTCACTGTACTTCTTAAACCATTACTGCTGTTTCTGTAGGCAGCCAGCAATTTGGCAAAGGAAACAACAAGCTAAGCTGCACAGGCAATTTACTTTCAGATCTGTTACAATGGTTATCATTAATAGGAGTGACCAGAAAGACACGCCGTTGCCTAGGTGAAAGGCCTATGCCTCAGCTATACGTTAACGTCCAACAAAAGCAACTGTGGTATCCGCTTATGCAAAAACCGTCCTGTCCTTCGTATTATATGCAAGGGACTGTCGGGAGAACAGGGAGGGAGGTAGCTGGCAGGGAGACTGAACACGGATGTGAGAAAGTCTGGGATGCAGGGAGCCCTCTGAAAGAGCAGAAACTTTCCAAGCAACAGTGAAAATGACCAGCATTTCAGCTCATAAACAAAAAGCTGGACTTAAGAGGGCAGGAGTGAGACCCACCGGGTCCTAACGTGTACTGACTTTGCACAGAAATGGACTTAACAAAACACGCGTCCCAGCCAGCCTTGGGAGAGATCGCCTGCTGAGATCGAACAGTCTTTTTCCAACTTTGGGGAGGCCTCAGCCTCCCCAAAGGCCCCAGTGCTCAATCTTCCTATTTTTTGCTTACTGATAACAAAGGCAGAGAAAAGTTCCAGTATTCAAGGGTGCGGAAACATTAGAAAAACTGCAGTGGTTTGAAATACGCAACTATAGGATTAGCAGGTTTCAAAGATTGCCATTTAAGAAAGGAAAGGAAAACTCGTATGTTTGGGGCTAAAATGAACACTAACTCACTAGCCCACCCATATTTGGATCTCAGTATCAAGGTAAGAAAAAAGAAAGGCATAAAGCACACATAGGTATTAAGCATCTAATACTTTAAGCTTACACAAAGACACTTACACCCCTGAATTTGTTGTCTTATTTCCTCTCATGCTTGCCTGTTTCTCTTAGACTAAGCCTGCCTAGAGAGCTGCGGTTTCCTCTGAAATAATAAGTGATGAACACAACGTGACAAACTTCCTGTGTGCATTCCAAATTAAAGGTAAAAGGATGTGTAAAGCTTTACTTTAGAATTTCTTATATGGCTTAAGAACTTAAGGCATATTGACTGCTGGTAAAATGCAGACTTTGAAGTTACTTAAGGTATTTTTCCATGCAGTGCCACGCAGAAACTTCTGAGTTTCTGAGTAAACAGAATTACTGAGTTGCTGAGTAAAGCAGCTGTCCCAACCCCTGAGACACCAGCTGCCATGCGGTCTGTTGCCCAAGCACAGCAGTACCGTGGCTGTGCCGCGTCTGGGGCTTCACCCCTGTCCTCGTGCTGCTGTGCTGCACCCTGGTGCTGTGACAGCGAGCCTAACAAGTACCACAGGACACCGCAGCTGATCCTGCAAATGTGCCGTGTCTTTTCTAAAGGCAAACTTGCAGAATATTCAGCTACTTGAATTCTTTTTGAGGTGATTTTGTATTAGGAAACCTCATTTATTGCCTCCCAAGGAAGAAACGTATTAGGAGACTGAAACTCTACGTTGTCAAAAGCTTTCATGCATGTCACAAGGTGAGGGAGGGGACACCTGCAGATGTGCAGAGCTAGTTCGTATGGATGGCGTTTCCTTTTATCTGCACTTGCTGCTGCCTTGCTTTTTTGTGCCCGAGTGGAAGTGAACTGCTGGCAACGCCCAGAGCAGCAGCTCTCAATCTGGTTATGTTTAGTCTGGACACCTCTTATCAGTGAGACATCCTGTGATGCTAGAGAGGAAGCCCACATCATTTCCTGCTTCTGGTCTCCTGGTTAGACATGTCTCATAGTGGTACGAGCGGACCACTCCCCTTCCCGTTATTGAGAGCCTGGGGTTAGAAGAATGTCTGACTGCTCTTGCCCTTTCTTTTCCTCGGCCCCCACTCCACCCCTTAAAGTGACCGCCCCAAATATCTGCAGCTCGCGCTTTAGGTGTGCCACCATCTTCACGGAGCACGCATGTTGAACGACATCTGTGACAAAAAAAAGCAGCACCAGTAACCGTGGTCTAGAAGAGTTCCCTTAATGTTAACTGAGCTACGTTTTAACACACAAACTAATCCTGCAAGTGTACGACACCTTTGCGGTGTTTGCATGGTAAGTGCTAAGTCTCTGCCATGGGAGTTTAAATTTTGGCAAGCATGCCCCATTTTTCCGAGACCATCTGTTGCCAACACTTGCTGCCCCTTGCCTTTTATTCCTGCATTTCTCAGCCTGGCTTTTAGCTTGGGAAGCAGTGATGGAGACAGTGGTTTGGCAGAGGGAAGTTTAGGTGGGAGCAGGTCAGTGCACAGCTACAGGGGAGGCAGCTGTGGCAAGGAAAGGTGTTGAGCCTTAAGGAGAGGGGCTGTTTGGGAGTCCCCCTCCATGGAGGGGGGAGTTGAGGGGGTTAACAGTGGGTGTGGGACCATGCCCTTTCATAGGAAAGGCATTACTGGGCAACTGGGATTGTTTTATTGGAGGAAGGGGAAGGCAGGGCATGCAATGGATTCCTCTTCAGGGCTGTTTCTCACGGAAGTCCAGGAGGCTGCCATCCTGCTTCAGCTCATTTCAGGGGGTGGACTTGCATGCTGCATGCCATGTGCCCTGCCACACCAAGATGCAACAAGGCGGCTTAAGGATGTGCAGCCTCAGCTCTTGGTTCACTTGGCTTTGGGTGGTTTAAAGAAACTTCAAAATCCTTTTTTACAAGAGAATCTGATGCAGAGAGGGTGGGGAGGACGAAAGCTTAGAGCATACATGTTGCTTGTAACAACATGCTCCCACATTCCTAGAGCTTTCCCTGAGATCAAACTCCCAGGCTTTTCTCAGGCTTGACAGTTTGCTGCTCTTACGCTTCACAGCTGTAAACAGCGCTCCCCCCCAGCACTGCGGTGTGCTTACGGACGGGCCTTGGCCCACTTCTCTAGTCCTAAAGAGTTCCTGGAGGTCCAGGCTGATCTTCAAGGGAAAACACTAGCAGAGAAAGCGGCTCTGCCCGATATTTACAGTTCTGAAATGGATCCCTATGCATCGGCGGTGCCAACAGAGTATTTGTGGAACTGAAATAATGTCTAGCGTTTGTCTTCTCTGTAAACAGTGATTTTCAGCTGACAAATGTGCAGAGCTCTTGGCGGAACTGTGGAACTGACGGGGCGGTGGGAGCGCAGGCAGGTTGGTAACACCTTGTGTGAGGGCTGGGGTGGCCAACTGCATCACGGGGCAGGGATGGTATACAGACAGGAGCTGGGCTTGGATCAAATTTGACAAAACGAGGCCCCTGGCACTGGAGGGCAGACAAGACACCTGACCTAACCCCGAACAGCGCAGCGGTAGGCAGCTTGCTTCTCTGACAGCTTTCAGTGTTTGGGTCTTACCTGGGCTGAGTACTTGGCCCGGAGCCTGCCTGCTTCACAGCCCTTGTCGCACACCCGGATCTGCCTAGCTTGTTCCAGTTCCCTCTTCAGTCGTATCCGAGACTCATTGGCTTCCTTCATTTTCTTCTCATTCTCGGCTCTCAGACGTTCAATCTCTTTCCTTAAGTTGCGCTTCGCCTCTGTTGCTTCTCTCAGTTTCTCCTTCTTAGCCACTCTTAGGAACTCCAGCTCCTAGGATACAAAAGCAGTTAACGTGTGAGAACGAGGGAGCAGAGACTAGATTACACCAAGGAAACAGAACTGTAAAGGAAGTGATCCAAATGGAATTCCCACCTTCTGCTGGTTATGACCAAGAAGGCTCACATCTAAACCTCATCCTAAACTTTGTACAAGCTCTTCTCCTTTAAACCAACATGTACGCTCAAGATACCCTGAATACTTGGATAATAAAAAGCTATATGCTACAGCCGCATTTTGCTTTGTCAAGCAAAATAGCTGTGACCATCTGTGACTGAATAAAGATGAACTGCAGTTGGAGAGAGCTACTAGCAATGTGCTCCACATGGGCTCAAAGTTTCAAACCAACCAACTGCAATGCCTGCACCGTAATGGAAGACGCTGCATATACCATGTTACAATAAATACCATTTGCAAATGCCCTTTGTGTACAGCAAAGCCAAATGAGGAACTTTCCTGCTCACTGAAGAAATCAGTGAGGGGTCCCCTTTTATCAAGCCCCCCAAAAAACCCACTTAAGGCAAGTATGACAAAAGACAAATTGCATATCTTCTTTCTAACTCTAGGCAATTTTGTTTTGCTACAGGTAACTGGTGTGTAGCCCTAAGTCTCTTGGCAACCAGCCAACAGACTGCTCTGTCACTGTCTGGAAAACTCCAGGCTAAAACCTTAAGCTAAATCAAAAGTGTGCTTCGCTCTGGGAACGGCCACTCTCACTGTCCAGGTTCTTAATAGGAGCCGCTACCTTGAGATCTCATAGCCCAGAGAGAGCCGTTCGCTGATGTGATAACGACAAGGAACCTAAAGGTACAAAGGAAGAATCTTGTAAGTTGTTAAAAAGCTGTTGTTAGAAAGACATGTTTCCCATAAGGACAAAATCGTGGCTCACTAAAGGTCTGCCTCCTAAATGGTTAAATGAGAAACTGAAGTTGGACTTTTTCCCCCCCAGAAGCAGCACTTCCTCTGTCAGAGTCAAACCCTCACAGCAAAGCGTTTCTGTTAATAACACCGCAGCCGGGTCATGGGAAATGCGCTCTCTTGACAATCTCACTTCCCAGCCAGGCCATTGTTAGCGCAGCCTTGCCTCTGGGCGCCTGCACACATGCACCTTCTCTGTGTGTGCAACTGGAAACCCGCAGATGCCCCAGTGGAAAAATGACAGCCAGGTACCCTGTTCCCTCTCCCTCTGACGTGTTGCTTGATTGAATGCCTCCACACTCCATTCTGCTTCAACTACTTCCTGTAATTCCCGCTTTACATTAAGTACGCACTACGAATGTAGTGTATGTGTTTAAAAATTAACTTTGAATATGTATGGCTTGTAAATATTTACTTGTAAATACATAAAACAAGACATACATTTACTGAAACACAAAGGAAATAAATTATTTGCCAAAGGTGACAGTTGGAAAGACAGCTCTTAGCCTCCCTTCTCTGGGACCTGGGCCTGCAGCTAGTATGTAATGAGCCACCTCCACCTGAGAGGTACACAGCACAGAGACTGCCTCACTGCACTGCAGCTTCTGCTGCCATTTGAGCTGGCAAGCTTTTCTTAAAATTCTAATTGCCATCCTATTTCTGCACTTGATACAATCTCTCTCTCACCTCCTCCTGCCTGCTAGTACTGGGGCTTTTGGGTGTTTTTTTAAACAGAGCGGTCATAACTGGACACAAATCACACCTGTGAGCTCTGTCCTTTCCCCAAAGAAACAAAACACCTTGTGCCAGCTAACACGACTGTATACCTGCTTTCGAGCAACAGCACAAGTCCTGCTTTTCCATCTCCCACGCTGGATGAACAAGGCCTTTTACAGTCAGCACCCCAGCTGCAGCTAATGGATTGCACTTCTAGCTTGGTTATAGCTCCACATACAATATTCAGAGGACAAGCAAATCTTATACATCGGCTCTAGCTTCCACTTCTATGTACTACTTTTGTTCGCCCGCCGTTCTGTCCAGCCACTGTGATCTGCTAAAGGTTAGCAGCCTTTGTCTGTCTACTCTGTCTTTGGTACAACCACTGTATCAAGCCCTTCCAGAAATGAGGAGCTTCTTCACTGAAGGAAGCAAGAACGATTCAGTGACACATAGCTAACGGAGTGTAACAAAGCCCTGGAGTTCAACTCTTCACCAGAGCTTCAGCAAGTGCCTCTGCGTCCCAGGAATGCCCTCCCTCAGCTAGGCAATGGCAGGATTTTCACAGGTCTTCTAAAAAAACCTACAGATAAAGCCTCCTAAGGGACAGACGAGTTTCTAGTTCAGCAAAATGAAAACAAAATAAACTGTGCTGGACTTTTTCAAATTTTTTTTGGTATTGAAGAGATGTTGATTTTGGTAACCATGGATTTATACCCCAAGGCAAAAACAGGTGGCGAGCTTAAAAATGTCAGAATGGTTCCTGTACACTCTGGTTTCCCAGCTGAATTTACAAACAGTACCCCACTCAAGGCTGTTACTATTTGGGAAAGATGAGGCAATTCTTTTTTACATGAGACTACCTAACGGTTTCTACCTGGAAATATATTTGCAGACAGAGGTAGGAGAAAGCGATTTTGCAACATTACCTGGTGTAGACTGCGTTTGGCTTGCAAGGCAGCATTTAGCTTCTCTTCCTGCTTCACTCTCATTTTAACAACTTCATGGAGGAATTTTTCTTTGGCTTCTTTTGTATCTAGGCCACTGTCCAGGGCCTGCCTTAGGTGCTCCAGCTCAGCTTCCAACCCACTGCTGTGAGAGTCAGAATGCGGTGCAACCTCATATGAACTGTTGACTGTGACTGGGGCTTGCATCCCAGGTGAGCTCATGTCCTTTGCAGAGCTGGATGAAGTAAAGGATGGGGACGAGAGCGAGGATAAGGAGGAGGTGACTGAAAAACAGAAACATTGAAGATTAATAAAATAATGTCTAAAACTAATGTAGCTCAAAATATAGAGGCCCTTTTGTACAGAGGAGATAATACTCAATGAAAAAAAACCAAACCAGAAGAAAGAAAATACTTGTTTTATACTTTGATACTTGAAATATAATGAAAATGCAAACCTGATGGTCTGAAGGGACCAACTTACTATTTGCTTGAATTGGGACTTTGGAATTTGTCACAAACAGTGTTCTCTGTGAGTGTGAAGAAACAGATTTCTCCAGGGAAACCTACATGATCCTGCTCTTTTCAGTGGGTAAAATTCCTTCTTTTCTGCATGACCTGCATGCACTGAGTAAGGACTGAACACACTGAGGGCAGTGGCAGAATTACCTAAGTGACACTAGTAAGGTGATGCCAGTGTCCTCAGCTCTCACCGAGCAGCCCAAGACCAGAATGCTGTTTAAGAGCGTGCTGGCTCCTGATCTCTGCTTTCGGAATTCAGCTCTGTGGATGCGGCACTGAAACTGCATGGCCACTTTCTTTGTCTTGACACAAGATTCTACACTTGCACACACGTGTGCTGTGGAAGCTCTGCAGGCTATTTGTGTGCATCCCACAAAGGCTTTTATAGAAGGCTCTTGATAAGATAGCAAACCACCAGTTTTTATGTGACCACCACATATATTTTGTCCTCTGCACAATGTTTACCTGCTTCAATACAAAATTCCAGGTTAGTGGGCACCTGCAGTTCAGGTGCTGCTTTTTTGCTGATGCATGTTCCTCTCCAGGAAAATACCCCCCAGCTTATGGGCCTTTTTTTTTTTTTTTTTTTTTTTTTTTTGTTTTGAG
>JAVJGJ010000037.1:105819878-105860755 GCA_035590215.1 Microhierax caerulescens
AGGAAACACCAAAGAATTAGGCTATAGTTTAACCCTCACAGTAAAGCTCAGTAATTCATCACATTAAAGATTTCTAACCCAAAGTGCTATGCCCAGGACAGGAATACTTTTTACTTATAATTAATAAAGATATTAAATACATTCTGAAGACATGCCAACTTCAAAAAAGACAGCTTTTGCTCAGTGCCAAAGACATACTTGGTGCCACCCATAGGCAAAGTCAGAGATAGCAGTAAAGGCATCACCCAACATTTCCAACCTTTCCAGCTCTTTAGCTTGCTTGATCCAGTGCTGAGATGGCTACTAGCTAATTTATACAAGCTGAAGGGCTACTTAGACATTGCAGGCTGAAGGACTACTTAGACCTTGCCTTTTTTCACCTCTGTCATTTGTTCCAGAAACTACTAGAAGCAGCTTGTAATGAAAAATGTTCAATATCATCTTTACATCCTCAGAGAGAACACTCTGCATTCTAGGAAGTCCTAGTGCTCCCTCAGGGAGTTTTCCTGATGGTTTCTTACTTAATTTAAGCAAGTCAACTAGGCACTAAACTCAGTACCTTTTTTATGTGAGAATAACTTCACAACCACAAATTTTGATCAATAGCTCAATAAATATTTAAGCTCTCCAAATATTATTTTTGGCTATGATTGGCCATTTTTTTTCTGTTGGATGGAATATAGACTACTACACCTATCTGTATTTGCCATTGGACACCTAGCTGCCATAGAATGTGTGAAGAGATAGTTATTTTCTAAGTGGAGTAAAAATTCACTTTCCTTTATGTGGTCAGTTAATATCTAAAAGTACCTTGTTTTTCCTATACTGGAATTGCATTGTTAACAGAAAAAAAAAGAAAGCATGGTAACCTGAAGGCTGCTGGCAAAAAGAAACACATAGGATGGGATTATAAAATGGTCATGAAACCATATAAACATCACCACTTGAATAATTTTTACTCCTTAACTACTGATTGATTCTACTAACTTCATCAGGTTGAGGGTTTTTAGGAAAGATTTAAGTGGCCAGAGTTTGAATAAAGAGAACAAGACTTAGTGCTAAACAATGTATTAGACTTAAACAGGACTGGAATCTGGTGTCAATTTGTATTAAATTTGTAATAAATTGCATGAAGGCAAGCAGCGATAAAAGAATAATTAAAAAAAGCCTCAAATATCTGTAATTTGAGCTGGTTAATTTAATAACTAGCTAGTTTAAAATAAGATATTTTTCATTATCAAAATGTCTACCTACAGTCTTTCCAGAAAATCCTTTTTTCTTCACTGCAGCTGAACCCATATGCAATAAAATAAAGTAAATGCAACTCCCAGTGGAAGTTTAAAAAAAAATAAATTACAATGCCTGTAAAATTAATTCTTGTCTATAATAAATGGTCTTCTATTCATGGAGTAATGTGTACTCTGATTCATCACTAAAGAGTTCAACAGAAGTTACAGCTTTGTTGTGTCTGAAATTTTTATACTAAGGACTATTTGTGAAGAATTCACATTTTAAAAAAATTAATAACAGCACAAAAAATTAACAGCAATATGCAGTTAGCCCTAGGTACCTAGCATTGTCATCCAGTGATAATTATGTAAGTATTCAATAGATATTTTGTTTTCCCTTTGTCTGTGCTTTTTATTGATTTTTTCTTTTTTTTTTTTTTTTTGTATGATAGCAGGTTATTAGGGTGAATATGGTAGCTCTGGGAAGGTTCAAACTGAGTAATCTTTAAAAAAAAGCTGTAAGTAAAATCTTTTTTATGTGCTTTCATAAAGGAAGGTTAAAATGCTTTAGGGAATATTCTTCTCCTTGGTATAAACATGAAGAATTCCTATTAGCTGTTCTGGCAGAACAGTAGATGCACAGAAGGGGGAATTGGAAAGTCTTCTCATGACTTTTCCCAAAAATAATAATCAAGCAGGTGATTGTTTGTCTACTCCTTGGAACAGTTACTACTTAGCCTGGAACAACTCTGAGATAGATCATTACAGAAACATTGCTAAATAGATTAAAACCAGGAAGTGTTCTGAATGACTTTTATACAAGCTTTAATAAGCTCATTGTACTTTAATTATACAACTGTATACTACTCTGATCAGCTAAAATAACTTACCAAGAAATAATTTCCTAACGGTATGTTTATAAGAATTTATTACAAATAAAATTGAATGAGAAAACTTTTTAAATTATGTCAAAGAATATTAAAATTGAGAGGAGAGGATTAAGATTCAGAGGTTTGGCCTTTTTTCTACCCCCACACCCAAGTTGGTAAGATAACTTGGCAATCTTTGGTAAAATATTACTTTGAATCAGTGCAAAGAACATCATATTTTAATTTTTGCTTTAATTAAATTTACCATTTGAATAATAAATTTGGAAATAATACCTATATCATAGCTGTTTTTCCTATTTGAAGATAAAATCTGTCAATGTTATTGAACAGTTAGAATACAAGGAATATCAGATGCTTTTACATGAAATTTATTTACATTAAATGAAAACCATTACCTTTACTAACTTTCCTATCATTTTCCGTTCAATTGTCATGACACAGATGTCTGACTTGAATTTATATTCTTGGTTTGGTTTTTAGTCCCATCTGGGTTTTCTTGGTACTAAGTCTATATGTGCAGGAGTAAATTGGCCTATTTATTTCTAAAGCCACCCCGGGTCTGCTATACAATGAAATGGTAGAAAAACATGAATAGTCAAAACCTCCTACAACTCTGCCTGTTTGTCTCAGTGGACATTTTTTTTTTTTTCCTGAGGTAGTACAACATTAACAATCTGAGAAACATTAGAAAAGAAAGAATATGCCTTACAGGTGTGCTTCAAAATAAGTATCAGTCAGAATCTTCCATGAGTGTTGCAATTTTCCATTCAATTGTTTTAAGGCTCTGTGTGAAAATAAAGGTAAGCTTTACTGGACTATAACATTTACAATCAAAAAAATGAACCCTGTTACAAATTCACTTGAATATCCTTAGGATAATAATAGTAATAAAAACGTGTCTGAAATCAGCAAATTGACTTGCTTAGTTTACTTCTTTTCTTGATCTCTGAAAGGATTCAGGTCATTTTTTTTTTTTGATGTTTCTGTTTGTGCCCTGAGGTTTTCCTAATAAGAAATATGGCAAGCCTGGCTGATCATGAATTGTATCCAAAAGGCTCTGGAGAGGTAGTTGGATCCCACTTGCAGGAATGTCATAACACCTTGCCACTGGTGGCATAATGAACTTCCATGTGTCATTGATGGCAGTTATAATATGACAGAGGAAGAAGCCTCTTTTTTTCCTCTGATTTCATTTTTATACGAAGAAAGATAGAGAAGGACATGCTGCCATCAAGAAAAAGGAACTATGAGAAATTTTACTTGATTTAATTCTGGAGAAAAGTTAAAACAGGAAATTTTAATTGGAAGAAACTATTAAAAGTAACTAACAGTTAATAGGTCAAAATTAGCATATTTTGTATCTGGGGAAAGGCAAGCTAACATGCATGGCATTTTAGAAGAAGTAACAACTTGACAGGTAGTAAACCATAGACTAAACTCAGGAAGGAAAGAAAATCCCATCTAGAATTGTATGCTTTTAAATGCAAATTTATTATGGATCACCTATTAAGCTTCTTCATTTGACAAACTGTATAAAACAAACAAACTAACAAACCCAAGTCTTTTAGGAACCTAATCCTGTTTGCCTTATTCAGATAATACTTCCCTTGACCTCAGTGTCTGGGAATACAATCAATACAAAACTCCACTGTCTGATCTTTTTATGTTGCTGTATGCTAACAAAACATACAATTGAGCTGGACTTCACATCTGTCGACCAGTCAGGATCACAGAACAATTTGCTACATGAGAAAATAGTTGTTGCAAAACAAACAATAGAAAGTTACTACTTATAGCTATGGGCACATGAACGTCAGTGTGAAAACAATTGCATATAGGCGCTGGCTCCACACAGACCCTACAATGGTTCACTGTCATTCTTACCTAAAATCAGTTGTCACAGTTGTTACAACATGCTCTCTCATCTTGATGGAGCCTTTTAATCAAATTGCCTATGTCAGAATCAGGTCTACATTAAAAAAAAAATTGTTTAACATAGAGTAGCTTCATGATCTCTTATCCAGGTAACATATGTAACATAGCTTGTTTTTGCTCAGAATATATCAAAGCGTCTACAAGAAGTTTCCCAGTCAGGGTACTTTGAATAAGCCAGATCAGGCAATCCAGGATCTGGGACTGAAACAGTCTTACTGTAGGTCACACACTAGGTCCAGGGGCTGTAACAACTTCCATCTAAAGGAATGTAATGTAATTAAAATCTTTATTTAATCAGGGTTTCCATTTGATAGTTCATTCCCATCTAACCGAGCAATTTCCTTAGTAATCTCATGTATTTCAGGCAGACTATTTCTGGCCATGATTACTATACAGGTATTTTTCTGCTGCAGTCTTTTCCGTATGCACCTCTTTTTGTACTATTCCCTGTTAGCCTTGTGTCACAGCAATCGCAAGGTGACTGGCACTCATAAGGAAAGAACAGGAAACAATAATTTTCATCAGTTCAAGCAAAACGTGCAGCAACAGAACCCTGTAGAGCTGAACACAAATCACAGAGAGACATTGCCTGTATGAATAAAGAGAATACAAGATCCAAAGGAGAATAAACCTGGCAGACAGGCTGAGAAGGGTAGGCATGATACAGCATAAGAAGAATTTTAAGAAAGAGAGGTAAACGTGTGGCGGATTGACCCTGGCTAACAGCCAAATACCCCTCCAGCCAGTCACCCGCCCCTCTTCAGTGGGACTGAGGGAGAAAATCTGATGAGAAAGCTGACGGAGACAGGGAGATTGCTTATCAAGTACTGTCACAAGCAAAACAGACTCATCTTGGGGGAAAATCAATTGAATTTATTGCCAATTAGCACAGATTTGGGTAGTAAGAAACATGAGCAAAAAAATGAAAATGTCACTTTCCTCCCCCCTTTCAGAGGCTCCGCGCTCAATTTCCAGCTCTTCCATCTCCCGCCCGGAGCGGTGCAAGGGGAAGGGAGCAGGGGGCAGGGGCGGTCCGTAAGAGCCCCCTCCTCTGCTCCAGCATCCAGCCAGCTCCTTCTCCTCTGTCCTTCACGTTCCCTCTGCTGTTTCCCGCTTCTTTTTTCCTCACTCTTCTCTGCCCTCCGCTATTTTCACCTCACCTTCGCTACCTTTCCCCAGAGCCGCCACCCTCGCGGCTGGGGCCCTGCGGGAGTGGGCTGGAGCCGGCGGGAACCGGCCGCGCCTCACGGGGACCCGCACCGCCCGGCGCCTGCGCACGTAGTAAAAGCTGAACAACCACTAACGTAACGGCACTGAGAGTAAGCCTGGTGATGAAGCTTACAAGCGTATCTGGAACAAAAATAACAAGTCCTCTTCAGGGAATTTTTATGATTAGTATAGTCAAAAGGAAAACAGCAGTGTATGTTTTACATAGGAGGGAAACAAGGTAATTGAAGGCTAATAGGTGCTTATGGCTGGTTTTAAATCAGTTACACATATGTCTTTAGGTGCTATGCAATTAATGTATTTTTTCATGAGCCAAGATGGAAAAAAGTGTCACAAACACAATGAAGACAAAATGAAAGAAGGAAAATGTACAGAAATTTTGACCAAGCAAATCAATACAGCTGCACTCAGATCTGCAAAGCCCTCGTGGTTTCTACACTGACTTGCTCCATACGTTTGTTTTCCTTAATCTTGAGAAGAATCATATTTTATTAACAGCAGCTAAATAACTAGGACATATTTCCTGGTATATTTTGCAACTATAATACTTGTGAGGATGAGAGAAATAGAAAGCGCCCCTTCATTGTCAAAATAATAGGAATATTTAGTTTCCATGCTTACGGAGAAAAAAATAATTAGGAATATTAGACTAAATTATTTTGATTTGGGACTTACTACTCCAGATTGTTGAAAAATTAAGCTGGGATATTAAGATTTTTTATATTTTCTGCAGAAAGCAACCCAGTATGGAGTTCTCAGGTCTCTGGCTGACCAGGCTGTGCTTGCAGCCGCACCCCTGTGACAGCAGCCTTCTTCAAAGTTTTTAGGCGAGATGGTTCAGTTGGACCCATCCAATCACTTTCTTATTGATCAGACACAGTTCTAATCTAATTTTATACTTTTATCTAAATATCAGTATGGTTGATTGTTCTGAATCCTGAGGTTTTTAATCAAATGGCATTTCATTACATTATCTGCAGTTTCTGCATTCAGTAGGTAAAGCCAATTTCTGTAACAGTGTCTTCTACTATGCCAAGTGCCCCCCCACCCCCCCACCCCAGCAATATTTTTTTAATAAATTGCTTCATTTGACACAAAATGAAATCTTTATACTTGCTTTCCTAATTACTGTCACACATTGGATTTGGGGGAGCAGTTTTCCAAATAGCTAAGGTTAAAGCCTGTCTTAGTCTGTTGTTTCTAGAATAGGTAATCGTTCAAGTCTGCATAGATTACGCCAGCCACTTAATATTTAACATTTTCCTTGACCTATGGCTTGCCACAGACTTTATGTTAGGGATGATAAAATACAGAAAAAAAAAAAAAAAAGAAAAATTTCTTTTGCTATTTCTGCACTATGAAATCAATTTAGATTAAGTTATATTGCAAGGTCTACCATAGGACAGGGTATACAGAGACATCCGCTGTTGGCTCTGGAGGAAAAGGCTTAAGGAAAGTAGTAGCCTTATGTCTAATGTGAATTTTCCACCTAAATAAGCTCAGAAAAAGACTCCATTCTTATTGTAAATCTGACTTGATAGGAATCACACAGTGTAACTTTGGGTTTTACATGCCATTGGTTAGGCAATTTCCATCTACAAAGCCTACACTTTGGAAGAAAAAGGAATAGATTTTTGTTGTGATCAGCAGTGATTCATTCCTGAGGCATGACTTCCCTCCCATCTCTATTGTCCCTCAGGTTTCTGTCAGAATCAAGTACTTTCAAACCCCACAGCAGAAATTGATTAAGAGATGGTGCAAGCAGAATGTTTTTGCTCAGCTTATCCTCAAATATTTGATGGTCGGTGGCAATGATTTCTGGTTTTGCATTAACTTATTTTAGGTATTCAAAATGTCTAAAAAATATGGTATATTACTAACAAGAAATGCTTAGAATCTTGATCTTTATATTTACAGTGCTTAGCTGTCTTCTCAATATGCTTGGAAGACCATCTAACACATGGTACAGCCTAGCCTGAGGTCAAATTCAGCTCATGCATCATTTTTATCTCTGCTTTTCCCTCACAAGGAAGGGAAAATAGCTGCCCAAGCTTTTTTCTGTATTCTTTTCAAAGCCTGACAGAAAATCAGGCTGCTGGTTCTTCTGGCAAGGGGTTAACAGACAGCTACTGAGAAAGAGATGGACATCAGCCACCACCAGGAAGGCATTTCTCAGCACATGAGGGAATGACAATGAAGAAAAGTGTCCTAAAATTGAATTGAGGACATGAGTTAGTTATTTAGAGGTGAGATTAGTATGTGAAGACTATATGTGCCCTCTATAGACTATTATTTAAATACTGCAGTCTTGTTCTCAAGGGATTTTTTTTTTCATACTCTGTTCTAAGAGCATATAATTTCTACACAGACATGCTCGAATTCTAAAAACAAGGTGGTCTACACTTCCCTAGTATTACAATTCACTTATATTAATAGCTAAATGTTTATCTCCATTTTTGGTGCCATTCTGGTTTCTTAGATAGTATTTAGATAATCTAAGTTTGTAACTACTTCTGTGCTGTACCTGGTGTGCTTTATCTAAAAAAATTCTACCATATTTAGGTATCATTATGCATGTAGATAGATTACATGTATAGAGAAGATGCATCGATAGAACAATTTGTGACTAATATTTTACTCTGGGGTCATTAGCTTTTGTTGTACAGTGTGTTAATATGTATCAAACTAAACTAATTAGCAACATGTTAGTGGAATACAAGGGAAATATGTGTGTAACAGTGCCACAGAAAATTATATTGTCTCTGTCAGAAGCTTGGTTTGTATGAAAACAGGAAAGGCCTATAATAAATGGAAGACCTACCCAGCAGTAATCGTAGAATAAGACAGGAAAGGCATTCATTTAACTGCAAATATTTGTCAAAGCTGTCTGAGTCATCCTGCATAGACAACAAATGCTTTTGAGAATCCCCTGTGATCCACATCTAAACTACCAGCCTCCCAGTTCCCAAGGCTATGTCTGATTCTTCTACATCTCAGCACCAAGCTCTATGGCAGTAACTTCAAAGGCCATTTATTCTGTCAAGAAAAAAGGACTAAGGTTAGCTAAATTAGAATATACTTTCATGAAATGAACCCAATTAACCTGCTTTTAGTATGTTTCATATTAATTTCCAAGTCCTTTCAATGAAACCTGTTACTAGTTTAAAATTCTATATCCATCTGCAAAGTATTAAAATGTGCTTAGATTTGATTCGTAAGTCTTAAATTCCCATTAAAATGACCTTTTAACGTCTTCCTCAACTATTTCTTACATTAAAAAAAACCAAACCAAACCAAACCAAAACAAAAACCCACAACCACTCAAAACTGAATTAACAGCATGGGAAAAGAAAAAAAAAATGAAAACACTGTATTTTTATCTTAATCATTTTTTGTTCTTCTTTATCCGTGGACATTAATGGAGTTTTAATTTGTTGTTACACCAAAGTTTTACACTTCATTAAATCTCTGTGCCAATAATTATAGGCCTTACTGATTTTCTGTCTTTTTAGGTATTCAAGAGCTCTTTAAGGCTTGTCTCCCCCTGGATTGTTTTTCTCACACTGAGATGCCGCTGTTAATCTTTCAAAAGAGAGGTTGAAAGCATTTAAGTTTTCTGTAATACATTCTCATCTCCTTTACCATGTTACAATTAATTAGGTGAACTGACAAGACATTTTTTTCCTATGCATGGAATAATACAGAATTTCCTATGATGATTCTTCTGTAGCAAAAGATTTAAAAAAATCTCAGTGGTCTCACAATATAGAACAGGGTACATTTGCAGTACAAAGATTTAGCTCTTACATGAATTCACAGCAAAAATTAAAAAGTTAGACAGTTAAGGATTGCACAGCATTAATATTCAAAGTCAAGGAAAGGATTCAAGCAGCTAAAAGAGAAGGCAGGTAGATAACAGTTTCCAAAACACAAAATACTGATTCCTTTTAGTTTGTTTGCTACCTCTTCACGTAAGTGTCTAAACTCAGTAGGTATGCCTGATCTGAGCTGAAAGCTTCACAGAAGTGTAATTCCATACTGTGTGTAGATCTAGGTCAGACCAAACCCAAGCATGCTGGAAACTAAAGTAGTCTACAGTATGTAAGATCCAAAATTTGGCATAATAGAAATATTTATTCTAGGGGATTACAGGTTCTTAGGACATACTGGCAGAAAAGAACTGTAACAGAGCTGTAGCAAGTACTTTTTTTCTTCCCCCAAGGCTTTGTGGAACATTATTTTGTCAGATTATATTTTAAGTGTATAGGATGATTCTCCACCTTTCCTGCTGTATCTGGGAAGCTGTGTAGTAAGCAAGTAATGCAACTTATATAGGCTAGAAAAAAAGCACTGAAAACCAAGACCCCCAGCAAATAACAAGGAGCTTGAACTCTGGCCAGACAGCCACAACCATGAACAGTGAGAAATTAGTCATGTTTGGATGTGGACTCATTTCAGAGTGATTTTATTGCATCATTTCTGTTACTGTGACATTTAAAATAGTCTTTGTACTTGGCTGGTGGAGCACTCCCTCAAACACTGCAGGGGTCAGAATTGCCTCTCACTGAAGAGAAAATTACACCCAGGCCTCACCCTTAGTGGACAAGTACTTCAACTGCTAAGCTATCATACAAAACAAGACTAGTGACGTACATTCTTCATCCTTTAGATACATGTAGATTTGATTGAGTTGTTCTATTCTAGGTAGCTCTTCTCAGAAGACTTCAACAACTGAATCTCAAGAAAAAGGGATTTAATATGGCTAAACTCTGACAGTTCTACTGGCAAATTGGAAGAGGCTGAAGACTGAAGTAATAAGGGAAGATAAACTCTGATCTCTTCACATGCAGCATTTCTAACTTGTGGTTGGATTCCATGTGGACTAAACCTTGAGAAGACAAGAATTTTCTTTTGGAATGTTTGTTTATCTACCTCATTCCTACAGAAGTTCTAAAGAAATTCCAATTCTAGAGAAATTAGAAATTATATGAATAAGAATAAAAATCTTTCTGGATTAGTATCAAGAACTAACTAAGACCAAATGGCTATTTGGCCTTCAAACCAAGGGGATGTTGAGCCCTACATAATTTAGGATTAGGAATGTTAAGAAAATCAATTTAATTCATGCAACAAAAATACTTTTTTTTTTCTCTACAAATTATAAGGAGAAGTCAGAGACTTTAAAGTTTTCAGATGGGCAGCTTACTAGAGGAAAAAAAATGCAAGTAGAATATGTGCTTTAGTTTGTTGCCAGAAATGGTCTACTAAATGTAATTTTCCTTGATTATCAGAAAACAAAACACACAAGAAACTTTCAGGGAATCCATGGAGCCAGACAAGACCCCAGTGATGCCATATTTGTAATTTACCTAGAAACACTGACAGGTATTCTTCAAGAAAATATTTTTTAAGAAGGTATTTATTGTAAAGGGGTTACTTTAAAATCATTATTACTCCCCAGTTTGCTTGTGAAAATGTTATAAAGACAATATTACAAATTTATTTAAGGTCAATGGATTGTCACACCTGCTATTTATTTTCTACCTATGAATCATATAATCCCAGAACCATGGAATCATTTAGGTTGGAAAAGACCTTTGAGATCATCAAGTCCAACCATTAACCCAGGACTGCCAAGTGCACCACTAAACCACGTCCCTAAGCCTTACATCTATGCATTTTTAAAATACTTTCAGGGTTGGTGATTCTACCATCTCCCTGGGCAGCCTGTTCCAATGCTTGAACACCCTTTCGGTGAAAAAAAAAAATCTCCTAATAATGAATTTAAACCTCCCCTGGCACAACTTGAGGCTTTTTCCTCTTATCCTGTCACTTGTTATCTGGAAGAAGAGACCAACCCCTCACCTGGCTACAACCTCCTTTCATGCAGCTCTAGAGAGCAATAAGGTACCCCCTGAGCTGCCTCATCTCCAGACTAAATAACCCAGTTCCCTCAGGCTCTCCTCACAGAACTTGTTCTCACGCCCTTCACCAGCTTCATTGCCATTCCTTGGACACGCTTCAAGACATCAATGACTTTCTTGCAGTGAGGGGCCTAAAACAGAACACAGTATTCAAGGTGCAGCTTCACCAGTGCCCAGTACAGGGGGGCAATCACTTCCCCTGTCCTGCTGGCCACGCTGTTTCTGATACAAGCCAGGATGCTGTTGGCCGCCTTGGCCATCTGAGCACACTGCTGGCTCATGTCAGCCAACACTAGGCAGTTTTCCAGACAGTCTTCCTCAAGCCTGTAGCACTGGGTGGGGTCATTGCGACCCAGGTGAAGGGCCCAGCACTTCTCCGTGTTGAACCTCATACAATTGTCCTCGGCCCATCAGTCCAGCCTGTCCAGATGAGAAAGCTTTCCTACCCTCAGGCAGATCAACACTCCCACCCAACTTGGTGCATCTGCAAACTTACTGCGGGTGCATTTATCCAGATCATCAATAAAGTCTTGAAGCTAACTATCCTTACAAAGCTGGAAATTAGATTGTCCTGAAACCTTCATTTATAGAGAAATACATGTTGGGATACAAAGTGGTTTATTATCCTGTAAGTAAATATAGAAATAATGTATTAATATTTTTTTCCTGATATAATCTCAAACATCAGAACTAGACTGACTAGACTGACTGATCTATGATTCCCCAGACCTTGCTTTTCCTCCCTTTAATAAAGAGAGATGCTATGTCTTTCCTTCACCTTATCTCAGTGTTCTCTTTCTTGCAAGGATCTTTCCAATCTCCATAATACCTCAGGATAAAACCAAAATCCATAGATATTTTGGGCCTTTTTTTTTTTTTTTTTTTTTTTTGTATTTTGACATCCCATTGAGGTATTAGGCTTCCAGAATTACGTTTAAACACAACCCCAGTTGAACAGCTAACTCCTGTGGATTGCTGAGGAAAATCCAGCACAAATAAAACAAAATAAAGGCAGATAAAACTGTCACTTACATTCTTCCCTGGTTTCTACTTCAATTTCTGCTTCTGATTCCTTATCCTCTTCAGTGGCAGTAACAGTGGCTGTGACAGCAGCTGCTGCCTCTGGGATAGCTGTGTTCTCTGCGGCAAGTTTCCTTTTCCGTGGCTGGACAGTGCTGCTCAGTGGCTCGCTGCTCCGTGATACTACTGTGGCACAGGGTGGGTTGCTCACAATTTTCTGTTGGGCTGGTGGTGCAAGTGCCACATTGGGGGCCACAGCATTCTCAAAGCTTTTGTAGGAGTAAAAACTGTTTTGGAGAGGGGGAGGCAAAAGGAAGGAGAAAACAGTCATATTCCTGGCTTTACAATGCTTCCCAATCCATGTGTTACACTGAAATTGTGAGACACTTACTGGAGTAACAGTGAAGTTCCCTTGATTTATACCAGCTATGAATCTGCCTATGTATTTGCTTACCATTTAGCACTCATTTAAACACGGGGATGATTTATACAGCTAATCTCCACCCAGTTCAGAAGGGATCATGTTCCAAGTGCCAGATACTCTATGAGCACCAAAGAGATGAGATCTTCCAGAGTCTAAAAATTTTAAAGATCTTCACACATACTATTTTACCTAACTGCACACTTTTACTTCTGTCTATCCACAAATGTTTTGTAAACTTGGAAACGGCACTGCCTTATTTGATTCTTTTAAAGAATTTAAAGATTCTTGTGTATCTTTGACACAGCATGCATCTGGGTGCACTTATGGAAAACCAGTTAAAAAACCCAACAAACTATGTTAAAGGACAGTAACAGTGTAACATCAAATACATCAAATTTTGCAAAAAACACAGCAAAGACTGTCTTTGCAACTTCCATTCAGCATCTACTACATGTTGTATTTTCAGTTATGTAGTAAAATTTCTCCTGAACCTGTTCAAGGTGGGTTTTTTTTCCCCAAAAGCCTTCAATTGGCCACATTTCTCACAGGGATAGCAAGGGCATCCTCTTCCAGCAGTTTAGCCCTTCTCTCCCTACCTCATTTAACAGCCTGTTTAAAAGCAAGGATATGCTGGGAGGTTTCTTTTCAACATCAATCCCCACAGCTTCTAAGAAACTTGTTCATAAAGGCAGCAAAATATGTTCTCCATAACACTCCCTAAAAACACCTGGCCATGTTAGTCAAACCTTCCAAAGGAATCATTACCCTTAGGCAGAAATCTGGCACAAAGGTTTTTCAGACTGAACAGTTCCAGTCTGGCAGAGGAATGTTTAATTGCCCTGACCCTTTCTGAGCTGTGACACCAGCAGTCCCACCTCTTACGGGTGGTGACTCATTCTCGTACCAGTTTAATTATGTTGCTATCCAAGCACAGAACCTGGCCTAAAGCATCATCATTCTGATGCGCGTTAGAAGCTGAGGAGCTTTCCGCAGGCTCTCCTGCCCTGTGTGCGCTGTCGTGACCCGCCAGGACCACGGGCGTTGGGAGGGACCGGGGTAGCCTGGCGCTGGCCAACCAGCCCTTCATCTTCGGGTGCTACTGGCAACCGGAGCGAGCGTGCAGCTGTGCTGGCCACATGCTGACCTGCCGGTGTGATGGAGCCGCTGCAGTTACCCACTGCAGTTGCCTGGAAATCACCGGCCAGTACCTGAGCACCTGCCCTGAGAGAGTAACTTGGTCTTCGTTTAAACAGTGAAGCTCGAGAACTTCTAATGACTCTACCCCAAAACGATCATAAATTCACAGAAGCAGCCTTCGTTTCAGACTTTTATGGCACGTTTCACCTAAGAAAACCTATTTAATTAATCAATATTTAATTTTATTGATTTTTTTTTATTTCCCTTGTGCAAATTAAAGCATCACAGCTGCAAATGCTTTTTGGTCTGGTACTAGTGGACCGACTGAATTACAAAGCCACTAGTTGACAGTGCAAGACAACAAACAAAGCAAATAAAGCAACCTGCTGTCAAACAAACCTCCGTGGCTGCCTACCCCACTCCCCCTTCAGTTCGTGCCCCCTTACCTGTCTCGGATCAATGCGGGAAGATGGGTTGACAGCTCTTTCTCATTTGCCGATACAGCAGGGGACCAGGGCCGGAAAGCTGAGAGACGCTGACGGGGATGGACACAGCCAATACTCTGAGAAGGAGGAGAAAGAAAAACAAGTAAATACAAGCAATCTTTTAAACGATAAATCAGAATGGAGTGCATCAGAGTGGTGATGCTTTTCAGTATGCATTCTGTGATCTCTGAAACCACCCCCCAGCTAGGACCTACCTACTTAGTAGATTCCACTAGAAGAGGCGGACTGCACTAATGCAAAACCTCCCATGTTTTTTCTCTGCCAGTAAGTTATATGTAGTTTTCAGAGACCGCAAAAGGCTCTCAAGTCTTGCAAATTCTTGTACCTCAGAGGCACGAAGGAATTGCTTATTTCATTGTCAAAATGAAAGCCAGTGAACACTGGGAGATGGCAAGGAAGCTGGGAGGGCTGTATAGCTCAATGGTTACTAGCAGAAGAAGGACTGAAATGTTATTGATGTAGAAAACCTGGGCAAGTTCTTTTTCTCATTTTCTCTTCTGGTTTCAGTAGAGCCATGCTACATGCTAATTTGATCTCTCTTTTGGTTACAAAATATTCAGCAATCACCTTATTAGATGAACTGGATAAGGACCGTAACCAACTGGACTGTTTTTCCTTCTCAGTAGAAGCTGGAGATTGGGAAGCAGAGTCATCTATTTTGGGCTTTTTGGAAGCAGGAGGATCTGAAGGGACCTGAAACAAAGACAGGCAGAAAAAATCAAAGACAGAATTACTCATTTTGCAATCAACTTAAAAACAGGTTATAAGGCAAAACCAAATTCTGCATTTAAAAGAAAGAAACATTGGGCTTTTTTTCTGATTTCCAAAACGTAAGGACAAACAAAGGAGTGAAAACAAGGGACAGACACAAACTGTGACATGATGTGGCTTCATTCCTTCATTTCAAATACTCCAGTAAAATGCAGATAGTGCGGGAGTGATAGGCAGTAACCTAAGTGAGACATTCACACCATGTTGCAGAGAACTATCGGTCTTTTATTATTTTTGTATGCAGAAAGGTAAGGTTTAATGTGGTTGCTGAACTGGAAAGATTATTTTAAACGAGAACAGAACAGACTTTGTTATTCTGTTTGCAGTGGTTGTTATGCCGATGACTTCACTACCCCACAGCTGCAGTGGATTCTGGGGGTGCTGCCAAGAGCTGCTTTGCCTTTTCCACAAGTGGCTCAGCTTGGCCCATAAATCATCCTCAAGCATAAGAAAGCCCTTTGGCAAGCAAACCCCCTTTCCTTCAACACTGTGAAGGAATAAAATTCCTATAGTCCCAGTGTGGCTTGCAAAAAAATTGGTAACTACTGGTTTAACTGGTGCACTGGGGATACCAGCTTGAAGCCTTGCCAGTACAAACACATCTATCAGCAGGGAGGGAGAAGGTTCTGGACCTTATGCTGCATCACGACTAGAAATAATAAGAGAAACATACCACCTCAATTTCTATTCCTTTTTCTTTGTTCTCTTTCTTTTTGCCGTTCCGAACTCTCTACCTTTCCACATTCCCCTTCAACCCAGTTCTAAGTAAGGTGGCAAAACCGTGTTGCAAGGGCTAGTAATCACTCCTATTTGCATTAAATGTTTTCATCCTTACACCTCCACTGTGATTTTTGTGGGCAAACAAGTATTTATACAGGTGCGTCTGTAAAACACAGGCACGGCAACATTCTGAAACGCTTCAAAACCAGGTCTACTTGCCAGTGGAAGAAAGGATCCTATTTGCCAATGTCTTGTGTTCTGCAATCAGTCCCCTTCAAGGCATCTTGAATTGGGAACTTGGAAACCGCCTCTCCAAACGGCTACTCAACCCTGAAAAGGGTGAGCTAAAGGACTTCACGTGAGGAGTACACAGGGAACTGAAAAGCACTCCTCCAGACTCCCAGCTGACTTCCAGGCAAACCCAACAGCCCTGTAACTAGAGCAATACCAACCCCTTTGCACACCTTAATTAGCAGGAAATTATGACCTCATGTCCATGAGCAGTCTACTACTTTCGTGGCAGCAGGGCAGCAGTGTGGAACCGTGGCTCAAGCCGGTGACTAGCTGGTGCCAGTTCATCTGGCAGCACACACCACTCTTGCCGCTTCCACAGCCCAGTGTGCATAGTAACATAATCAAACCAAGTCTGGAGGTTTTAGCAAAACATTCCCTGGCACTCCAGAGCTTGGGGCAGCTTTCCATATGTAGCAGATGAGGGAGAATGACAGGGGTGTGTATATGTGTAACCCCAAGTACAAAATTAGCCCGTGCCAGTGCCAAATGCCAGCTTCAATGGATTTGCAGCAGATTCTTTCAGCACAGCTTCAGGCTTCCCTGGGGTTGACTCTCGCAGTGGCTGTGGCATGGTCCCTCCCACCTAATGCAACTAAGGAAAGGCATTTCTAACTGCTTTTTGTAGAAAACGCAGGACAATGCATTGGAAAAGATTTGTTTTTGCTTTCAGAGATGCTGTCTGTGCAGAATTAGTGACAGCATTAGAAAGGCATTTGGCAAGTGACTACTGATCCCAACCCTATCCACTGGGGATGGTGAGCTGTGTGGGGAGGGGAACTTGGGGTGGAGGGTGGGGAGGAAGGAGGGCTTGGAATGGAAAAGGCAACAGGTGGCAAGACTCAGCATGGAAACCCGTTCCTCCCCCTGACCATCCGTGCTCTGCTGTCTGCAGAACATTCTGTTCAGGCAGGCGTGGAGATGGCCACCTCGGCCAGTACGGTACCCCAACGGTACCCTCCGCCGCACCGCTCACAGCCCAGCGGCATCACGGTCCCGATAAGCAGACTTGAGAAAAGGAGAGCAAGTGTCAGGTTTTAGAAAGGTTTGAGGGGAGATATTTCAACAGAATGATCTAATTTGCATTTTTAAAGCAATCCTGTCTCATCTCCAGCTTTCCCCACTGTCCCTCATCTTTCCCCTTTAAATCAAGGCTGACACCAACCATCAGGAGGGCTTGGAGCACACAGCAGTTCAGCAGACCTGGGAAATGATGCTTAACCTTTTGGTGCCAGCAGCCAGTACTGATCTGAAAACAGGAGCTGCTGCTAGAAACAAAAGCACAGAACAAGGTGTGTGCACGGTGGAGAAATAGGTTTGCCTTCCCCACAGGGGTGGGAATGGCGTGCAAAAAAAGGGAGAGAAAAGCAGGTGCTAAGTGGGGTGCACAGATTTTTCTAACTTCAGGTCACCTTTGGCTGGACTCACGAAAGGGCTGCTGCTGGCCTAAGTTCTGAGCTGCTGTGATGACCCCCTGCCAGTTTCCTTTCCATCCACCACCCCATTTCGTTTACCCAGATATCTGCCGGCTGAGGCAGGGATTGCCTCTCAGTGGAGGCTTTAAGAAACCCACCCTTTGTTTAGGTTCCATCTCAACAATGTAAAAATGTAATAGCTCTGGTAGTTTCCCAGCTGGTCTATGAAGTACTAGGCACTACATGTTGCTGTTAGGCAAGAAACAGAGGGTCGTCTCCAAAACTCGTGAAACGGAAGGTTTCTGACTACAACCTGTAGTCAGTTGATTAAATTTTTGCTCTTCTATATGTCTCTGCTTGGACATCCCACTGAAAGCACTCTTGTCCCTGTCCGCAGAAATACTGCAGCTGTGTCATGAACTCATCAAAAATGCCACCTATAAACACCCGGAGCAGGTCAGTGACGTGCTGTGCGGCACTCCTTCTGCGCAGCCTTCCGACCATGAAGAGGCAGAAGCAACTTTGCTCACAACTATAGGAAGCTACTTAGATGCGCAACAAGACTAGATACTGAACACAAAATCTTCTCTTCCTATGATTCACCGATTACATCCCACTCTCGGACAGATTCCAGGCAACAATATACCCCACTCTGACACTTCCAACCCAGCCGCAGCAGCCAGCAAACCTAGGTATTGGCTCAAATATGGGTGATTTTATTTCATTTTCTCTCTTTGCCAAATAATGAAACACACAAAGTTGCAAAAGAAATACTGAAAATCTGATGTAACTTTTTTGCCACCTTCAGAAACAACTTACAAAAAACTTGAACTCAAACCCTAGAAGACGGAAATAAACATTTCCTTATTTGCTATTCAGTTTTTCTTCTGTTGCAGGCAACTTAATAATTTGCTGTCAAATGGGTTTTGTGCTAGGCAAAATGATTTCTTAGCATACATTTGCTCCAGTCCACAGATGTAAGAAACTTCATGATACAAACTGGGCCCAGAAATGCTATGTGAAACATTTACTGAAGCTTTTGGGCTGCTGTTTTCTGAAGCAACTGATTTTTGAGGAAAAACAGATACAAAAGTTACTAAAAAAAGATTTCAAAAGTACATTCCAAAGGGAAATTTGGGCACGTGAACTGTCACGTCAGCCATTTTAAGGCAAACTGAAATGAAGCGGCCCAATTTGGCCTCTCGCCAACCAGGGCCACATTTGACATGTCACATCTAATTTTCTACTTCAGTTAAATATTACAGTAACAAACCATGAGACCAGTAGAAAGAATTTTTGACCCTCTCCTCCTCAAACAGGCAAGCCTTCCCCGGCGCTTCGTGCTACAAACACAAGCAGCAGACCAGGCAGTACCCGGTCAGCACGACACCCAAATGTTACTTCTCATTGCAACACAGAATAATGGAAAATGAGAGCAGAAAATATTCTTAAGATTTGGGAGTGCTCACGGATATGATTCTTGGTGCCTGGGGATCTACCAAAATACATTTGCTGAAGTAATTCACTTTCTTTTCCCTCATTTCCAACGCTACGTAACTGGGCTGAGCAGCTGAGTGCTGTTCTCTCGCCCTTCGCTTCGCTGCCCCGTGACTGCTGTGCCTTTTTGAGACTCCGATGCGAGCAGCTATCTGCTAAGGGATAAGCTAAGACCACGACAAACAGACAGCACGTCCTTGGGAAGGACCGAACACCAGTACAGCCCAAATCCTGCAAAATGGCAACGGCACTGCAACCGGTGTTACGCAACTGACTGTCTAAGCCTACATGAAGGTGTGTATTGCCAAACGTGTGCATTTCTGCTTTGTGTAAAAACCAGCCAGCACTGCAAGCAGGGCGAAAACTCAGTGCAGCTCCATGTTCACAAAACACCAAGGACCCTGTTAAAATCCTTCAAACTTCTGTGTGCTTGTCAGCACAGGTTTTGCTGTGTTGTTCAGCTGATGTGTAGTGATGCATGTGGCAGTGAAAAATGGGCTGCTTTTGCCGCCTTAGGAATGGAAAAGAGTAGGTGAAACGAGCTGAAAGTATTTAAGAGGCCTCCTTGCCTGTGGAACTTTTAGCTCAGAAATGGACCTTCAGAAAAGCAGGCCATGCTCCAAATTCTGATCTATCCTCTGTCGATAAAACCTTCCCGTAACTGGGTCTAAGTTTGGCATCCAATTCCAAAACCTAATTGAAAACACAGATCTCTGTTAAAACAGGGTAACAGCATATGTTTATCTGTTTGTAACCTTTCCAGGCTAGGTGCGAATGCATTTCCACAACTTGTGGTGAAGGATTTGAGTGCAAGAGTAAAAACTCCAGGCTTCTCTGCTCTTCAAGTGCAGTGATGCAGTGCCAGCCTGATGCTGGCACAGCTATTGCAGCACTGGGAACATCTGAGGAGCGGGGAGCAGGTGCAGTGACCCACTGCATGGGGCTCTGTGCAGGAGCAGGACAGTTAAAGGGACAGAGGATGCTCAGTGCAGACTTTGATGAGGTTGGGGAGTCTGTCCCTTGGCCCAGGCCACTCCTTTTAAAGGTGGATTGGAAGCACGGATACCACACCAGCAGAAATCATGGCATCCAATATGGCATCTTTAGAAATGAAAGCTTTCATGTCCCCAAAAGCTTATCAGGCTATCCCAACACATAGAAATCTCTATTTTGGTCTCTAAAAAATTAATTGGGAGAATACTGGGAGGCTGAAGAATTCAATTTCATATTCCTAACTTGGGTGCAAGTCAGAAACATCTCCACTGAAAACTGTGCAGCTAGAAAAGCACGTATAACCAGAGTAGGGGAAAAAAAGCGGGGGGGGGTGGCGTGGGGGGGGTGGCGGGGTGTATGTCTAAGGATAGCATACAATAATTTTGTTCAGGCTACTGCTTCTGCTGCTAGTTTATGCAAAGAGCTGAGTTCAGTTACACCATGACAAAGGGTGGGGCTTCCTGTCTCATCTGATACTTTGGGTGTGAAAATTAAGCAGCTTTCTCATTAGGGGCACAAACCACAAGACCAGATGCCGGTCTGATACATGCATGCTGAAACCCTGGAGAAAGACTCCTTGGGTTCAAAATGTGTCAGACATCAGAAGATAAAAATACACTGAAAGAGCAAGAGTCTGATAGTGAGCACGGTTTTACCACCAGCATCAAATGCCCACGTTGGCATCGAGAACTAAAGCTGCAGCCCAGCCTGTGCTGCTGCAGTACAGCACCGCAGGCTCCGCTGGTCTGTACCTGAGGTTCACTTGGGGTCCACTGGGTGAGCAGGGTCTCCCCACTAATTTCATGAGCCTTGCATTAAAAATTATTATTTAATTGCTATTTATTTATTTTTTTCTCTCTTAAAAATGATCATCCGACCATCTCAGCTCACATTTACTCACAGGCTCCAAGAGAATATGGAATTTAGGCAAACACCTAAAGCAGCAGCTGTCCTACAGAGAGCGGTAAAGGTGCGAGACCCTGCTGGCAACGCACGCTTCTGTACCACAGCCCATGGAAACTCTGAAAGCCTAGCCTGACACCTAGCCTCAGTAAAACTTTCCTCCTTGGATAGGAAAGATGATTTTTGTAGAGAACACAGGGGTGGAACACACAAACAGAAAAGGGCTTGTGACTCCAAGTTTTGCTACTGATTGATTTCTAAGATCCTAAGGAAATAATTTCCACTCCCCTCCCCTAGGAAACTAACACCAACTCTGTTCTACTTCAAAAGATGCGTCAAGAATAAAACCCTCTAACACTACAGATATACCAGTAAAAATGTTACCACAGTGCCTGAAGATTTTCACCTATTTCAATGTATGGACACCAGGCATTTTCCAGAGCAGTGAAGAGCCGTCTCTAGCAGGTTCGTGCCAGCCAAGCAACAGGCTGGTTTTTCTCAGCTACTTCGTACAGACCCATCCATTAGGTCCTTGCTGGGTTACAAGGAGCGGACTGGGCAAGGACACATCTTACTGGGAAAACTCAGCATCATTTTAACATACTCGGAGAAGTCAAGGACCAAGCGGGAGTTTCGTCAACAGTCTTTTTTCTCACCCTTCTGAGGTGTTTCTCTGTGTCAGAATTCAGGCAGGATGGATGGCATTTTCAAAAGCTTGTAAGTTGTACCAGAGGAAAAGCACACTAAAAGCCAGGACAAGTCATGCTACTGAGATGCTCTATTTATTCTCCAGGTTTTGCCAAGTGTATTTCACCAACACTAGCTTGCTCTTAAGAATAAGCTTATCTGATAGCCAAAAAAAACCCTAAACACAGTAAAAAAGATGGATTGAAACTACCTTTCCAGGCAACTGCACTGCATTCGGTTATGGCATCTGCAAGTGAAGCATGTGAGAACGCTGCTAGTGCTGCTTATTTGACTTGGGAACTTGGTTGTTAATAAGGACAAAGTTTTCATATGTGATTTAACATTTCTGTGCAGGAAAGGCACTGCAAAAGGTGAAATGCTCTGAGTCTAAGCACAGCAAGGGAACAAAAAACTGTAGAGATTATTACCCTTGTCACCTGCACAACTATTCAATAAAATAAACTAAGTATGAGAAGCTCTGAAAGCATCTTATTACAGGTACTGATGGCTTTTCATACTCAGTGATGAAAACAAATCTAAGCAACTACCCCAACCTCTGTATTTCATGCTACTCGTAATGCCTGGAGAGCCCTAGGAAAGTCTCCAGAAAAATATCTGCATAGACTGTTGCTGAGAATTCAGAGTAGATGAGTTCTGTTCCTACTCCCTGAAGAGCACACATTGAGTAACACATGTGGGAACTGAAAGTTAGAAATTTTAGGTTCTATTCTAAATGTCTTTTCTTGTTCACTTGTGGGACCATGGACCACAAACTCAGCTGATCTGTCGATACCAAATGGGTGCTTTGAGGTTTATCCTCTCCTTTTACTTGGGAGAAAAGGATGTAAAGTCTTATTTTAAGCACAATGGGTAACTCTTCCTCTAGTAGTGCCCAAGTAACCTTTTTTCTTCAGAGCCCCAAGACTGGTTCAGGCTCCTGATGGCACAACCTTAGAAAATGGCATTTCAGAAGAAAAGTACCTTTTACCAGTGACAAGTATTCAAAGCTTCTTCTGGAGGTTACCAAGACCATAATTCCTGAACTTGGGAACTGAATTTACAATTCTCCACGTGGTGCTTTTATGAACCTCAGACCTGAGTCTATCTAAAACCAGGCTGAACCACACGAGAAGGACCACACGCTGCTCTGTGCTTCTCTGGTTGTCTTAAGACTTCTTTCAGATTTCAAGTTAAAATCAAACTAAAAAAAAATGCAAAATGAGAGGTATCTTCAACGTGGGTAAAAAGGGCCCTTTATCTGCATCCTTTAAGACCTCACAAGCACTTCAACTGATGGATAGAACACTTGCTTCCTAAAGCCTCTTTGTGACATAGTCCAGAAATTATTAATAAGGTATTAGAGGTCTTTATAAGGACTGCGATTTCATGTGGATTAAAAAAATAAATATATTCAGGTACAGATTGAAAGAGCTACGAAGGGTTGTCTCGATAATAAAAAAAAAAAGCTAAAAATATTGCTGTTCTATGGAGCTGTAATAAGATTTACTGCTTGCCTACTGTATATATTTAAAAGAGAAAAAAATTACCACATTGCAGTGTCAGTTCTAGGGAGTGTATGTAGCATTTGTTTTATTTTTCTTTTTTACAATTTTGGTTTCATTGGGCAGGAGTCCAGACTTTCCATCTTCCCATTTTTCACTGCTCTGGTGGAAGCATAAGTACTCATTTTACCCTGTCATTTTGGGACGTGTGATTACGGGAAGTATTTGCTTTCTATTCTTGCCTTCACAGCACACATGCTGGCTGCCAGTGTGTCCCCCAAGTCTGACCTGTGGGGAATCTTCACAAACCACAGTCGAGAGCGCTTCGGAGAGCGCCTGCTATGCACAGCCATAAAAAGGAGCTGCAGAAAAAAATCCCCAACATCTCACTGGAACTAACCTGTGCTCCCTTCCTATTGATAAGCCTACAAGGACTCACTCTGTCTCTTCCTGAGAGGGGATCTTCTGCTTGTACAAAAGCCTGATTTTACTTCACTGACAGCGATGTAAACTCAACCTCTTGGCTAGTCTAAGAGAAAATGCTATGTCAAGAGGTAATGTCTTAGTCATATGGTAGTATAGGAAGTTCATCTTAAAAAATTAGGAACTGAGCTTTTCTCACACCTGTGCAAAAATCCTTAATTTCTATGGAATGACATCCAAAATTTACAACGGAGTAAGTGAAAAGGGACTGGACTATTTTATTTCAGACACTATCTCAGTTTAAAGCAAATTCCTACAGTGTACCCTTTGATGAATTCATTTTGTAAAGGCAAATTTAAATCATTTTCTAGAACACTGTACATAGCCCCTGGCGTAAGTCATCATCCATTTTCAAAGCTTGGCTAGCATAAAAGAAAGAAAAAAATGTTTCCTCTCCTGTCTCAACATTTCTTTCCTTTTATTCTTTTAGTATAAAAATTAGGCCAGATGATATCTGATGATTGCACTTATCCCAAGGAGCAGGCAGTAAGGCATTTCCAGTGAGCTGTGGTACAGCAACACCAGCAAAAACCTCCCAGGTAAACCCCAAATCCAGAAACTTGACTTTGAAATGGAGGGAGGCAATGCAAACAATCTCACCACTTTTCTGTTTCACAAAGACTGGTAAGCCTTCTGGGATTCTTTTGGGACACTGGAGACTTTACTACAGCTTGCTAAGTTTCTCCCAAGTTCAGTATTAATCAAGTTTGGTTAGCATGAAGATGTGCTACCTTGAAACTTAACACTGAGAAAAAACGCCTGGCCAATTCAACTAGCTGTTTAATTCCTAATCACAACAATTACTCTTTCATTTAACTGTTCTGCTCATAAATCTATCATATAAAATTACTTGTTGATATAGATCTGATCCTATAAATCCTTAAAACTCTCCAAATCTTCTACAAACATTGGCTTTTTAATAGCCATTCTCCTAGTCTCAAAATGCTACCCATCTTTAGCAGCTGCTCAACAAAATCAGTATTTCCCATTCAAAGTGATTCTGCGACTCTGATTCCTCTCACTGAAATCCCTCTGCTGTGGGCACAAGAAGCACAAACCCACCATAGTATGATACCCACTGCACAGATGGGAAAGCTGAAATAAGCCAGAAACAAAGTAAAAGCTGTGTGTGAATTTGGCTGTCAGCTATCTCAATGTCAGTGTTAAATCCCTCAAATGAAGTGCCCTCTTGATTATTTTTTTTATATATTTTTCTTTTTAAAAAAGCATCTGAAAAGAAAGCTGACTTTGTTACACGATGTACTTGCGTTTTGGCTCTTGGTTGACACAACTGGAAGCATCTTTTCCATTCCAAGAGTCTGTTTTGCTCTTCCAGTGGACACTAAAAGTTACAGCTTGAAAAGAATTCCCTGCCCTCTGGTTTAAAACAAAACAAAAAAAAGTTCAACTCACACTCTCACACTTCTCACTGGTTGAGTAGAGCCAGTGATCGAGACCAGTATAAACCAGGTCAGAGGGGCCAAGAAGGAAGAATGGCCCCTTTTCCTCTGGCCGTTTTTATTGGCAACAGTTGCCTGGGAACTCGCTGGTGCCCTGTCAATAGGAAGGGAAGGAGAGCGTGACTGACTGAGGACAGCAAATGAAGCAGGCCTGTGTGCCGGCACACACACATGCTCGGGTGTTCCAGGGAAAGACAAAGCATGTTTGGCAGTTGGAAGGAACCAAGGGCTCGGCTCCACTTGTAACTGAAGCTGAGGGAAGTTATGCCATCAGATTCATCAAGGAAAATCAAAGTTTCCTCTACAAACAGATTTGCTTTGCCCAATTTTTGCTGAATTGTTTGTGGGGTCACAGATCTGGTAATTAAAAAGATGTTTGTGGACACAATTTTCTCCTCACATTTTCTTTGAAATGAAACCAGGCTCTCTTGCTGTAACTGCACTTAAGTTTCAGCTTCAAACTGCACTTAAGTTGCAGGTTCAAACTCTCTCCAAGGCATCAGTTCCTGTGCTGTGGAGACACGTCCACTCCGCAAGCCAAGAATCTCATTTTAGCTTCAAATGTTACATAAAAGGACAAGTATTCCCCTTGTGATTTCCACTAATACCAGCTCTCTACCAGGCACCGGATATCTTCCCCAAGTACCAACTAAAGCATCATGAATTTTAGTTCATGAAGCCAGGAAAGGAGAGAGGAGGCTCTCAACTGATGGAACGGAACACAGATGGGCTTTCGGTGCTCCTTCATCAAATTCCCCTGCAGGACCCGGGTGGGCTGCTGCCAAGCTCAAGGCTGCCCTGGCTGGGTCCTTCCCCAGCTCCTCTGGTGCCTGCAGAGCTCCCTAGGGCACAGAACCTGCCCCTGATTCAACACGGGGATGCAAATACAAAGCTACCATCACCCTACCTTTTTTTCTTTTTTTTTTTTTTTTTTTTTTAAATTACAGAGACCTTTTTGCTCTTCAGAGCTTCTTCCTCCTGGGTTCATCTGACCTCCACCTCTCTTACTTGGGCATCTTTCCTGAGCACAAGCCCTACTCACAGGTTACACGATTATTAGGACAACACATTATTTTACCACTGCAGTTACAAAGACCTATCCGGCATCTTTCCTGAGCACAAGCCCTACTCACAGGTTACACGATTATTAGGACAACACATTATTTTACCACTGCAGTTACAAAGACCTATCCTGCTAGAAGCTGGTGTCTTCACAACAGATCTATGACACACTTGCTTTCTCCCAAACAAGTCCAAGGACTGTGCATGTCTGAAGCCACGACACCTCCAGGGCAGTTAATTGCAGTGGTGAGCTGTCAGGGCAACTGTCTCCTATCTATAGTCTTCTGTGCCAAAACTTCATTAGGCAACTTGACATTAATCCAAAACCCTACCACACTCTTACAGCAGTGCACATCAGGCAAAAATACAATCAAGGTCATACGGATTAATTTTATGGATTGTTACCAGAACTATGGTTTTTAAAATAATTTTGCCTATTTAACTGGCCGTGCATTTTTTAAAAGAAAGCTCAAAGGTCTGTGTTTGGTTTTAAATCAGAACAATTATGGGAAGAAAAGAAAACAGCATATAAAATACCAAAGTCAATAAGCACTGTATATTTAACAATCTCTCACAATTCAGTCGAAAAATAGACTTCAGTCCTCCTCCCAGTGTCCTTCTCAACACCTAATCAGATATACGTGGCAGGTAGGTTTTCTTTGAAGACCTTTGCAAAAGCCTGGCATATGTGAGTAAGCATGTGACACTGAGGGGTGAGGGCAATGAAACAAGAGTCTTTTGTCGGCCTAAGCCAGGGACAACAGTCTTAAGGACATCGTGATGAATTACTTCAAAGTCTGAAGAGCCAGCAGAGCATAGCAAATACAACCCCACTTGTCTGCACCGCGATCCTTACTCACCTGCAGTTATTTATAGGGCTCCTTCTGACAACCTGCTCTGCCTCCCCACCCTTCTACCTCGTCTGCTGCTCCAATGCATTTGCATTTAGTTTGGTTGCAGTATCATTTTGGCAATCAACAATACAATGGAATAAAAACTCTATGAAACAATTGGGATCCTCAAGGCTGCAAAGGGGCAGCACTGCCCCAGGGCTGTTGTTTATTTTTCACTTGCACTTCATTTACTTGAGATGACTACAGGAAAGCTTACAACCATTCTGGAAGATATAGTCTATGTGTCTCATGACAGGACTGGGAGCCAGGCTCTTTGCTTTGAAGCCCAGGCACAACGAAGTGTAGGGAAACAATTGCAATTAGCACAAATATATTCATGAAGTCACTGACCGAGTATAACACATCACCGGTGAGTCTGAATTTTCTGTTCTACCCAATGGACAATGCAGATTTAAACCCAAGACTGCTTTAAATATATATCAGTGAAAGTATACTGTCAATACATCGATCATGGACTGATAGTTACAAATCCTATTAAGGTTAAAAGACAGTGCAATGGAAACCCCCTAGTCTTAGTGAAACAACATGGTGCAAGGCCTTGCTTATCTATCTATCCCATTCTAGTGGAAACTACCACCTTGAGTCTTTTTTATCAAAAGATGACTAACTTTTTGACTGAAGGAGCAGAGTAGTAACCATACAGTTATGGATATTGTAGGCGCCAAGAGCTTTAAGATACTGAGCAAATTAAATATCATTAAAAGGAATTTGGTTTTCTTTCACATCTTTTCAGCCAAGGCAGGACATTTCTGTCACAGCACACTTCTTGAGGGGTAACTTTTTGCCATCCATATATAAAGACAGGAAAACCCATGAATTCTTAACTTACAAAATGTTTTGAAAGCTACAGACAGGCAGATGTTTCCTTAACACCCAACAACTAATGTGCTCTACAATTCTAAGCGAGCCACAAGAAGCTCATCTACTTTAAGTAACAGTTATTACTTCTGAAACCTCCCCAGAGCTCCAAGGATAAAGGCAGACGACCAATTACAGTCTTAGACTTTCAAAGCTTATTTTACTGCCTTTAGAAATAAGCATCACATGCTCTTTCCACCAGATGCTGAGTTAAGGGCGGGGAGGGGGGGAAGGTGTGTTATGAAGGATAGGAGGAGGAGGAGGAATGAAGGAGAGGAGAGGGCCCTGTAGTTTACTCCTTCCAGCAAATCCATGCAGCAAATAGTCCTCCTCTGCCAAAAAGGGTTTGCTTCGGAGGAACCATTTATGTTCCAGTGAGTGATTTGTCCAAACAGAACTCATTTTAGCTGGGACATTTACCATGCAGGAGTGATACACTTAGAAAAGGACTTCCGTCCTTCAAAAGGGCTAGTAACATCAAGTAAAGAGAAACATTTGCAACAGTTACAAAAAAAAAAAAAAAAAACCAAAAAAACCAAAACAGAGCAAAATAAAATACTACCCCCTACACTGGGACGATCAAGACGAACACCAATACTAAAGAAGCAGCCTTCAGCAAATTGTCTCATTCAATATACATACTTTTGACAAAAAGCCCACCTATTTTTTCTTTTTTTCCAACATAAACTTGTCTTCTGACTACAGGTGAGTGATCTAAGTGGGAATACCCACAGAATGTATGTAAATATCTATATAGAGAGATACACAATGTATTTGTAAAAAAACTATTTTGCATAATGTGAAGCGAAAAATGGAAGGGGAAGGGGATGGACAGGAGAGGGAAATCTGGGACACTACGAGAAGGCTTTCAGTTCTTGTATAATGTGATAGATTTTAAGCCTTTAGGGGGAGAACTGGCTAAGCAATATTACAGTGCAGCGTGACTGCGCAGCCACATGGGTTGTGTCTGCTACAACTCTATTAATAGGAGAGAAGATTAGAGAGGTTTGACTCCATTTGGTCGACATCTCCCGATGTAATTCCTGCTTTCTCTCCCTGCTGTGTTGCTGCTCACTGCCACAGAGGCTCCTAGGGACGTTAGAATGCCAACAGCACCTTGAAAGGGCCAACGGGAGCAAACTGCCACGCGAGACTGGATCTTACTCAGCTGAGGAACCCCCTCGAGGGATCTGCTGGCCCCAATTCACCCTGCCTGTCTGACATAGCATTCAAACTTTTGTTTACATCTATTCAACATTAATAGGCTTTAAACACAGATTTAACTTATAGTACTTAAGTGAACTGCAGAATTGAGTCCTCAGTGGGTATATGTATAATGAGTTATGTTTGTCATGCCCAAATATTAAATACGAACACCCACCGGGCACGACACGTAGTGTTTTTCTTGCTCTCACTTCCCACTTTCCTGCTACAATGCGAGTTCTATTCCACATCTCCGTTCTGTGTGTGTAATGTGCCTGACCCCTATAAAGATGGTCAAATAAATATCTGGTGACCTCACAAGTATGAAAATAAGCTTATTTGAAAGAAAAAGTATATCTTCAGGGGGTTTGGCAGTAACTTTCAATTATTTTTAATTGCCTGGAAAATTAAAGTAAGAAAATAGTGTGGTATAAATGTTAGGGCACACTATTAAGCTGTTTTCATAATATCTTAGCCATAAGCTTAATAGACAAAAAGGGTTTTTTTAAGCCTCGGTCATCTGTTCAATATGAATGGACTGTCTGTTCCTATACTTCCTCAAGGGGTAAGTGAACTGAAATATTCCATGATAGAAACCAGATTCAGTTTGACCTCATAGGCAACGAGAACTCCACAGAACCTTCAAAATTTGGGTTTAATTACAAACCACCATGGAGTCTGGACTGCAGCCTGAGATCAGAAATACAAAGAAAGGAGTTGAGAGAAAGTTTGGAGCTATAAACACCAACTGCCCTTCCCCCACTTTCCTTTCCTTAGACCATGGGATAGATTTTTTTTCTTCTCATTGTCAACACAACGGACTTACAAACTGCATAGTAAGCAAGATTTCCAAGGTGACAGTCTAAGTCTGCCGTCCTTTCTTCTTGTGGAATTACACTATCACAACACTGATGCTGCATCAAATGCATCATGGGAATCCACACAGAATTGAAATTCAGCCTCGGTATCGTGACGGCTTCAAAGTCTCATATTTTGTTTTCTTCTTTTGTCTGAAACTCAAGCCTGAAAACAAGTTGCAAGTTGAACTTTTCTAAGGAAGCCCTATAATGCAGTGATGGAAACACACAAGACTTTGAGAAGCGCTGTATGTTAAAAACCATCACAAGCAGCCCAGCCAAAAGGAAGCAAGCAAAACCTTATATAAGCGTAGGTTTGTGGCCTTCCATATTCTGGGCAGAGTAGAACTGCGCTGTATTTTTGCCAAAGCTGTGGTATAAATTAGCAGTGAATGCCTGATGTATAAGCCTTGGGTCAAGGAAAAGACTGAATCAGGCCCTCGCTCTGTGAAAGCAAACACCACATCAGTTTCAGTGGAAGAAGATCAGACCTGTGTGGAGGGAACGCAACTGCTCAGGAACACAAACAGTATCACAGGGTCTGCAATTCAATGCTGTTTTCATACCTCCAGTATGCAACACAGGAAAAAAAAAAACAACAAAACAACCCCCCCCCAAAAAAAAACCCAACCAAACAAAAAAAAACAGGGGGGAAAGAGATGGTGTGTATCCACCCAGAACAGGGACAGGAAATCTCTGTCTGGTGACAGAAGCTGAAGTGAGGGTGGATCATGCACAGAAGGGAATTTAATAACCATAGTGCTGAGCCTGTACAGGAAATTGTGATAACATAGATGAAGGGCTCAGATCTGTGGGGTGGCATGAGAAATGTCAAACATCTGCATTCAGACACATGCTCCCTTGCTTCTGAAAGGAAGGAAGGAAGAGGAGAACTACCGGTCATTTCCAAGAGGACAGATCTGGGCATGAAGTCCTGTGCTGCTGGTCTTTGCAGCACTGTGGTGTATTCCTGGACAATCCAGTAGATATGTGCACCGCATACACCAGACTAATGCGTTCAGTTAGATGCCTGCACTTGCTGCATACACGTTTACTGTGACTACAGAGAGACCAGGACAAAAGCCAGGAAGATGACTGTGTGGAAAAATGGCCTGACACCTTCCAAAAAGGACCAAAACCATTGTGCTTCTTGAAAAGAGAAATTCCTTCTCATCTGTAGCTCTGGAAGAGGGTCTTCTTCATTCTCTCTACAATGTTGCCATGAACACACACCCCCAAGGAAACAAGTCTATAAAAGGCTACTTGCTGTGTAACCTTCACCTGCTACATTAAAGTCTGATTCATAACAGATTAATAATGAAAATCCAAGCAAAAGATCTCTCCCAGTGTCACCCACCATGCCAGCACAATCAAAACCACAGTGCAATCCTTCGGTACTGGAAGATGTAGAGTCCTATGGTTTGCTTTGATGTTTGAAGTTCCCCATAAGGGTCACTTAACCAATCTTACAATGCCAGAGCTAAAGGATGTATAAAAGAAAACACAAAACTGTGAGAATAACCTGGCATAAGGACTTTTCATATTTGTAAATCACCATACACTGAAGTGTCTTGTTGCACTGAAACACCAAAAGAAAAAAGCGTACAATTCCAGCATGAAAGAAAAATCCAAAATTGGCCTGAGCACCCACCCATTTACTTGTGCAAGCCAACATAAAATGGAGAGCCTGGATAGACAAAGTGATGGTTCAGATGTTACTGTTAAAAGGCAGAATTAGAGGTGAAGAAATGTTCCAGCTAATGTTTTTTATTTATTTTAGTTCCTGCTTAACCATGAGATTATATATCACCACGTCAAATCCCTGAATTGTATTTTTTATTAATACCTATCCTCTATTAAGGATCTCTCTGTTCCATTTTTCCAACATTGGACATAAAAAACCTCGGTTAACTTGAAGGTGAGGCCCAAGACCTGCACTGGAAATAGAGCAATGAAACATTGCCCTGGTTACCACCTCAGCTGGACAAGGTGTGTAGCTGGCTGAAAAACCTTCATCTCTGTGCAAGGCATCACCCTGGCAGAAGGAGGCCTGAGAAGGTGACGTACCATGAAGAAATCAAGCAGAAGTGGACAGGATGGGTTTGATGGAGGCATGACTCCAGACAGGGCAGATTTTTCTCTCCCCACAGAAAAAAAAAAAACAACCAAAAACCAACAGCCTGCTGGTATAAATGCACCATACTGACTACGGTGTAAATTTTGCTTACAAAGCATGAATCAGAGGGAAGTTGACATTTCAGCTAAAGAAACACTACCAAGACTGAGAAAAATAAAATTTCATCTTGAGGAGAACCTTGCCAGCCAACAATGGGAACAAAAATTATCACCTTTAGGTAGAAATAAAACTAGACGTACCTGGTACCAACAGCCAAAAGCTTCAAAGGCCTCAAACACATTAAGGCAAAAATCTTTTGTGGTCATCTACATTCCTCCATACATGTGGCTTGCGGAATTATTTTTCAAAAAATTTGGGCAGGTTCTCCCCACCATGATAGCAAGACTTCTGCTTAAGGGCACAAAAACCTGAACTATGCTGCAAATTCACCACCTCTGCTAAACTCTCTCCAACAAACTTGCAACCCTGTTCTCGACAAAGCCAAGTTTAGTCAACTTCCACAAGAAACAGGCTAAGCCGTCATTGTACAGAAACAAAAATTCTGCAAATGGAACACAGAATGGAGATAAAGTAGCAAATCTCAGGAGCAGGGAAGGAAAAACTATTTGAAATATCAAACAGAATCCCAAACCTTTCTAAAAGAATACAAATTAATTTTGTGAGAGAGAAGTTTATCATTTCAACTGCTGCTGCTGCTGAAGTGGGAGGAAGGAACTGCGGGAAAACAGGCAAATAATGCCTGGCTCAGCTGTTCAGGGTAGCAGCTGTCCTGAAATCCTCATTGGAGGGAACAAGCCAGGAGGTCATGGAAGTCATGATTATTTGGAATGAAGAGGGGAAACAATAGGTTGGGGCCCTCGGTCTTCTTGCCTTTCTCATGTCTTTTGTTTGCTGTTGCCTTCCCAGAATAGCTGGCTGGCTGTACTATAGGCAGATCTGGGTCTGGTTTTGTACAAGCCTTTTCTCCCCTGCAGCTTCATAATTTAAAAAAAAAAAAAAAAAAAAAAAAGGGACCTCCCCTCCCCCTTATTTATGTGCCTGACTGTATGCACCCCTTGCAACTACCTTCTGTTGACCAAGGACACAGTTGGAGGCTTTATGTTCTTCAACAAGGGATAGTGTAACTCAGCTCAAAACCAAGACAGTTCCTTGAAATTTAGTCTTCTCAGATCCCCTCCTCTGTTGAGCCTCCCTCCCAGGGCAAAGCTAATGCCATGCTGCAGGAGGCATGACAACTAACAAAACTGTCAAAATCACTGCCTTGCCTGCAGGCAGGAATACTGCTGTTGCTCTAGTCGTCACTAAGAAACTTTATGAAGAGGGGAAAAGATTAGTGGAGACACACGTTCTACTTATGTACAGTATAACAAAGCCTGAAGCATTTTGAGGGCTAACAGGGCCTGTTAACAGTTCACAAAATTTAGTGAACAGACATGGCTAAAAGTTGGTTAAGATTTTGGACACCATGGTAAAACATGATTCTTGTCCTGCCTCTCACACTGCAGACTTGCATGACCTTGGGCAAGTCACTTAACCCTGATCAAACTCATGCTTATGTCACCCAGGAATGCTGTGAAGCTGATTACTTTGCAGAAGAGCTTTAAAATGGCAATCCTTACATAATGGTATAGACTAACTGTTCTGGCTTAGTAGAGCTGAAGTGAGAGTGTAAACAAGGTCTTAACTGCAAAACACTGCTTCCTTAGAATTTCAGATAAAGACGCAGGCAGAAAAGACTGACTTTTCTTGCAGAATTGTTATAACCAAGACTTGCATATCCTGACTCCTACTTCATGTGAATTTGGACAGAAAAAATTATTTAATTTTTGCTCTAGGATGAAATTATTGTAGTCCTGCTGACTCAAAAGATCAGGTGAAACAATGTAAAAAAGTGTAGTAACTTTAATTTGGGATTAGCAGCCAGTGGTAGCCACTCCTTGCCTATTACTAGTAAGGATGAACAAAGAGCCTGCTGAAAGCCAAACTGCAAGTAATATTAGGGTAAATCTAAGATGAGGGACAAAACATTTCTCATTTTAAATAAGTGGGGTTCCCCCTCCCCCTTTTTTTTTCTCCATACAGCTTTAATATTGATCCAGATATTAAGGACTTTTGTTGGGTGCCATCAGAATTGCTTAATGGGATACTTTTTGTGTTATAATCTTGATAAAGAGACTCATGTATGGATTTAAGTGCAGTAAGAAGGCAGGCAGATTGAAAAAATATTAAATCTTTGTTTGATCCCTAATTCCTCAGCAAAGAACAGTAACTCCTCCCCTTTCTCCATCCTACACATACCTGATTCCTGACACCATATTAAGAGGCAGAAGGCACAAGAAAAAAAAAAAAAAACAACAACAAAATCCAGAAGGTTTCATTTTATCTTTGGGACAGATACAATGTGTTTGCAGAGGAGATGAAACCACAGTATAGTTAGGTGATTTTCATTTTGGATATCCACCATCAGTAGACTCGAAACATCCTGTTGTAAAGCAATGCTATGTGATTTACAACATCCCCATACTATTTGTGAGTGCTAAAGCTTTTATTTTTTTCTAATGGTATTTGGCTTGGCTTCATTTTCTAAACTGCTGTTGCTCTCAGGTTCAACAGGAGACATGCTTCTCTAAGCTGATTTCTCTGTGGCTGAGGATTTAATCAGATCAAAGTAGCGATTAAAACATGGACTATAACCACAATCCTTAAAGGGATAGCTGCAACATTAAGCCCTCCCCCCTTCCCCTTTAAAAGCAGAAGTGAAGCAGTATCTCTCTCTGGCAAATGTACACTTTTAGAATATCTTGAAATTTGCTACCTCCTGCATCACCTTTCCTCTAGACAGGGTGCAAAGCTATCGGTAAGTAGCAAGCAACTAAGACATGCAAATGAATTAAGGGCTGCACTTAATGTGAATGCATTAACACCATGAAGACATCCTTGAAGGTGGGTTTTCTGACACTCGCTTTACTCCAACACACACACTGTAAATTTCCAGCACAGCTACCTCAGACCCTGTCAGTTCTCTTGACATTCTTTCCTACATTTTCCACTTGCTACTTTGTAGGTCTGTGGATCTTTTCATCCATCCAAAGACAGCACGATAGCATGTTTAGAATAGTGAGAAACAGGAGTATAAAAAATATAAATAGAGCAGCATTTACACAGCTCTGCACAGTGAACCAAACACCAAGGCCAAAAAAGCTTTTTTAGTGACGATTAATTTCAGAAATTAGGCCTAATTTTACAGCAGCTTCAGTCATGACCTGTATGAAAAGCCAACAAACTGTGCCATCAGATGCATGAGCCCTGTTCCCATCCTCATACTGCACATCAAAAGCAGGCCAAGTGACTCACTCCAGTGAATGCCAGAGCTAAAGATAAAGGCTGCTGGATTCTGGCTCCTGATCTCCCGATTCTCCGAACACCAGAAATCCCTGGCAGTTTTGATGGGTATTATTTTCAAAGATGTAGTACAAGAACAGCTTCCCCTGAAGTTTGTGGAAGCTCTACATTGGGAGTACCAAGGGGTATTTTCAATTAATGAAAGCGCATGTTCCATTGGAAGTCAGTATTTATTTGGTAAGCTCACTTGGCAGTTTAGTCTTCTCCTCACTTCCATCACTGTGACACCTTTGAGATACCAACTCCTTGGTATGTGGGATAACATCTTCTTCCAAGCTATTCTTGACACTCTACTCCTACTCCTCTTTTATGCGTTTAACCATTTTAAAGCTGATTTGGGTCATGACTAATAGGATTAGATACTAAAATCATGTGCTGTTAGCAATAATTACTGTAGAGCTAACAAGAGCCACGTGGAATACAAGTTAGAGTAGCTTTCAGATGGGTGGAAAAGCACTCATGTTAATGTGTTCTTTCTTCCCCTTTTCAATTATAATTAATATTAAACTGGACAAAAATCCCATTAAAACACCCAAACCTCAACGGCACTCTTTTTTATAGTCAAATTCTTTTGTCTGCATTATCACCCTAAACCCCAAAATTCCTAACATGGGGTGACAAAGTGGTCTTAAAGCACTGCTAGGAGGGAGTTGCGACACTGAATAAATAAATGTAAATAGCCCAGTTTTAAGATCCACTGAATTAAACCAGGCACACTTGTTTTTTTAAATCCAGGGTCACAGACCTACATTTTGTGCAAAACTCACTGTTTCTAGCTACCTGCATCTTACCATAGCTAACGTGAAGGGCACGTGCTCTTCTCATGAATACTTCCAATAAGTGTTTCTTGTTTTCACAGGAAAAATATTAAAACAGAAGAACACTCCCCTCCTCCCCCTTCTAACATTTGGAGAATGAACTGTTTATCTGCTTTAGGGAAAGAGTAATTGTTACAAAGGCCTGAAGGTCAGGATTACCGTATTTTATTCCTGGCTCAGCCACTGATGTTATTTGAATAGCTTTATGTAAATCAAATAACGCATATGTTTCATTAAACTACGTTAGTGTAAACAGTATCAGAATTTCTACAGGAGTTTGCGATTTCCAAATAAAAGGCACTACAGAAATGAGACTAATGTTTTCATAGAAAACAAAACCCAAAGAATCTAATTTTCCTAATTCTTTAATAGGGTTAAGCACCATTAATTCCAGCTGGGAAACAATTCAAGATGGAGCTCATGAGTTTTATCTTCCTCATGTTGAACATTCAGTTTTCCAACCTTTCTCTGCAACCTAATTGCAGAAAACTATTGCAGGATATAGTTGTGGAAATGCCCAACAACTCCAGATGTCTCAGTTTATCGTTCTGGAGAAGAGCATCCAGTTCACTTACAAGTAAGACCAAAGTTAGCCTACAGTAATGGTCTCCAAAACTGGACATTCCAAAAGAGTTGCTCTTTTTTTGCTCCTTTTCCTGACACGTCACCATCAGATGCTGTACCAAACCTATCCGCAGCCTGATCCAGTATGACCAATCTTTTTTCACTGTGTTCTCAGACAGTAAGTTTATGTGCCAAGTTCTAACCTAAGTACCTATATGTGGCATACGGCTATTTAAAATCGAGTTCACCATAGATGACATATCATCTGCTTTTAGATGTTTACAACCAAGCTGTCTACATTTGAAATAGCTGTCTAGATTCCCCTGCAGTCAACAGAAAGGCACTTTTAGACTGCAATTTGTCCTAAAGTAGGTGCTTTAAAACATACCAAATAATCTATCAGTTGGCATAGACTTAGACATCTGCACTGTAGGCAACCAGTAACTTTTCTAGGTTTATACAGGTTCAGGCACAAGACTTCCACAGAGAGCAATAAGTGTCTAAATACCCTCACAAACTTGGTTGCAAGCCTCTACAAGACTGGTCACTGATATAAGGGGCTACGCTTAAGCATCTTTTCTCCCAGCTCACTTATGTCAGCTGACCAAGATTTGTTAACATCCTAAACAACACTTTTATGCCTCACACATACCTCAGATTTATTTTTGTGGTGTCTTCTTCTCCACACAAAACAATAAGGCTAGAGAACTATTTTAATGAATGGCTCTCCTTTAATGATTACATTTTTCAGGATAAAAATAATTTTCTGGTTCAAAATGGCAAAGGAACTGATGCACATTTCTCCTAACATACAGGAACCCCTTGGGACAGTAAGCTGACAGAGAAAGGTAACTCCTTCCTGTGGGCAAAGATGTTTTCCCTGTAAATGCCTGAAACTGCACCCAAAATGCAGATCACGAATAAACCAAGCTATCCTTGTGTACAAGTGGTTTAGCCATCATACACAAATTTCACAGTTCTGAAGGTTTTTACCACTACAACTGCATGCCTGAATCATTTTTTCCTGCTATAGCTGTGATTTTACCCACTCTGATGGGTTTATTTACAGCATTATTAAGAAGAGGTTACAATTCTGCAGGAATCATCAACAGCCTGACTAACGCCACCTTTGTATACATGGTCCTATAGCAGGATACTGCAACTGAGCTACACATACTCACTCCCTTGTTTTCTTTTTCCCTAGAAAGGATTCTACAAATTGGTCTGCGGGAGAGAAAGAGGACACAAATATCTTCTATTAAGTCACAGTGCTTCTAATGTAGTGCTGAGATTGCAGTTTTTCTCCATCCTCTACTTCCACCTTCTCTTATGTCAGATAACATTAAAGTAACAATCAATTTTTCTGTCTGGCCCTTTCCCACACAGTGGAAGTACCACCCCTCTTCTATCCCCTCCATCCATGCTGGATCTTCTAGAGACTAGGGAAAACTTGGCTTACAGCCCATGGTTCATCAATAAGCCAGCGACAGGGCTGGTGGAATAACCTGGCAGCAGGTTTGTCTTCTTTCTTTTTTTGGCTCATATTCAAGCCTCATGCCTAGTAAGTATGATTACTACAACGATTAAAATTTGCCGAGGTGCAAAATAAAAATAGTGGAAACACAACCTGGGCAAGGACATAGCTGTCTTACCAGCCAAGGTTTTGCCTGAGTGACTGAACAAAATTAACTCCTTCTTACCTTTCCAGCACCATACTTGATATTAAATAAAAATGCTTCAAATGGTCAAATGGGCACTGCACGGAACTGTCAGTTGAGTATTCCAGCCCAAGTACAATACCAGCTATACACTACCGAATTCTAATGTTTGTTAAAAGTTTGAGCAAAATCCAGTTTTTACATCTCCAAGCATGAAGAGATGAATCTTTAAGGAATAATACTTTTGTTGCACTTGTTTTACTTTACTGCAGGTATGCCAGGTTCTTAGGCGGAAATATTTGATTAGTATTTAAAGATCCACCTCTCTGAGCCTGCGTCTTGACTTGACTCTTGTGTGAACTGTAGAGTTTCAATTCCACCCTCAATTTAGGCAAGATTCCAACAGGAAAGTTCCACAGCGCTAGCACTACCCAGGCATAGCAAAGTTACGGGGAGTTTCAACCCTGAGCTCTCCCACCACCCTGCTTGCTCAGAAATTACATCATTAGTGTCAGGTATGTGGGAAGAATCAGTGCAACTGAGAAAGGGGCTGCATCTAGAAGACCAGGTCTCAAAAAGTTGTGTTTGCAGTGCTTTCCAGTATTGTAAGCACTGAATGTACGTGAGAAGAAGAAAAATACAAAAGATCACCTGGAATGATGTACACACTCCTGTTGGGTCCGTATGAAACCCAGAAGGTATGGCAGGTACAGTCTAGGTGACCATAATAGCTAGAACAAATATGCACCAAAGGTCCCGACTGTGCAAAATACACTGAAGCAGCACAGGTAAAATTGTTGCATGAAGAATACAGAATAATCCCTGGAATCCAGTAACAACAAAAACTCTTGAATGCAAACTACGGTGGCCCAATGCACCTTGGTTTCCCCTGAAAATGGCTGAAGTGTTACTTTGCACAGTTTACATACTTTGTGTCTATCAATACTAATTCATAGAAATGCACCACTTTTCCAAATATGCTGTAAATCTGTAATTTTAAACAAAAGCTATGCAACATCTAGACTGAGTAGGAATTTTTGTAAAGAAAAAAAATATGCAATGAATTGAAATTTTCACTGTTACCACTGCACTGACAAAAATATGTTTACTATGTGCTTAAGGAAAATAAATAATCCCATTTTCAACCTCGACTTTTCACTCAGAATAACAAACACATTTCCATGGCCACACATTCTCTATCCATTGCTTACCTACAGACAGGTATCCCGAATAGATCTGCTCTGCCTGAATTATTTCATCAGTGCTGACAGCCTTGTGCCTTAATACCGTTAACGGTCAATTTTGAAAGAGACTACGGGGCTCAACAGGATTATTTCCCACTACCAAAATGGATTTTAGATCAGAGGAAACCCACTAGACTCCCTGCTCTATAAACTAAAAGCCACTCTATCTATAAAACAAATGCTCCAGTAGTGCAAGTGCCATGCAAAATACCCTCCACTACTCTTCTCGGAGCAAAAGAGGAAATCAATCTCCAGGGCTCATTTGGTCTTGGTCTCTCCCCTAAGCCTGCTCACAAGGCATTGTGTGCGTACCTAGAAGAGAGGGAAACCCAGTGTCTCCAAGCTTTCCTGATGGACTGATCTCGATCATAAAATAATGGCTGATTATTTTAGCTTTTGCCAGAAGCTCACAAGATTTTAGGGGACGAGCGCAGCAGTGCAGGTGCCTGTGAAAATAAAGAGAAACCACCAAGTCTCCTGGGAGGATGGACTGAGAGGAGGAGGGGAATTATTGTGGTTTAGAAAAGGGAAGGGGTTGGTTGAGAGAAATGCTATAAAAGCACCATGACGACAGAACAGGGTGATGGAAAGGTCAGTCCCTTTCAATAATGCTCTTTTTTTTCTTGTCCAAATGAAACACTTGGCCACGTCCATCGCCAGAGTTCAGTTGGAGGTAAATGACTAGACAGGGGGGCCATAAACTGTCTAGAGATGTGATGCTGTCCTGCGATGGGTGGGTCTGCCCTTCCAGTCCTTTTCCCCATTCTTCTACCAAGGCAATTTCCACAGCAAAAGACTCCAAAACTGCACCAGACCAACTGTGCTCTTGCATATCTCGCAGGCACAGGGTTGGACTCTGCCTCCTATTTACCTCAACTAAACATCTTCTGATGCCTAGAACCTACCATGATGGATTGCAGGAGTGAAAAAGAAGGTATTTTCAATAATGAAATAGTGATTAATCCTGATCGGCATGCAGCCCTTAGAATTACTTTTCAGCTGCTAGTGGTAGGTGGTCAAATTATACCTTTCCATCACATTTCCCACTATACTGCACATCTCCTCAGTACATTTTCCCATGAAACACTGTAAGGATTCAAAATAATTAAATCTAACCACTGAGTCATTTCCACTCCTTTGGGGGGG
>JAVJGJ010000037.1:105860765-105878569 GCA_035590215.1 Microhierax caerulescens
TTCCCCCCCCCCCCCCCCCCAATATGAAATCATTCTTCCTAGTGCTTTAGGAAAATAAATGTAAGCTCTAGAGCTCCAACTCAGTATTTCATGTATAGAAGTGGTGCGTTGTAACAAGAGATGCAATACAAAGATTTATTGTTCCACAGTAGCGGGTGCTACGGCCAGTTGAACAGTCATTTGAAGTTTTCACCTATGTATGACAGGTGAAAAAAGCTTTCAGGGAAGGCAAAAAGAAAAGGATCATTGTACAGTGAATGTTTTTGATATTATACAAATAAGGACATTTCCTGCCCATCACAACTTTCTTTAATAAGACTGGGAGTTCTTCTCTTTGTTATTTATTCATTGACAACTGATCCTTCTAATTTATTTCTTAGCACAGCAGTGCGGCACATAAGCAAATATACAAATAGCTGAGCTCCTCTACAGCCACAGACGTGTATTCCTGTCAAACCAAAGTAAAATTTGGGTAGCTTTCCATTTAGTGACACAGCTTTCCCTTCACCACTAAAGGGCGAGCTACCATGTATTTCCAGAAGCTAAAAGTCTTTTACCAAAGCAGCTGGTGAATGGCAAGTTCAAATCCCAGTTTACCTGCAGCGATGTGTTTGCATGCCTGTTAGTCCTTCAGTAGATCTGTTGACTGGATCTGCCGACTGATTTTACATACCACTCTTCATTTCTAAATCCCTCTAATGCAACACAAAGAGGTTTTTTGCTTTAAAAAAAGGGGAGGGGGCAGAACAATGTCATCATTTCTTAATTCCACTAAGTTGCTTTCTATTTTATTTATCATTTGTTGTTTTTAATGCTGTCCCCTTCACACACTTCTTTGGAATAATAAAATGGAGGAGTTCCTTCTGTTCCAAATTAATATGAACGACCTGAGAATCTAAAAAGAATATGCAAAAAGTCATTTTTCCCCAAGATCCTAAAACTTCAGCTCTAGCAAATTCTCCGTCATACTTTTCCCTAGCAATATCAGTTCTCTTTTCACGGTCACTAACAAAATCTGGCATTTCATCTAGATGACTGGGCTGAGCTAGAGTAGTGGAGGGAAGTAAGGGATGCTTGGTTCAGGACTCTGCTGTCATTAAGGATCAATAATAATAATAATAATAATCTTCATCATCATCATCATCATCTTTTCCATCAAGAATTAGAAGAAATATTAAAAATTAAACACAGGGTGTTGTGGTTATTTTGCTTAGAAAATGTATTTCCTAGAAATCTGAGTAAATTAAGCAGGAATGTTTTGTATGAATCTTATTGGCTATGTTTACAGTTTCTTAGTTTACAACCTGTTCTTCAGCTCTTCTGAGTTTTGACATTAAAAAGGCTTTACGAAATGGCTGATAGTTTTGCATCCCTTTATTTTTCATATGCTATTAGAGGTGCATTTTCATGCATATTTTTCATCAATACTATTTTGTAATCCAGTCTACAACCTCTGCAGAAGGAGCAGCGAGGCTCTAGAAATATTTAAAGAACAGCATTAAAATGGGATGTTCAGATGTGCCAAGCATAAAAAAAGGAAAAGAAAAAAAAAAAGCAGGGAATGAGCAGAACACCACAGGCAGTAATTATAACAATACCTTGCTGCCTTTCTAAGTGTTTCAGAGCATGACTCATTAGATTCTAACAATGCCTGTAAGATAGGAAGTGTCATTATCACTGTTTAATAAGTGGGGGAAACTGAGGTAGAAAAATGGGAAAGTACTTGTCCAAGGTGACATGCCAAACTAGTACCAGAACAAACAGCATTGTATGTTCTAACCCCCAGCTTTGTACCTTCCTCTGAAGCGACCCTTTCGTCGACAAATTGCTGATGTTGAATAAGTTGATACCTTTTAGTAGCATCCACTCTGTTACGACTTCGTGAAGAGATCACCAGAATGGAAAAGAATTTGAGCTGTTAAATTACATAAGTGTGTAGTCACCACCTAGCAATGGAGAAAAAAAGGCTGGATATTTTCAGTTACAACTAGATTTTCTAACCAGATGGCCAGAAGAACTGACGTCACTCACATTCCAAATTATAGAGCTGCTTGAAAGCTGCTCCAGCATTAAGGATGCAACCAGGCCTGCATTCTAAGTAATTTTTCCAAACCTCATTCTGCAAAAATATCAGGAGGGGTTTTGCCATAATTTTTGCTGTGCTGTTGAAAATCTGCTTCTTCTAGGACACACCTGTCCCAAATTCCCTCAGGGATGTTCACATCTCTTTTTCCTGGAATGAGGTTCCAGTTCAGGCTTAGCATTGAACACAAGCTTCAGAATATGGCTTAACAGCTTCCTCAGAAATCTGTAACTTGGGAATTTTTCTAACTTCATGGACATAATTGTCCACTAACATTGACTGCTCATATTTATATCACCTGATCAACTAGCGCTGCACTGCAGAAGAAAACCCCAGTAACGCACAAGAATCCAGGTGGTGCAACAAGACAATGGGGAAAAGGAAGAAAGTGGAAACCTACCTGTTCTGAAGTTTTAAATTTTCAGCTTCATCACAGAATTAACTGAAATATTTCAGGTTTGCTGTACTTTTTGATGCTTTTTTTTTTCCCCTCTCTCTTCTTTATGAATTTAAGAGCAAAAAGTCACTAAGAAGCCAGCAGGAGCTTTGCAGCACAGGGAATGCTGGATCAGATTCAAATGTAAGAACCCTCTCCATCCCAGCTAAGTAAAATGTCTGAACAAGTTCCAAAAAAACATCAATCACTGGCTGGACATTTTCCCACCTTCAATGAAATGAAATACATAAGGGGCCGGCAAAACATTTTTAAACCAAGCCATTTCAGAGTTATGGGAGACCAACACAGAAACCGAGAAAGATCTGAAATCACAGTATGTTGTGTTTTATGCTACCTTAAGAATCAGAAAAGTAACATTACATATTTTAAAATGCTATTCCTCCTGAGATCTGATATTACTATACTTCAGGACAGCTGGCCACATTTCCATGGAATGCTAATACTGTGTAGAGTATATACAGATGCACCACATCCAACTGTGACAGGACTAACATTTCTGTCTTAAGAAGCTATTCACCAGCGTGAGAGGACAACTTCTGGCTAGTGTACAATCACAGTTGAAGTCTGTACTATCAACCGGGCTTAAAAGTGAGAGCAGAGTCATGCACTGGGTGGCATTACCATTATTTTCCTGCTCATCGCAGTAACATTTTAAGACCACCCATTAGGATTCTGTAATTAACACATATTTGCAAAATGTTCTGAGATCCATAGATAGAACTGCAAAGCACTATCGCTATTTGCACACCCAGAAAAAAGAGCAACGGGAAAGAGCTCTTTCCACTGGCTATTATCTTTAAAGACACAGCAGAGGAATGTTAGTAAAAGTAATCTGTTGCAAAATACACAATTTTGAAGGTGGTAAAGGAGAAGGAGTAACAAGAAGAAAAAAAGTTCTAGTATTTCTAGCAAGAGGTATGTTACTTTAAATCACCCCCTTGTGCAAAATAAGCCCAATATTAGTTGTGTCTGGAAGCTGGCACATGAACATCTGCCAAGTTTCCATGCAAAATAAAACCTTTTATTTGTTCAGATTTCTCTCTCTCCTTCCCCACACCCCACCCCAGATGCAAAAGATTCATGGTTTGGCATAGAATGATGATTCATACATTATATTTTAATTATGATTAAATAGGCTAAGAAGGGACCAAAACTGGGGGGACAGAAGGGAGAGAACATTAGGTAAAGTAAGAAGAAAAGAGAAAGGAACTCAAGGAACTTTTGGAAAGCTGAGAAAATGGTAGGACATGCTACTGCTCACAGTTTTACAAGAAAAGCAAAATAAAACAGAATAGGGAATGAAAGATTTCAAAGAGGTATAATACTACCCCTCAGTCAGAGACATCAAAATGCATCCAGAGCCTTGCTCACCCTACAGGCTACCGAATATCTGACAGGGAGAAATCCCATACAGTTCATTTGGGGGCATGTGCATCCCCTTGGGAAACAGCTGTGGTAACTTCATGACCAAACCACAGTTTGCAAATGTAACTTACCTGCTCTGGGAGACTAAACCCCATTTATAATATTCCATTATTTCCTTTTCCATAGTGTTTGCTATAAAAGGTCACTGAAATGAAAGGCATGTGCCTCAACTATAAAAGTTTTGATCTAACCATGCAAAAAGAGATTAAGAAACACTCGGCGATAGTCACTATAGTCATTATGGCACCGAATATTCTTCTCAACATGGATACTATGTGACATAACTGCCACTACACCAATTACCCAGGGCAGGGAGAGTGTGCAGGGTGGTTGATTTCTTCCTCCCAACACTCCTGCAACGATTCCCCTCCACAGATATACTGCTTAGCTACCAGTTTTTAACTATTTCATTTTCCAAAACGTTAAGTATCAGAAACCACAGCCAGCACACACAGTCAGAGAAACTTCTCAAGAAGGTGTTATGGCTCTGTCTGAATTCCACTGAATTGTTGTCTTGCTTACTTCACCCCCAGAAAAGAACAAAGAATACAGCAGTAAAGAGGCAATTTTCTACAGGTTGTCTCCAAAATGGTTTAGTGCTTTTGTTCAAATGGAGTTTTACCTAAAAACCAGATCAATTCATATAACAGTTCATGTAATGAGAATCACTAATAGCAGCTGTCAGTTCACAAGTTCTACAGGTGACAGGGGGTGGGGGGCTGCGCCACTGAAGCACTAGGAAAGCATTGCTTACACTATTATTATTGGCTACTATACATGTACACACACTTCCATTATTCATTACCCAAGTCCCATGCCACGTGACTTAGAATATTTGCCTATAATAATGCTTCATGAGTGCCCTAGTCTTGAAAAGGTCAAGTCAGTAATGAGACATTGGCTCCCAGCGCCCCCAGTCACAACAGTAACTACATAGTACACACCTCTCCTTGTGCTCCAGCAATCAGACCTAACTGCAACCTGCAGAACCATCCATCACTACCACAGCATTACCAAGAACATTTGGACTAAGTACTTGTGAGAAGTAAAACACAAACCAAGGTAATGCATTTACATTGAAAATAAGTAGGAAAACACATAAGCAACTGACCAACTTTGTGGTGGAAAGCACACGCAACATACAGTTCTGCAATTTTCCCAAAAGCTCCCAAAGTCCCACAGCTGACCGTAGAAAAATTCCCCAAAGTGACAAACCAACCCACTAACTTAATGTATGTCAAATGTTACTTAATAAATGGCCTGTACCAGGTAGTCTGCAGTCTTTCAAATTATTATTCTTGCTAATAAGGAAAACTAATACTTTGACTGAATAAGGTCATACAATTTCAAGACTGCACTCCTAAAAAAAGAAAGTACATTTTGCTCACCTCTGCTCCATCTCCACCAATGGAATGGTACGTACACTACAGACCCCAGTAACTCCATGGCAAAACCACTAGCCGCCTTTATAAACACAAGATGACACACACACATTTACATTTACTAGTTGTGTTAAAAAGCAATATCTTCAATCACTTTATAAACACTTCCAATCAGTGAAAACCAGCTATTAATTGCAAACCTAATGTATTGTAGCCTGAGACACTTATACAAACTCAGAACTCTCCAAGGAACATACTGGGATTAAATAATAGTCTTATAGTCATTAAAGGCTCTTCACTTCTCCACATATTGCGTTTTCTTGTGTTAACTGGTATTTTATTACACATCAGTTGTTTGAAACCATTGATTACCTATCGTGATCAAGGGAGGTGAAGAAGGGTTGTTTGACTACAACTATTAAAGATCCATAGGATTTGTTAAAAATGGAATAATTACTCCATTGCTTTTTTAATTTCTCTTCACTCTCCCTTCTTGGTTGTAAGAAAGTCCATTTTTGTCAGGGATCACAGGCACATGGCAGGATCTCCTCCAGCTTACTTCACCGCCAGAGGTGAGGCCTGACTGAGCTCTCCAAGAACAACCACCCCACTCCCACTAAGTTGGTTGCCTTGCCAGCCTTTGGAGCTATCTTTACTTACAATCAATATCGAATTATGAAACAAAAACCATACTACTAGTAATGTAAGATTTATTTTTTAAAAAAACAAAAACAAACCACAATAAACCTCACGTCTTATATTACCAGGCAATACAAACTCAACTGAGAAACTGAAGCTGACGCACTTGAAAGGATCCCCATGACATGCAACAGGCATGACATCAAGGTTAGCACAAAAACTGCGGCTACCTGGACTGGTGGCTTGATACATAACTTTTGCAAGTGCTGTTCCAGCAAAGACATACATAGATTCTAGATGCTAAACTAATTTCCCATGTGTACTATGGGTAAAGGGTTCAAGAACAACACAAAAGTCAAATATTTACCTCTGTTCTGTGTAAGCACAAGTTCTTGGTATTTGCATTGTATACAGAATTTACTTATTAGCATGAAAACAGACTAAATTATGTGGAAAATAAATTCAGAGTAGGCAAAATGTTCTATGAAACCTGTTTGCAGAGAGTTAACGCAGTATTAATCCATCAAGCAACAGGAAAAATCATCCTGTGACAGTCTTGAAGAAAGGACTTCACAGCTTTCCTATGCAAGATCTGCCACTGTGAACTTTGAAACCCATGTTTTAAGTGCTCAGTAAAATGCCTGAGTTCCTCCATTATTTGCACCATGGTTTATTTATTCAATGACAAAGACAATCTTAGCTTGGCAAAGCATGCTCAGTTCATTATTTTGCCAAATTTGGGCTTTATTTAAGAAAATCAGGCCCAGAAGACATAATAATGTAAGAATTGACTACAGGCATCTTAGTCTCCAGAAAAGGGAAATTATTCACTATGAGCAGAATAATAGCACTTTCTTATCCACAGATCTCAAGCCATTATGCTAACAGGTAATTATTATCAGCACTACCATTTTACACATGTGGCATGTAGATGGGGGAAGCAACCTGCCATGTGGCAGAGCCAGGAATAGAAGAATAGTGCTTACAACCAAGCTTGGTAATATCATCTTCAAGGTTTTAACAAACACACAACCCATTCCTCTCTAAATCATGTGTGGTCTGTGGAGTTGAGTCAAGTCCTTGAAACAGTGAATTTTCCAGACATACAGACAAAATAAACAGCCTTGCAACCCAAACATCCAGCACAATTAGACTAAATTGTTGATCATTCCAACAGCCTGAAAAGAATAGATGATGAAGAAACATCTGTGTAAATTAAAAGGATACTTACAGCCAGAGGAGCCTTACTTGACATCTCAGGATGCACTATAAACACTCAAAGCAGTACTCCTATAGTTTGTGCTAACTTCGAGACAGCTGTTACGCATTTTATATTTTGTCAATACAGTTTACCGTTGCTAGTCAGACTTACAGTAAGGTAGCAAATGCTTTGAGTATAAACAATCTTTTTGAGAAGCAAATGTTTTTGCCCAAAGTCAATGTGAACAAGCTGGAATGATGGAATGCACAGATAACATGGGAAGTGAAAGAGGGCAAAGTAGGTATTATTATTTTTACTACATAGCGGAGGTGCTTTGGAATTCAACTTGAAAACAAACAGCAGCAAAAATCCAAACTCCAAAAACTCTGATTCTCCCAACACTTCTGTTCTTTTGCAGATATTAATAACTTTATTTCACAAAGTGTCTATTATAGAAAACACTTGGGACACAATCACCCAACCATCCAAACACATCCATCCCATCCAGCCAAAGTGCAAGGAACTCTGCAGAAGAATACAGACCAGTATGTGCACACAGATGTTGCATGGACATGCCATTTGCATGCAAGAGCGTTCTTGATGGAATTCTCCTGCTTGAGTTTATCCACAAAATCTCTACAATCTTCTATTTAGAACACTCTTCTGCTCTCATAGCTAATATGATTTCAGGTAAACTGAAAGACTGTACTGGGTGAAGGGAGTTGATATGGTTTACATATATATGCACACATACACACACATATATATGTATATGTATTTAGTATTGTGAGCAAACAATCAGGTTGCACAATAGCTATCCCGATTACTGCCTCACCTACTCATTACCTTTGTCCTCTTCTGAAAAGTCTTACTCATTTGTTTCATTTTCTGCTAAATTAGATTTCAAGAATTAAGGAAGTAAAGGCTCTGTGCATTTATAGAGCAGTAAACGCAGAAGGTCATGATTCTGGTTTCCAGCCTCTACTACAGTATGAATAATAATGAACCTGGTCTTGGTATTACTGTGAAATGGAGCCTATAATCACAGCTTACAATCAGAAAGGGACATACTACTAATAGGATAGAAAGAAAAAAATGTCAACAAATGAATGCCAAGATGTCGTCAATGGAGCCATTCCAGATTTACAGAACTGTCACAGAAAATAAAATCTGAAACTTGGGGGAAAAAAATTCAGGCCATTCACTTGCACAGATTATTCTCTTTTACCGCAAATACTCAGAAGTGGGAGATGATTCAACATAAATTCAGTTCTTTCAATTGTCTATCCAATGTTCTAGTTTGACATAAACCTGGAGTAATTCCAAATCGTTGTTGGGAAGGGGGGTGGGGGATTAAACTGACTAGCTGAAACTCTTAAAAGTAACAAATTAATGCAATAGGAACACACTTCTTCTCTCAGATCTTTACAGGATGAAACTTAATCTGGATGAGAAACTGCTTAAATTTAAACTAAAATTCTGGATTATCATCTCCTCCCCCCCCCCCTCCCCGGTCAAAACTGTCTATTTAACAAGGTCTCTCTGTTAATTATATATGCACATACAGGTTACAAACTGAGGCAAGAGAGACATTTTGTGCCATTTTTGATAACAGTTCAGCAAAGCCTTAAAACACCTATTTAGCACTCAATCTATGAGTCAACACTTCAGCAACTGACTCTAAACTGCTGTTTTTTTCCTATGGCAACCACCATAATCACTTACATGAAAACTCTCTAAAAAAAAGAAAAGGGGGAATGGGATTAAATCTTCGCCAGCTCAGTTCCTTCTATGATAAAATTAAAAGTAAAAAATAATATGTATTAGATGGTGCACAGTTGTCTGCAGCTTCTTCTACAGGCCATACAGAAATGCCTGGAGAGGAAGGGACAGGAGGTTGGAAAAGGACAAAATATAGCTCAATTTACGTTCTCTATAATCTCTTCCTTTTTCATACCAGCGGTGGCTCAGAATGCTGATGCATGTGTCTTTTGAAAGTTAACATTTAACAGAGATTTCAGGTCTACCAAATTCCAAGAAATAAAAATAAACTCTTGCCCTGCTTTAGCTGCCAGCTGAGGCCAATGTTTACTGAGGGGACTGCTAGGAACCAAGGAGATTTTAGGGTGGATGAGTTCCAGCGGACTTGCTGGCCTGTGCCCCCCTACCACAAACACAATTTCCAAGCCAGCAGCTTGGACTCACTGCTGCTCTTCTCTGCACACCCATGCCACCTTATCAAACTTTTTCAGCTACATATTATTACCAGAGTTATTACAAATGATCATATTTACTGTGATCATATACACATGAGGGTAAGCTGAGTAACATCCCTAGTGTGCTCGGCACTGTTCAGATCTAACAGCTCAGCCCCAAAGACACCACCACTGAGGCACAGCCTTCAGTGTGCAACAGCACGAGATGATTATGCTTTCCTCTACTAGTCCAGGTCTAGGCTGTTGAAATAAGGAGGATTACAACAGAAATGCCTCACCCTCCAGACCATGTTGCAATATTTGAAACCACCTTTGCTGCAGTCAGCGTCTGAAGTGTCAAAATGCAAGGAGCAAACGTGGTTAAGTTGACCAAGTGTTCTGGCTTTGTTCTAAAACCAACTACTACCTCGTTTGATAGGCTCTTTTCAATGCTGACCTTGGTTTGCAGCTAAAATGCTCTTCAGATTTACACTGTTCAAAAATGTCAGGACATCCTACAGGACACAGGACTTCCAAGAGGAATCGTTAGATTCTGAATAAGATACAGATGGGCAATTCAAAAAAATATTAGCAATAATAAAATCCCATGTGAGATACTCCATCTTTTTCTTAGTACAAAACCACTTTGTATTGTCAGCCAGACAGATGATGATCCACTGTGTCTGTCTGTATCTCGTCCTGTACTTTCACCTGTCTTATCCCGAAGAAAAATACCAGTATACAAGATGCAGATGCAACACTGTTTGAAAAGAGCATCATCTCTATTTAGTAAAAAAATAAAAGATACACTGGACTACCTGAAGTAAGCACACTTCTTGAGATTGTCTTTAACGTGCAAGATTCTGATGAGTTTCTTTTTTAAAAAAAACAATCTTTTCTCTGTAAAAACAATATATAAAATCCAGCATGCCTTTTAAATATTACTGAGAATATTATCTACCTGTAAAAGCAATTATACAGAGCCCTAAGGTGTAAATAATTATGCCCACAGAGTACAGAATTTGTTCCTTGATTTGTCTTGATTTCTAATGTAAAATGTGGAAGCAAGAAGAACCCAAAAATGTGACACGCTTTTATCAGCACAGGGAAGTTTACGCAACCCAGAACTAATGATCTCTTTTAAAAGCAAAGATACCAAAGTTCTATGACTCAGCATGTCTGAGAGAGGTACCTTTTGGTTTTAAAGAAGAGGGAGTATTCCTCAGAATGAGGAACTACTACTCTGCTGTGAGAACCTGCACCGATGGGGTATTTACTTCGACTATATAGGTCCATATATGTCCTTTGACTATCTCTGAAGGCAGTAAAACCAAAACTCAGGGTGGGGGGAAACACAGAAATTCTGTCTGGTTTCTACACAAAACCATAAATTGCTCCCAGCTTCCCTGAAACCCAGCTCCAGGTCTCGTCAGAAAACAAGTTTCCAAATCCCACCGACCTCCATGCAAGTTTGAATTATTATACTGACACCTGAAGACCCTCAAATTTCATTCTAGTCTGAGGTCTGGGACACCACAGAGGGTAAACATCAGCTTGCTACAGTTTCTGTCATGGGTGAAATCAACATGGGGGTCTCACCTCGAGTTATACAGCAACTCAAAGCTACAAAATGGAGGACCAAATCCTGCAAGACTGCAGGATTCCCACTGAATACAGAAAACATGGAAAGGGTTTACAAGAACAGGTTAGTATCAATGGCTGGCTGGAGTTGGTCTGTCTTAGTAAGACTAGAGATGCAAGCAGTTTCGGAAATCATCAGAACAAAAAACCAAACCAGCTAAGAAGTGATATATTTTAAAATCAATATCTCACAAAAGGATGGACACTAGAGTATTTACCTGATGGCACATAATTTCTTCTTGATTTGTTTTGGTTCCTTCTGCATCCTGATCAGAACACATAACAACTCGCCACTTTACAGGAAGCTCCAAGAACTCCCTAGAGTCAGGATCTTAAGAGACGTCTTCTATACCAGGCAGACAGAGAGCAAGATGATAAAACCCATTCACTTCCATTAACAGAAAAGTTGCAGGGGCTTTTATCTGATGCCAGACATTGCTATTGGAACACTGGAAACATACCTACTGCAATGTAATTTACGATGCACATGGAGAGAGAGGGGTAGCAGTTCGAAACTACTCCTGAAAGAGCAGAGCACAGAGCTTGCCGAGATTGATTTAACAATCTAAGGAAGGCAAGGGAGAGTTTGGAACCACATGCATGAAACACTTCTCCATTAATCTCCAATTCTGCAAATCATCCAGGGGCCTTGATAGAAATACAACCCAAAGCACCTCTGTGATCTACCACAGGTGAGCCCTAATCTGTTTCCCACACCACTAGACAAACCAGTTGAGTTCAGCTATCAACTAAATTGGCTTCAGGGTCAGAAAACACCCCTGCTGAAAGCACACCTCTGTTGAAAGTACATATATTTCAGCCTGGCTTTGCAAGCCTGGGAAGTCAAAACCCACCCCATCCAATTAAAAATAGGGGGAGCGCAGTGAAATCAAGATTTCACCTTCAGAGCACAAGAGGATCACATTTCTCCTCCACTCCATACTCCCCTCATCACCCTCCCCCCACTTCCTTCTTCTCCTTTTTTAATACTCTTCCAGGTCTGGCAACCCGTATGTTTTTTTTTTCCTCCATAGAAACCGACATAACAGCAACTCTGAGCCAGCCTCCAGCTCCACAAACACAGCCTGGCCCAAGGCAGACTCAAGAGAAACACAGAGACATGGAAAGAAATGTCCAGGATACCCACAGGCTGCCAAGCACATCTGATCCTTCAAGGTATTGTTCTCAACTGCTCAGGATAAAGGCAACAGTCCCATCCATCTAGTACCGAGAGGCCTATCCAGGAAAGCAACAGATGTTGTGCCCTCTGCTCCACAGCACAGATACAATTTTACAGCAACAACAGTTCTGCTCACTTCTTGCTTTTTATCTGCCTGCTTTTTTTTTTTTTTTTTTGGTCTCCAGCAGTTAGCAGGAGAATGAACACTTACAAAAGGAGAAGGACCAGGCATCCCCACCCAGACTGGACCTGGCTCAGAGGGTTTTCTACAACACTAACCAGACAGCATAATCCTAAGACCTTTGAAAAAGCCAAACAGCTCATTCACATTTCTTTGCAAATAGTATTTGCACAAAAAAATGGACCTACATACATTCTGCTTCCTATTAAAAAGACACCTGTGACACAGGATAAATACAAAGACAACTCTTGAAAAGGTTACACTGGTTTCCAAAGAGAAATAAAACTAGTGGCAATGGAGACCAGCAAAGATTTCCATCTAAAGCTGGTCTAAAAGAAGTAACATTCCTTCACTCAAACTCTATTCCACACAACAAACCTTCTGAGTAACCGCTAATTCACAGGTGTTATCTGACACATGGGCAAAGGCGACCAAACCAAAATCACCATTGCCTTGAGGGAGTACAACACAGATCCACCCATCCATCCATAAGCCATGTCTTCAGTCCTCTGGAGTTCTGTGTCTTCCCATCTAGAGCAACAAAGCCCATGTTTCTGGAAAGGGATTACCAACGCCAGCAGCTCCAGAATGCTGTTTTGTACTGTGGTGAGCTAGTACTGTTACTTTAATTTTGCTTCCTCTCTGACAGGGCAGGGCTGCCTGAATGCAATGGCCTTGAGAAGCCCTGGAAACTTCCCTAGAACAAGCTGACTCCCTCGCACTATGTGAAAAACTCACTGTTCATCCAGTTATGTTCACGTAAGACTCTTGACATGCTTGCTCTTGTAACTGGGACGTTTCTTTGGAGGGTTTTGTACTAACAAGCGATGAAAGAGGCCTGTTGCTGACTGGCACTGCCCTTGCTCTGGGAGATGCTTAGATAGCTCTGAAGGTCTATCCAGACTCCAGTTGCACTGTAGGCCAACCCAAACATGGTACATATTTATCTCTTATAGTAAATATTACGTTTTCCTTTCTTGGTTTCCCTTAAGAGGATGGAGGAGAACTTAATGACAGAAGTCAAAGGTTTTACTGTGTATTGTACTCCACTAACCCAAGTACATTATCTTATTTTGGAACTTCCAGTGCCTCAAGTCATTTTGACGTTCAGTCAGTTTTGCAATGAAAAGAGTGGTTTCATCACCTTTCACATAATCATACACTTTTACTATTCTTCTTCATCAATCTCCATGTGCCAATAAAAATAACTCACCTCAAAAATGAGGCAACATAGAAGAAAACTGAAACCAGAAACTGGCAATCTGCTGCTCCATTTTTGCTTTTCAGTGCTCACTGGCCCATGGCAAATTTCACAGCATATCCCACTAGACATCAGCACTCCACTGCCTTTGAAGCATTTCTGAAGCACCACTGTCAGAGCCTGTACGCAGCACGACACATGCTGCCCAGCCTTTCACAAATGTCTTTAAGCCAAGTGACTGTAAATCACCAACTGACCTTAAATTGTTGTTTTATTTGTGTCACATCCTTCTAATACGGCTTATAGTAAGTCAATGGTTGCAGCTAAGAAATAATAATAGAAGGAGGGACATAGAAGACTTCACACCTTAAATACAAAATTTTATGAGCAGAAACCAAGGATGCTCAGAAGGACACATGAAATGGCCACTGTCTTCAAGCTAGTACACAATACTGTGAGGCAGGACTCAAGTTCTTTTTCTTTTTCCACCCTGATGTATGAGGACAGATCCTTAAACCTATCTAGCATGTTCTCATGCATATACAAAACAAGCGTAACAGTATTACAAAATGGTACCTGTCACAGATAATTAAGGACAAATGCAAACACAACAAAAAAATAATGTGCACAGAATCGCACTAAATAAGCTGCAGTTTCTCATGACAGTTTACAATATTGCAGTATATGTCATTCATATATGACTTCACAGACAAATAAAACAGACATTTTTAACTGACTTTCTGCACTTGGAGAAACAGACATTAGAGAATACAGTAATTTGCCACAAAAAGCCAGGACAACTAAGAAAAAAACCCAATTCTTCTAAAATTCTGTTCTGCACCCTAACCCACCTTACACAGTAAGAACAGCTCAGCTACGTGTCAAAAGTCACGTCTAGCTATTAGACAGTTCTCCTTTATCTAAACAAAAAGGATTTACGCTTATGAGAGCAGAAGACTGTTTATAATGTTAAAATGAAGTTCTGAGTGGAGAGACTGCAAGGAAGTACCTTGCTGGATACTGAGTGGCTCCATTACTGTACAGCACTTCACTCAAAAAAATCTTCATACAACAAACTGATGCAAGAGAGGAGAACAACGAAGAAGTAATAAATGGAAGAAATGATTTATCACAGTTTAGGGGTTTCTTACTTCTTGTTTGCCTTTCAACACAAGAAGCCTCAAACCTTTGAAGAAAAAGATTTCCAGAAGGTCAGAGTAAGTGAACTCCCAGCCTTGCAGTATTACAATTACTCTTTTGCAATGTTAGGTAAGAAAACCAGCATACTACAGGGTATGGAAATGCCAAGTGAAAATGATTCCTGCTATCAGAAGAGGGAGGCTCTAAGCTCCCTTGCTGCTCTTTCCCTCCCAACCTGCAGGAAACACTAGCCTCCCTTGCGCACTCACTGGCCTCCCTTGTGTGCTCAGAAAGCGGTAAGGGACAACAGAACAGGCCACAGAAGGCTTGCGAGTAGAAAGCTAAAGGAATCCAGCTTTTTGGAGAGAAGAAAAAGGGCAGAGACCACTCACAGCATGCACTACCCTGCAGGCTGTGAAGACAGCATGTGCTGGACAAGTCTGGTGACTCCTGCTTTTGTGGGGTCCCTCAGGGCAAATGGTGATTCAAACCTGGAAAGGAGGAAGTTCCAACACTCCCTCCTCTCTCCTTCCTCTCTTTAAGGATAGAGACAGAAGGCTGTAGAGCACCACCAGAGAAGCTGGCATTATACTAGACCCCATCTGCTCCTCCATGCTGTCACAGAAAGAATACAGTTATGTGGTAAATGCAGCAACTACAGACTTTGGGGTGAAAAAGCCTTGGGAGGAACAGCTGGATTCTATGAGATGCCACACACCTTGCCTGTAACTTAGCCAGGCCTGCAGCGCACAGTGAGAACACGATGCATGTTTCTGGTGGCAGGTAGAGCGCACACACGCAAGAAGAAGATGCTTATGCAGGTGACTGATTCAACCTCCCTGTTGGTGGTGACCTGAAACTTTGTGCCAGGGCATTAACCATGATCCACTGTGTAAAGCAGAGAAATGCAGACTCACTCAAATGCAGAGAATTAAAAGACTGAACTCTCCACACCCCCACACCCCCCTTCCTCAGGACTCTCTGTTACCTCTGCACACTTCTTTTAACCTTAACAAATGCAGAGAGTAGAAGAATCAAACAACTCTTGGGTTTCAGTAAAGTCATATTGGAGTTTCCCATCAACGTATTGCCATGTGACTTACAGAAAGTCATCTTTGATTTACCCTAGTTCGAGAGCGATTGGGATCAACCCAGCTGAGCTAAACTCCAGCTCTCATTCTCTAACTTCACCAGTATATCATCTCAGCATTACAAAGGATCTTCACCAGCACCCTCACCATCCTGCTCCCATTTTTCCTTTTGCCTGCTGCAGTTCCTCTGTGACCCTAGCACAGCCATGCATTTGGTTTGAGTCCAGAATGCAATTGCACTAGCAATAAACAACTTCTCTCAGAATTTCATTCCCAAACCTCCCCCCCCTTTATGTATTTTGTCTGAGGCTGTGGTTCAAAACACCGAGACAGAATTATTGCAACCCATCTTTTTTACACACTGTGCAGACTGTCTCCTCAGCATGATGCATTTTTAATAGGTTTTCTAAATGCAGACAACCAGGCTGCTAATAACAAGCTTTTTTTTTTTTTTTCTCCTTTCTTTCCTCCTCCTTTTAATTTTTTTTTTCACAAGGTAAAGCTGCTGCAGAGCTTTGATGTATCACTGCACCTTACTCAAAGGAACACAGTTTATATGGCAAACAATTGCAAAATACACAGCACTCAAACTGTTAAAGACTGTAACATTCACCATCAGAAAGATTCTAGTGCTTGCTTGCTGCTTCTATTAGGTCCACCACAAATTTTACTCTCACAAACCACAAAAAAGAATACTATTTGAACATGAACTGAACAAAAGATCTCATGATGCTGGGCACTCAACCAAGGAGAGAGATAAACTCCAAATTTAGCATGCCACAGGCGAAGCCCATCTCCTCCTGCAACACTTAGAGAATGTGGGGAGAACTCCTCCTTCTTGTTGGACTGAGATGAAGAAAAGAAATCATGCTGTCTGGTTAGAAACACCTTTCATCTCCTGTCCTATCTACTCTCCCATTTCTTTACCTTGCAACTAACCCCTTTGCTTCCTTGGCACCTCATAAATTGCAAGGCTATCCTTATTCTGATCAATCCACAGTTACTTGAAAAAGGGCTGAGCCTGCATTGCAACGTATTGCTTTAATGTATGCCCCAGGTGTGACAGGCAAGTTACTAAATAATAACACCAAGAAGAAGGATGGAAAGCAGTAAGAAGGAGGTTCTGGCACTGCACGTGGGTGGGTGTGTGGGTGGATGGATGGATAAACAAAAGATGGATAGGCAGGCAGACACTCCTTGCTGTGAAAGAAAAAGGCATCACCTTTCTTAAGCTTTCCTAAACGGACTGCACTTTCAACCATTAAAAGCAAAGATACAAATTAGCTTCACTTTTGCTGAAAAAAAAAATGCATATAAATAAAAAACAGGAGCACTGATGTCACTAACTTCTTTTCCCCCCGCTTTTCCAAAAACGGAACTTTAAAAATGGGCCAAAATTCAGGAGAAAAGGCTCTACTGTCTCCAGAGCTAAAATGTACCAGTTTGACTTGGCAGCTGAACAACTTTCCACTGATTTGATGCTTTCCCCCTCCTCGAATTCTCCCATCCAAATGCAGCTGGAAATGTCGTTAGAGAAAAGAAGAGGCATTTCCTGTGCGGTTCCCCCTTCCCCCACCGCATTCTTGGCACAAAAGGCAAGAGAAAAGCTAGAGAGACAGAGTGTGCATAAGAGGGAGAAAAGAGAGGCAGTGTGCAGGGATTTCTGGCTACTCCCCAGAAAACGTACAACAGGAATTGCACAACTCAAAAAGAGACAATTTACCCCCTTTCTCCAAGGCTCCAAAACCAAGTGGATGAAGCACTTGGTTCAGTATGTCACTGGTCAGAGACATAAGCATGGCACTACATCCTGGAAAGGGCACTCTCCAGATTCCGTGGAGTCCCTAGAGGGGAGATCAAGGATACTTCCCATAACCAGCCACACACAGCTTAGCTATTTACACCTGAAATCCAGCTGCATCAAATCCTTCAGTGCTCCAAAAGTAGACAAATGCAGGGGAAGGGCAGACAACGGACCGACGATGGGG
>JAVJGJ010000037.1:105885527-105915421 GCA_035590215.1 Microhierax caerulescens
GCCCCCTCCCCAGCTCCCTACTGACACCCCCCCAGCCCTTCTTCCAAGTGCACAGTGCCTGTAAAAATTCCTGCGCGCTATTTGCAGGCAAGGTCACTGTGAAAGGGCATGGCTGGGAGCCAGTGTGTTTTTCAGCTGAGCTGCAGGGAGGGGAGGGGAGGCTCAGGAACTCAATTATAAGTTTCTCCAGTCTAGCCAGGAGGCTGGGAGCCCAGACTGCGGCTGTTCCGTCCTGCGAGCGCACGCCCCGTCTGCCCGGCTGGCCGCCGCGCCAGCACTGACGCATTTCGCAGGCATTCTCGAAGCCGCAGCAGGGAGGCCCGGGAAAGAGAGCCTGTTTTCCCTTGATGGCCTGGTAAATCCGTATGTGGTTTTCCGGCATGTCATACCGGTATGCAAGATGCATGTCGCATGTATAGGCATTTGCGCTATATGCGGTGGACGCCAATACTGCTCTGCGTATATGTACCTGTAGGCATGTCTTAAGTAAATCCAATCTTTGATGGGAAGCCCGCTTCGAAATCTGCAAACCTGACTGTACGTCTGACAGCAGAGTCCTGTGCTGACGGCACTCACCCAGCCTGCAGACATAAGCCACTCCTTTGTCATTCAGAGACAAGCAGGGTCATCCCCAGCGAACAGCTCATTAATTCTCTGAAGCCTTATTTGTCTCAAGGCAGAGGAATAACGCACACAGGCTCAGTAACACACGCAGTATATTTGAAATACTGTCGAATGTCACCCAAGGGGAACCTTTGCCCTAAAATTGTCACACAATTTCCCTGGCTGGGACTATGTCCAAAGCAAATCCATTCACCAGCACCGCATGACTTCCCCTTATGCCTCCAGGACAGGCAACCCCCTACCAGTGCATTAAAGACGCATTCACATGGAAGAGGCTTGCTGCTTTCTGTATTTCTGTGTATGCAAGTGCACGGGTCCACGTGTTCCACCCTAAACGTTACCATGAGCTTCTTTCAGGTTTCTGACCTGAATTCTCAGCCTACAAACTAGCAGCAAAGGCTGTTAGACAGATTGCAAGGTTCTCGCACTAAAAACTGCCACCACAGAGCCTGGGAACAGAATATCACAAAAAGAGTGTTTGGATCCCATATACTTAGTGCCTGCTACTTTTCAAAACACTGTGGACATATACTCCACATGGTAAGGTTACTCACACCCCCTATACTATAAATCTCCCTTCCCCCATGTTGGTTTTCTAGTTACATGTTCTAATTGGAATCGATTTGGCACATCACCTGGGAAATGAAATGGCATCTTTAATGATCTACGGAGTATTTCCTATACAGACCTTTGGAATATGCACCCATACACTGACATCTGCATCCTCCTAAGTATTCACTTTGTTTGCTGAAATACAATGAGTTTAAAACTTCAAAACAACAGGGTAAATGGACCCAGCAGGAGCTTCTCTCTCTTGCCTGAAAACTGGGCAGCAATTCCACAATTCTGTAATTGTACAACGAATCCTCTGCTACCAGACATACATGGTATTTCAGAAAATCCAGAAGCCTGAATTTGCTGTACAATGCAAGGGGCTTTTCTTGTGGACAGATTCCAATCTCAGGGAGGCTCGTATTGCTCCCCTGAAGCTAATGCATACCAGTGTATCTGAAATTAGAATCCATTTTCTGAAGGTTTTAAGGTCACTTCACCTTAGATTTTTTGATAAAGGCTGAGTAGTTGCTCGAGAATAAATTCAGGCAGTCCTTAGAGGCGTTGTTGCATGTCAACTGGAGGAAGTGATTAAAAATTAATGCAAGCTAGGAGATAGAGAAACCTGAAAGGGTGTGCCCGTAAAATACACTTTCAATCTGTCTCGTCAGCAAAAGAGAAAAGAAATCAGATTCTTATAATACCAGTCTCTTGGGAAGTGGTTGGGGCATGAACTCTGTGTTCTTTTACAGATTCACCTCAAAGTTAAGAACAAGAAGCTCTGCATTTCCACAAAGATGTTTCTTTCTTACTTTCTGGGTGGGGATGCTGCAAAGAGGGGGAAAGGGAGCGTGGGGGTGTGGAGGTACAGCTGTGGGTGGCAATTACACTGCTGGGATGTGTAATCTCACTAATTCTATAATATATGGGAGTGAGCTGGCCTTGTACTATTCACTTCTGGGTGTTTGTTTTTTTATTATTATTTATTATTATTATTATCATTGTTATTTAAGATACATCATTAACCAACCTTGAAGGAATACAAAATCTGTTTCACAAGGCTTCTCTGAGTTGCTAGGGCACAGAAAGAAGAATAGCATAGCAGGAAAAGGAAGGATAAACTTAACAGCTTTTCAGGAAGTTGAAGTCAGGGGTAATTTTGTTGTTTTACACCACCTTCAGGCATGAACCCATGTTTAAGATACTTAGCTTGGCTGGTATTGAAGATCTGATGTACCAGCAAAAGAGCAGAACCTTCCATTGTCCATTAAAGGGGCATTTGTCCTCAAACTGGAAATGTACTAATTCTCCCCAGAGTAAGCAATCCTGTTTAGAAGTTTCATGGCTATTTTGACTTTAGTAATTTAATTAGCAAATACGTTTTCTTCTTTGGTGTCCAGAAAACAGCAGGATTCAGTCTTATTTTCCTAAACAGACTAAACAGTTTATCTGGAAAAAAAGTTAGTTTGTGGTTTGGAAAAAAAATAAGGTAGGAGAAGGTATCCAGTTCATTGGATTAGCAGCAATATTCACAACTAAGCTTTGTGAGACTTCACAGAAAGCTTGGGCTGCTGTTCTTTCCCAGTCTCCTCATTTTCTCTACCCAACACTAAAAATCCCAGCCATTTCATTAACAAGTTCAGACTGCTTCTGTTCTTCCTAGTAAAGGGTCTTAACCTGTGACCTTTGCCATTTTCAAGCCCTCTTGACTCCTCCAAGCACCATCATCTACCCCTGGGACTTCCATTTTTTTTACTGCTCCCTCTCCATTACTGGTAGTATAATGAAAGATGGAAATTAAGCATAAAAAGGGATAATACTAAATGCACGGCCTTTATGTTATGACAGAGCTTGTATGTTGTGACAGGAGTACCTTGCAATTGATACCATCACTGACTGGAAGGCCTTGGAAGGAGGTTAGCATCGGCTCCTTGAGTCAAGACCTTCTTACTTAGCAAAGCCACATCACAGCACTGCAGTTACCTAACTAACTAACTAGATGCAGCAATATCACCAGCAGGCTACATTATAAAACCACTCAGCGATAAAATGTTAAGGTCTCTAACAAACCTGCCATTGACTACAGTGAGAGTACTACCACTGAAAAAAAAAAAAAATCAAAACCAAACCAACCAAATAAAAAAACCAAAACCCAAGCAACAGTAAATGTTATGGCAGGGGTGGAAATGAATCAAGAAATGGTCCCTTCTTCATTTCTTCTCTTGAGCATAGAGCACACACTACTTTTCTTAATTATTCCTGATGTTCATTGTAGGTTGCATCATTTTGGAACACCGACGGTATAATTTTTAAAACTCTGGTTGCCATGGTAGCACAGAATGTGGCTCTTAAATGTACTCTGCTTGCACATTCCTCTGATGAGAGGCTGCTTTTCTTTTTTCTTTTTTTTTAAAGAAAAAAATAAAAAAGCATCTCCACTGAGAAACATGATATAATGACAAAAAAAAACCCTAGAGAACAAGCACTGGAAGAAAATGGTGGCTTCAAAAACAAAAATAAAATAAATTTTTTTTAAAAAAAAAAAAAGGGGTGGGGTGGGGTGGTGGCAGAAACTGGGCTGAAAAATATAGCCAAGAGGATAGTTTTGTTTTAAAGGCAGAATCTAAGTAGTGCATTTTGGATTGTCTCAGGAAGGTTGTAAATTCAGACAAACCAAGCCACTTCCTTAGTGACAGCATTTACAGCACTGTATTCAGCCATTGTTTCCCTTTGTAAGCTCCTATGCTGGACTGATTACTCAAACCCAGAACTTTAAACCTTGAGCAACCTTTCAAAGAAGTGGTGGCAGGTGATAAGGGACAGGTTTCTATGCAACCAAGGAGACACTCCCTTACCTCAACTGCTACCCCTTTCTAACCCTCAGCTGTCTGGAGAACTCCTAAGGGCACAGCAGGAAGCAGGCAGGGCAAAGTATCCACTGGGGCAACACAGCCACTTGTAAAGCAGCCTTTATCCACATCCCTACAACATAGAAACTATGAACATCGATTCCATGTGGCACAGGAGTCTTCTCTGAAATACATAACATGCAGAGATCACGAATAGTGAACCTTTGCCATCACCACCAAGTCTGGCACTAAACAGAGGCTGGTACTAATAATAATGATCTCTTAACCATAAATTTTCCACCTGAAAATAAAAAGTTTTGCCATCATTGCCCTATACACTTTAAAGGTACCATATAGTTCAGAGTCCTAAGGGTACTTTTTCTAGTCTTGTCTCCACTTCGAAGTCAGATCCCTTCATCAGGATCTTTCTAAGGAAGAGCCTTAGCTCAAATTAGCAGGATGCCGAGCAACTCTAATTTGAAAAGGAATGGCAGAACAGAGTACGTTTTGCACCTCATAGCACTGTGTCCTTCAACACTAGTAGTATGGTTTGAAACTTAAGTTTAAATAAGAACGCAGTCTTGTCAGTGATCCTCCAACCTTATTCATTAAAAACATGGATTGCATCTCTTTTATGGGAACTGCTGCACTTCCTGCTTTGCATGAGTCCTAAACGAAAAAAAGCTCGTGAGACTTGCTTTTTGAAGTACTTCTTCCCTTCTGCCTTTCACTAGCAGCAAGAGTGAAAATTCAAATTAAAATCAATTTCTCCAAATGTTCAGTGCAGTCTAGTTTTGGCACAAGCACTCAAGCCATTTTATCCTTCCTAACAAGCAGTCTATCAAAAAAGATAACCCTCTAAGTGCTTCATATAAGTCTATAAGCAGCATTATCTCCATTTTTTACAGATAGGTTAACAAAGGCAAGGATTCCGAGTCCATCACTCAGCAACAGACAGAAATAGAAACCAATTGCTCTGACCTTCACACCCATGACCAGTTCTTAAGAACACAATATACTCTGACTGTAAGAAAATAAATGATGCCCTAGGTCAGAAAACCAGCTGGAATGATGTAAAAAGGAAAAATATTGAGTAAATGAGATTTGGAATGACATGGCAAGCTCCTGATTTTAATGAAGTCATGAGACGTTGCTTCATCAGGTGGAACATCCAAGTAACAGTTTGTTCTGCCTGTAGTACTGTTTTAAAATTTTAAGGACAAATTATGGTTTTACATGCCTTCATTTCTGGGGGACCAGAGTGAAGTTCAACTAAAATCAGGTCCTAAAATCAAGATAGAACTACTTTTCAACAGCTGTGCAGTCATCACTGTGTTAAAAACGAAGGCTCACAGCCTGTCTTAGGTAGTCCGCCCAAATTCACAAGCAACTTTTGGAAAATAATGTAAATTTATGGATTTAAACTTTATGTAGTTTCATTTTTTTCCTTGCAGATTTTCAAATAGCTAGTAATTCCACATTTGAAATACCCCAGGGTTCACTCTCTGACCATTACAATCAAGATATAACTATGACCCAAGAAAACGTCTCCATCTACTTAAGTGTTACGATCGCAAACCATTTTCTCTGTGTTCTAGAATCTCCCCAAAGAGGTTTTCCTCCCATAAAATACTTAAGACTAGCAATCAGTCTTGTTCATATGTTTAAAGAATCAAAGTCTGGTGGCTGAGAAAACAAGACTCACACAAACCTACTCATTCCCATGTTTTTCTACATGGGCAACTTCTTCAGAACTTCACCGAGGGGTAAAGCTCGGAGGAGGCAACCAAAACAATCACGAAAAGGAAAAAGCATGTTAACATGCAAACTAAATAATAGGCCTCTGCTAATAAAATATTGGACTTGGAGTCATGTCCGAGTCAGGCTTTTACCATTTTGAAGTGGAAATATTTCCAAATGAAAGCATAGCAGCAGTCGATGCCTCTCATCCCCCCTCTTCCTTGTTTGCACAGGAGCAGGTACCTTCTATTTGCTGCTTCCACGGCTGCACAACACAGTCACTGACAGAGCTCCAAATGACATCAGAAGTGCTTCTCTGGACACTTCCATTGATTAGCTATTTCACCAGACTATTTTGCTGCCTTTGACAAACTGCTGCTGGCTAAAGTAAAATGCATTCCTCAGTCACATTAAGCACAAACATTAAGGTTTTTTTTAAAAAAAAAAGAAAAAAAGCTACCTGATTCTCTTCATGTAATTCTTAATGCAAGTGGTCTTCTGCCACGTTGTACATGCTGAGATATACAGGAACAGAAATGGGCAAGAGGGGAGTGGTGGTGGTGTCAGAGCAATGGTCTAATGAAAAAAACATAAACAAACAAAACCAACTCCCCTGCAAGAAGGTTAAGTTTCATGAGATGGAATAGACTATGCAAACTCAGAAGAGTACTTCTATTATTTTTATTTTTTTTAACACTAGTGCTTTATGTGCTTCAAAGCTCAAGAACAGCACAATACACCTTCTTTGCCCTCTTCTCAGGTGTAATAGCCTACTTTCTTTATTTGAACAACTTACACAGGAGGAGTAGTGTCCTGACTCAGTCAGACAGCTGATGCTGCTTTTATTGGTGGAGATTAAGGTATAAACTGGATTGTGCCCGAGTTCAGAGTTCAGCCTTATCTACAGAATCCTTCCCCTCTTTACACATTCCAAGGGTTCTTACAACTTCAAGTCACTCAAGTCTGTAATATTAACCCCTAAACAAGCTTTCACAGGACTGTTTGAAGTAAAAGCAGGTTTGGAATTTTTTTAACAACATATTTTTAAATGCACCAGTTTGCAGAAACAAAAACAATTTTCACTTCCTTCAAAACAATCCGTATGTCCATTTTTACGTCTATGCTCTCTAATGCAAATCATTCTGCTTTCAAGTTGTATGCAAACACAGACCAGGCACTGGATATATCAAAAAAGCAAATAATCTTGTAACTTAGTTATGCAGCCACCAGGACACCTTCCTGTGACCCTACCTTTTTCAGATTTCCTCTGAAAGTGCAGCTGGGAATCAGATCTATTCCATATTCAAACCGTGACAGGAGATTTTATGTGATCTGAATGCTGCAGTATCATTATTTCCTGGGACACAATGCCCATGTGTTCACAATGGCATTTCTGCTTTTTCCAGTTTGTAAATTGCTCTAGCCTGGTAATCAAGCAAATTGAAACAGGCAAGTTATTTTTGGTTGTTTTTATGACACGTGTATCACTGCATATTGGGAAGTTAGGTGAAGGAAAAAAAACTACCTACTGCATCCAATTAGTTTTCTTTGGGCTTAAGTACTGAACTTCTCAGGAGAGGGAACATTTATTCTGTCCTCAGTACCTCCAGTTTCTACTACAAAACACATAAACTATGCCTAAAAATATGTGCAACAACTGAATAACATTTTGTGGAACACTGTATGACATATCTACAAAGCTACAAAAGTGCTCATTGCTTCCCAGAAATCAAACCCTTTTGAGGTGGTTTTGGTTTGGACAACCAAAAATAAATATTCACTTCCTCACTTTCAACATTTTGTGACAAAAAGGAGAAAGTTCACTAGCAGCCAAGATGCTGAACTTTGATTGTGGACTGCTAAGCAAAGAAGGCAATTCATGCCACTATAACACTACCAAGAGCAGCTTGGAAGTTCTAGGACAGGTCTAGGGCTGACGTCTCAGCTGTGGGCTGACACATTATCAGCCTACAAACAAAAGGAAAACTTAAGGAGGAAAGTCAAGACCTGACAAAATTTAAGTTGCCCTTATTTATCATTAGGGGAAAAAAATGGCGTACTTTAAATACTGCTGATATAGTATCTTTTAAAATAAGAAATTCAAGCATACAGAATGCAAAGCCTTCATCTGGTAGTGGTAAGCCCCAGAAAACCCTGTATTACAATCACTGTGGCCTGAAGTCAACCGAGTTCAAACCATGTTCCTCAAGTAAATGGGTTACAACAAAAAACCAAAATACCACAACACTAATGTTGTACTGACTAAGATAGTATGTGTGCCTCTCCTCTCTTGGACACCGCTTTTTAAACAGCATCTCAGCAAAACCTTTTTATTTCAATGCCATCTGCAAAGCACAACTTAACTGAAAAAGAAAGCCAACGTTACTTAATCAAGAGAACTGAGGCTTCCCTGGAAGTATCAGAAGAGAAAGCAAAAATCAAAATCAAAGCCGTATAATCCCTCTGATTCTCCTATGGAGATCCTTATCTTAATTTAACACATCTTCATCTTTCTACCTGTTCATAGCCTTGATTTTTTCACAACTTGATGAGCAAATGTTTCTTTTGGGGTCTTGTATTTTTTTCATTTTTAAGGAAAAAAAAAAACACTATTCCAAAACATGAGCCTGTTTTTGAAGTAGCACATGATAGGCTATTTTCTGTTATGTGTTTAGTTAGGCTACCTCAGCGAAGGCCAGATCTCCTTCTACTAATTTTTGAAGAGTTTTCTCAGAGGGTGACTGTGGTGTATTAGAAAAGATACCAGTGAATTATGAAAGCTAATAGGCAATGGGGGAACGTGCACTTCTCAAACAGTCCACCTGGATAAAGTACTCTGTGCTCTTAAGATACTTCTCTAAAGATACATACAAATGCTGTAATAGAGAACAGCAGCTTTGCCATACTTTTGTAGAAAAATGCCCTGTTACTGTCTCTTATCAACAAAGCCCTAGAGGAATCAATTTGGAAAATATTTTCCTATACTGTTTACAAGGAAATTAAAAGGTAATTTGATTACAATGCATAGGAGTGGTAAGACAGATGTCTTCTAACAAGAAAGAGTAACACATAGCTCTGGTGTTCAAGTGCTTTACGGATCATTTGTGCTTATTTTAAATAAATCAGGAGGGTCAGAACTAAAAAGTCCCAGAACCATAAGGAATCCCCCATGAAACAGCAGATAGGCTCTACCTTTTGAAGGTCATGGTAAGGACAGAACACATCTCCCAGTTAGAAAGCAAGGCATTTATCTGGAAAGAATCTTCCAAAGCTATCATCACGATTTAAATACAAGACACAAAATATGCATTACTTCCCTATTCCACCATCCAGAGCAGGCAGAGCAACAAAAGGGGTAGGGGGGGAGGCAAACAGTGTGGTTCTTGCTTCTTCTCCCCAAGCCTGTTCATGCCTCACCAGAATTTAGATGTATTTTCTTTGTGCCTCTTGTCATAGCAAGTCACATGTCCTAGAACTAAGTTTCACATTTTCGTAGGGAAAAAAAAAATACGCTCAGGGCCCTTGAAAGGGTTTATGAATGTATTGGACATCAGGAAGCAGTACACAAGTCCTTCACTGTGTAAAGAAAGGATTCCTGTTGTTAGAAAAGAGAGGCAAAAATTATGCATAGCTGTTTCTCCCCTAATTTCAGTCCCACTATTTCTCCTACACTTAGGCTGTTATTCTAGGCAGCTGTGAAGTCTCGCAATTGCTTTGGGTTTTGAAGTTTTTGTCTTATTTTAAAATTAAGGTAAACAGCTTCTCTTAAAGAATAAAAATGTTCCAAACATTGATGGCCAATGTTATTTCTAGAACTTTCAAATGAGCTTGTAAGGAAGAGAAAGAATGACTACTTCTAAAAAAAAAAAACCAAACCAACAACAAAAAACAAAGCAAAACAAAACAAAACCCAAAACCAAACCACCACCCAAGAGTCATAAAGAGATAACACTCCTGACCTGCCTCATGCCCTGGCCAGGACTGACGACCGTCATGAAATGGGGCTCCTGAGAACTAAATGGAAGGCAATAAACACACACTCGCACAAGAGCTATGACCTTTTGAGCTTTGGCTCTACACAAAGGTACTAGACATGACAGTTCTGAGGTGGGGAAGACACAGGGTAGTTGCAGTGGCTGTAGCTCCTTACTCCTAGTGCTTGCAAGCCTCTTAAGAGAAGCTTGGGTTTGAACCAAGGAGCGAGGTAGGCAGAAAAAAAAACAGCAGCTCCGGACAACTAGGTGACAAACTACTGTTATCTTAATAAATTATATGCATTTTAAATGTCAAGTTGGATGCCAAGACAGTCAAAAGAGGCAGGCATACACTAAAATGAACAGCCTACAAACAAATGAATTAGCAAGAGGGAGAAATTCAGACTCAAGTCAATTATCCCCTACATTATCTAAGTAGGATGCTAGTGGATTATTTTAGATACGTTATATGAAGTATCACCTGCATTCCTCTGCTGCCCTATACTATCATCCTATCAGTAACAGCTATGCCAGCAGAGCTTGTAAGCAAGCAGATGGTCCCTGATGGTCCCTACAGCAATCAAGGAGGAACGGTTTCTTCCTGACCACTTTCACACTCACTCCCAAGTGACAGGCACTAAATTCTGACATAAATCACTCACGCCTGCTTCCATCTACCCACCTGCATGGCAGTTCCTCAATGCAAAATGTAGATGTGTCAGCCTATTTCCTACAGAACCACCCTTCCAGGCTCATATTTTACAAGAAATCATGTGTCCTGTGCTTTTTAACATGCTTTAATGAACATTCAGACCAGCCTTTCATGCTCAGCAGTTGATTGAAAGCAATTAGTTGGCACTGACAAGGATATTGCTTGATGTGACAGACCAACAAAACACACCAATTTGTGCCAAGAAAATGTGTTCAAAAAAGGTGGTACATCTAAAGCTCTAACAGGGCTCCTGCAATAATGAAAAAAATATTAAATATAATGAGTAAGTTCAGCATAAATAAAGGGAGAGTAGCCCTCACTGCATGGATGTATATGGATTCAACAAGCTGTACAAACTACTGTGACAGGACAGGGGTATTTCCCCCACCCCCCAAATTGTCACTGTAGTAAAGAGTATCTGGGCAAAATTCAGTTTTATGCTAGGAAGGCAATTTCATATTACCGTATTTTTATCTTTGCACCTAACACCACTTTCAGCTAGGCCAAGTCATTCAATTTAAGTGATTTTTATATGCCAATAGTGTTGTTAAATAGCCGGCAGAAAAAGACACAGTTCAATTGTCATGCATGTCAGGAGTCTGGCACACACTCAGTTGGAGATTTAAACTTCCTCTTTAAAGGAGAGCAATTAAACTGTGCATGAGGAAAGGAATACCAACATCATTTCTACACTGAAAAGCTGCACTAGTTTTAAACTAAACTGGTGTCAACAGCAATGGACTTATATTTTGTGTTGGTTACACTTAATTTTAAGATGTTCCTAAATGACAAATCTAAACAAAAAGACCATTCTTACCAGGTCTGTTTCACACATACCAAGTATAGCTGCACTGACTTAGCTCTAGGACTTTAAATTCACCTATTAGTTTAAATATTATGTAGATTTTCCATGTGGACACAGCATGTTGTGGATCCCAGACCTGTAAAATCTTAGGACCTGATTCTACAAACTGCTCACTACTTTATATATATTCAGAGGCCACTGTGAGCTCCAGTGTCAGCTGGGATGCTTAATAATAATACTATTTTCTCTTCTTGGGTTAAAAAAAAAAAAAAAAAAAAAAAAAATCCAAACCCTTATTTAAGGTAGGCTTCACAGAAGTTCTTGTTATCACAAGCTGTTACACTAAACAGCACACAATATATTTTCTTCTCCTTGCTTGCACTTCTTACACCCCACACAAAAATTAAAATTAATAAGCTGAAATATTTCAACCACCACTCTAAAAGAACATTGCAGAACAGCTTTTACAAGCACAATACACAAGGTCCTGTAAATGCTACTTTTTGAAGAAAAAAGCCATTCCATTTCTTCTGGCCAGTGTGGACAGGAACCAAGTTTTCCTTCTTCTGCATCTGCAGAATCTGCAGATCTGCATGCAAAGATGCCCCTATTGTGAAATGAAGGAAGCAGAACTGGGAGAAGATGACCTACCTGTAGCCTCCCTATCCATCACAGTCTTTGCTTCTCTATGTAACAGCATTTTAAAACAAACTAAAATGAAACAATTTATGCCACAGCAAGATACAAACTTGCACACATTCTGTAACAGCTCCTAGATCTCCCACAGGACACACTGGGTAAGAAGAGAAAGTACACTGTACAAAGACATGGAGAACCGCTGGATAGGAAAAAAACACTTGGCCAACAAAGTATGTTGTGACTGGGCATCCACGTAGATTAAGGCAGGTTTCTGTGGTTTTCCGGTAGACAGTTGTGACTGACACAACAGTACGAAATTAGCCCTCCTTCCCCTTCCTGTCTTATGACCTTTGGTGCCACTTGTTAAAGTTTACTCTACATAAGAATTTGTGAAGCATGCTTCTAGCTGGAAATGCAAAATAACATCCTTAGCTGAAGAGTCTTAGTTCTTAAAAAAGTTGTGTTAGTTTCCCTGATCTACCAAGAGTACCAATTCTTCTAACTCTTGCAGGATGGTAAGTAACAAAAGTAGTGTAGAGTTCTGCCAATATTTATTTCTAACTTTTTACTGCTTAGACACCTCCCCAGTATGTCTACACAAACGTGTTGTCTGTAAGAACTTTCACAGATATTTATTAACCCAAATTTAACTGAGCCAAAGCTCTGGATTTGCAGTAACACTTTTAGAATCAAGTTCTGGAAAGCACTGCTAGTCAGGTCAGATCAGTATTCTAATGTGAAGCATCTTTAAAGCACATGGTAAATCTTAATCATTTTAAATCCCTAAGAGAATTATCCTAAGCAACTTCTAAAATTATGTCCTGAGAACTGGGATTTCAAAGTAAGCATTTCTAATCTTCCATGCATCATTAGAAACCCTTCAGCCCTCAAAACTAACCCCTGCCATGCTCCCCTTGGCTACTATACATTTTGGTTTAATTCCCCACTTTTAGACTAGAGGTCCATCAGGAGTACTAACTTAGCCTACATTGTGATATTTTAATTTCCACGTCATTCAGATCTGCTGCAGCATTCAGGCAAAATGGTGGCTGTAATTCCAGCTTCCTTAGCAATCCACTATAATAGGCAAGGCTGTCAAGATGGCAGCAACAACTGGATATTCCACAAAGAAAAGTGTTAGTATAGACAAAATCTCAGACAGCATTCACCCCTCACCTAGTACGCTGGCTACCCTCAGCCCCTGGAACTTTAGCAGTGGGAGTGAAGCTGTGCATAGATTTTCATGGTATTCTGAGCTCCTCAGCAGGACACTATATTGAGCATAAACTGGCCGTTTTAATAAAAATTGCTTGGCAACAAGGTTTTTGTATAATACAAACATTTCTACATAAAAACCCAAGGTAGCTTTTTCCATGTGATTACAGCCGGGTCCACAGTAATGCAGACCAGATGTGCATACTGCATTCCAGCATATTTGTTAATCTGGAGGTTCTGTGTTGTGCAGGGGGGTGGGGGTGTGTGTTGGGGGAAGTTTACAGAATGATTCACATTAATCAGGTATGGCTGTTTTAAAATGGTCTTTATAATTCAGAAAAGGAAATTAATCGAGTTCTTTTGTTTAGAAAAAGCTCATCTGCCACCTGAAAAATGTTCCATATTCACAGTTCAACCTCCCTCATATTTTATACTTGCTCCTGGTTTCAGACATTTCTCTCTGAATTTGGTTGTTGTTGTAATACTTTAAGCCTCATTCTGCCTGCCCACTGATTCTGCAGTGGGTGTAGCTACATGGATTGATGCAGTTACTCATGCTTCTTATTTTCATTATGAGAAGGAGAATCAGGCTGAATGGTTATGGCATTTGTTTAATGCACAAAGCATATCTGTCAGATGTTGCTCCTGTCACATCTGGTAAACTGCAATTTTCACCCTTAAAGTGAGGGTGGCTACAACACTGGGTAAGTGGCTGAGTGGGAGGAGCTATAATCATATAAAACATGCAAGTTAGCAGAAAAGAAAGCCTTATATAGTTATTCCAACTTCTACTTTCCCGTGGTATAATTCAAAGACAGATCTGCTGAATCATCGACCTGTTCTCCTCTTTAATGTCATCTGCTTCCGTGACAGTATTGCTCAGAAGCGCTCCACTGACAATGCATCATCTCTTTCGAAAACATTTTGCATGCTACTCTAAGCAGCAGTCTCTGAAATCTTCATCTTGTTTTCCTCCAAGGTCTCATACAGCAGCACAACAACCTTTCATAAGCTACTAATTGTGTTCAGAGGAAAAAAAAGTAACTGAAAAGCCTGAACTTGCCAGTTCATTGTTTGGGAGGCTGCCTGGCCGCTTCATCTAACTACAGCATTTTCCAAAGTTCAAGCTGTGTTTAATTTCTCTGTTCTCCAAGTGCTCCAGCACTCCAGCAACCCGAGCCTGCGTTGCCCAGCCTCCACCCACAACACAGGCAGCAACATACGGGAGAAGGAAAGAAAGGGGTAGGAGGGGCTAGCGAGGACAAGCCATTTTACAGTCTCTCGGCATTCCAGTCCCCTGCCTAATTCCCATCTTTGGAAGCAAAAAGCAGGGGGAGAGGACAGCCTGAACTTTTGACCTGCTGCGCAGACACCAACCAGAACAGAGAAGAGCCATAAAGGTGTCTGTGCGGGGCCAGGATCTCATGACAATCGTCTGCAGCTTGTTTCCTCGCCATCCTCCTCAAAAAAATGTTGATTACTTGTTTTATGATTGCCAGATGGTGGACTCTACTGAGAACCTTCTTCCATCCCCAGTGACTGCCTGACCCCACATAAAACTGGAAGGGGCCGAACCTTTCTCTACCCACCCCACCACGGCAGGATGCAGAGCCCTTCGAAACTTTACGAAGCTGATCCCATCTGTACCAATGTGGTTTCAATTCTGTGCGAGGAATTCATGCCCAGATTGAGAAACAGCAGCAGGTTAGCTATTCATGAAGCATGTATGTTATACTGAAATTATGGAACAAGTTTAAGAAGCAAACACAAGAAGAGGTTCTCCTTGCCCCTAGAAGCAGCTTTAACCTTTGATACTGCCATCTAAACGAGGCCTAGAGATGCTCTGTTGCCGGGAGCATTTTGTAACTATTTCTCTTGATTGCTGCTCAATGAGTGAACACTATCACCATAGGTAAAGCAAACCTGCCGTTATAAAGATACCAGCTTGCAGACACACAAAAAATTGCAACACCAGAATGGCTCCTGTGCGGATACAGTATTCTAGAATAAAGGGCATTTTATGCCATAGTGACTAGAAAGCTTCCACTAGCAGAGCTCTGGAATACTGACATTTTTATTATAGAAAAGAAAGCCCAGGCAGGGAGCTGCTGTAGAAGATAACACTGGACTCTTAACTTGTCTTTCCACTGCACTGTTTCCCCGCATGGACAGGCTCAGGACTTCCAACCACACCTGCCTGTGCTAAGACAAAGCAGTATTGCAGTGCCCAGGGCAGGGAGGGAATATATTCCTGTTTCTGCTTCAGGTGCACTCAACTTTTCTATCTTGTTTTGCCATAACTGTCCCACAAATCCTTTTTTCCCCTCTTCCTCTAACCCATTGCCATAACCATTCAACTTGTGAATACACTACAAGCATCAGTTTCATCCCTCCCAGACACCAAAGAATTTGGAACACCCCCCACCAAACCCCCAAAAATCTCACAGACTCATTTTCCGAAGTAGGAATTGCCATTACTTGGCAATTGGAGGCAGCAGATCCATTTGTGACTCCATGTTAACAAATCTTGTTACAGATATGTCCTAACCACGTTCCTCTGGTGTCGTATGCTGCTTCTACTTCAAGGGCTGTTGTAAATCAGGACAGCTTCTTTCAATTAATGCAGCTGCATAAATCTTCATTGCTGAAAAAGCATGGACACCAAAGTTTCTTCCCACAGGGACAGACAAGATTATGAAACTAAAGAAACTACTATCACCAGTTAATCTGCATTGAAGTGGGTGGGTACACTACCATCCCACTGCAAGCGCCATGAGGGTGACACAAACAAATCTGTTTTGTTTAAAGACCCACTTATAACAAGCTGGGACTACGTATATCCACTTGCTTATCACAGCTCAGCTGATGATGAGGTATGGCAATTCAAATGCCTGTGACTGTTTGTATATAACTTGACTTTTCCAGTACTCAATCAAAATTAGCTTTTCACTGGAGACAACAACAGTGATAAAATGGAGTACTGACAAACTCAAGGAAGGAAAGTCCCTTAAGGCTATTAAAGACAAAGACATAACTTCCAACTCAGGAAACCCTGAAGTCACACATGACTAGAGTTTATGTTGGGGAAGCTATCTCTGTATGCTTAACTTAGTCTCTTTACTTCAGCATTTACTGTTGTCCGCTTTGCGGAGACAGGATACTGGGTTAAATGGACACGCAGAAGGGTTACTCTTACATACCCCAGTTAATGAAGTATTTTTCCCCTTCTAACTCCAGTCCACAAACAGTTCACACTCAGAGCTGATCACTTGGTCTTACTCTGTTATTTCTTTCCCTCCTTCTTCCATTACTCCCTCTGCCATTTTAACTGATAAAACCCCAAAGTTCATAACCTCACTGTCCTAGGATTCCCCTCAGATTTAGTATCCTCCCCCGTATCAGTGATAAATAAGATTTACAGGGATGCTGACTGCATCATCCTCTAATCTCCGCACCCCCACACACACACATACCAACAAGCCATAAAGTTTAGTGTGACCCCCTTTCTGTTGTTGTTTACAATACCATCCTGCTTTAGCTTCTGTCTTGAATAGCTATCACGAAGGTCAGTTGGACCTAATTGCTCTGGGTGCCTCCTAATGACCACAAATAGCACCTTGTTAATGAGCAGAGAAGGGAGAGAAAGAAAGAAAATTAAAAAGAAAAGAATTCAGCCTTTCAAATCCAGAGAAAGCCTCAACTCCAAGCTTCTCTCAATTACGCACATCTTTAACTTCTCATGAACTTTACTAGGAAATGCACAGACAGGACCTCAGAAGGTATCTTAACTTCTACCACCTAGATTTAATTAGGGGATTGATTCTTCTCTCACATACTTCAGTTGGATTTTATTGCTCCTTCTTCCCTCTTAGGTGTGTTCTCTTTACTCTGTGTGGTACAGTACACAATTGTAACACAGCAGCACAGATTCACCAGGGTTAGCAAGAAGCCACACCGTCACAAATGCAGAACAAGCACCTATGGCTGATTTAGGTAAAGCGTCTTATCTACATGCAGATCTGATCAGGTTCAATCCTCACTTTTTATTGTTCTTGTATGGATTCATCCTGCTCTGATGTGATTTTCTAGACAAGACACAGTCCCAGAAGACTTTGCAATACTTCTCATTTCCTTGTGATCCCAATCTTACTCTTGCTAAATAAGAAGCAGGCATCCTCAAGATAACACATCAGAGTCCTTCACAGAACAGAAAACCAAAACAAACTGATACAGGTGCACAGTATGTTCGATTAGGCAACTTCAAACAAATTTCTGTAGGTTTCATACAACAGAACTAAGACACTAAACCCATGCGTGAGTCCCCAGAAGAAATCAGTTTAATAGCCACTGTAGTCCAGCATTCAGTAATGACCAGAACCAAAGAATATGAACAGAGTTTCCTAATTGTTTCACTTGGGGATGAACACACTTTGCCAATCTCTTCTCTTAGAGGTATACATTGCTCTAGAAGGGAAAATTTCTTTCCCTTAAAAATGAGCCTTGAGTTCTTTGGGAAAATCAGCTTCAACTTTGTTAGCTCTTCCCCTACTTCCAGAAAAACAGAAGCATTTCTAATTCTGTTCCCATGGCAGAGTTCTCCTTATGTACTCCTATGACAATAAGGTTTTTTGGCCATACCGAGTTCTCTTGCTATTTGTTGTAAAACCTACGTGCAGTTGAAAAGTAAATTCTTAGCACACCTTTTTTCTGCCATTTTTGGTTTAGGATTTTGTAGTTTCTTTTTCTTCCCTCTAACATCTGGTCAGCAGAAGAACTGATACATCCCTCTTATTTACTGCATGCATGTAACTTACATCCCAACACTAAACAAAGACCATATGAATCCTTCCAATACTGCCAAAGAGTCTGATACTTTTAAAATACTTATAAAAATGCAGGAAGTTATTTACTGAATTTAACATGCCCTTTGCCTATAAATAAGTTAGCACTGGGGGAAGAGGAGGGAGTTTTATTAATTAACACTGCTGGGAAACATTTCAAGAAAGGGGTATGTGGAACGTAGATACCTTTTATAGTGGCGCCTGAACAGAACTGGACTCTGTCTTAAAAATAATATAATTAAGAATGTACATGGTAACCCCCTAATTTTTGCTTAACAAAGTGACAGATCATCCAGGAACCAGTCCAGCCTAGAATGAACATAAGCCAGTCAAACCATGTACAACTAGAAGAAAGGAACATGAATTCAAGGCTTACTAAAAAGCAAGATATGGAAAGTGTCAGTTTATTTACAGTCAATTCTTCCTATAATTAAGAGGTGCAGGTAAACAGCTAAGTATCTCTTTCAGCATCTTCTCTCTAAAGGAACATACCGTAAGCATCTTTCATTAAAATATATACTAGTTTGCAGAGCGTGTTTCTGCAGAAAGATCTCATAACATACAATGCCATATAGATACTTCTCCCACATAAATGTGGAATACAGTTTGGGAGAAAACACCGGAGCTAAACACAATCTCCATCTTACAAAGAAACACTGTATATGGGAGAGAGTACTATGATCTGTCATCTAGTGCTGTTTAACTCCCCCTCCCCTCTTGTACAATTTACACCCATAAGAAACTGCTTTGAATGCAGCTCAAGGCATTTTGATAGTCATCCAAATGTCTATCTTTCTTCTCCTACACTGAGGTTGGTTTCTGGGTTTTCTTCTTCTTCAAAGAGGCACCATGTTACCAAACAGGATCCTGCTTAATTTTTTTTTGTGTGTGTACAGAGTGCAACAATAGGTCGTTCCAAGATATCACCAGGCCAAAGACAGTATATGGATTTTCTTTAAGCTATGTCTTTCTTCTCCTACTTACTGAAAGTTCCATTCAAGCAGCTTGTAACCCCTTCTTCCAGCTATCTGCTGAAGTGTTGGGGAAAGGAAAATTCTGAATATTATATTTGCTATCTCACCTGTAAAGACATTACAACATTGCCAAAGTCCATATCCATCCATTCGCATGGGTAGAAGAAAAGCAAACACGCAAACTACCACCAAGAGCAGCACACAGCTCAGGCACTTAACAGGAAAACCAAAGCAGGCTCAGAATCAAGGCATCAAATGTGCCACAGAGGGAGAGAAATGATCGCCTGACAGAAAACTCTGGTTTTGTGTTTTCAGGCTGTACATTGCCTGAAACTGACCAGATACACATTAACTGTTCATAATTTTTTGTTCATGATGTTCATGAAATTCTGGATTTCTGGAGAATTTTGCTACCTGGTTAATAGTTTAGTGGTTATAGCTGTATGGCAGTCAATGCAAAGGTATACTAAGGGAGCACATGGAGCAATACAGGTCTGAAGATTGAAGTTCCCTAACTGTGGCCTAGGTGTTCCTAGAGTTGTATTAATAGTATCAGCTATTAAAAAAACCAAACCCAACATTTGACTTAGAACTCCAACTGACATCAGTTGGACTTTCATGTGCCAATTTATATGAAAAGGAACCACAGAAAGGCTTGCAGAGCAAAGTTCCTGCACTGTTTGTATATAACCTGAAATTATATATGCACGGTATTTCATCCTCACTTTTGACCAGCCCCAATAGCCTTTTAAGGAAGAGCAATAACTTAAAGTTTGTGGCCCATTAAGAGAAAAACCTGCATCCCAAGAGAGGAGATCTCAGACACAAAGCTTCCTTTTTATCCTTGTTAATCGTGATCTCTAAAATGAAATGGCATAACATCTATTTTTATCCCTGAGAAATGACGGAGAGGAAGAAAGGAAGGAACACAGACTAAAGAGATTAGATAAATTGCATCTAGTTGTGTACTATAAAACCCATTTCTTAAAAGTACCTGTTCTTTTCTTTCCCGGTCTTGTAAATTTCAATAAAGCATGTATTATGTAAATACTACACCTTACCTCAGGTTCTCTTATCTTAGTGAATCTCTAAAGTGTTTATTTCATTTTCTACCAAAATTGTAGAATCCATAGCACACAGAAATTAAGATGCAATTTTAAATTATTTAGTTATCAAAAATGCCAGTATATACACATGAAGATGAGTTGAAAGTAACATTGCCTCCAACACGGAATTCCATCAAAAGCATGGAAATTATTTTAAAAAGGAAGGTTTTTTGACATAAGCCTGGTATTAGTTTCTTTCTCATCTGCTTAAGTGTCTCATCATCCCCCTATCCACAGTGATGACTGCTGCATAGCTGACTGCCTTAATCCATACCTTTAACGATATTCCTCACACCATGCAGTCTTTCTCCAGTTAGCTACCACATTCATTAAGGTTCGTCTGGGACATTCAATACAGGTGGTAAGACCACACAATACCATCAAAGCCAACATGCTTATTTTCATTATATCTGATAATTTTCCAGGCATACGAAGAGCATGTAACAATTGCCTGACAGGAAAACCTAAGCAGACTGAATGTAAAATAACTTCAGAAAGAAAGCAGACTTCCTAAAATGATGAGTGATTTTTGGGAGCCTCTATATTTGGATATTCTCTTTGGGATATTTTAGTAGGCTTCTGTTTTCACAGTGTAGTTCATGTGTCTTCTGAAAATCAGACCCCAAGGAAGTATCCAAAAGTTGAATATCCAAAAATTGAAAAGGCCAAGGGGGAAGGAAGTGTCTGTACTTACCTCAAGCAGTACTGATCAGAACAATCCAAAAAGTTCTAGCAGCACCTAGGAAGGGAATTAAGTCGCAGGGCAGCTACCAAGTCTACACTCAGTTAAAGGCTGCACTAGTTCAACAGGAGCTGGCAAGTCAACCTCCTCATTGACTAAACAGTTTCCTCTGGGCACTCACACTGCAGCTTGCTGCTTAAAACAACTGGTCGTCATGACACCCAGTTTTTATTCTCAGGTCCGGAGATACAATAGGTAGGTCAGAACACCACACTGGAGGTGAAGACTCGCTGGTCCTAGGCTGCATGCCAGGAGGAAAAGCTTATCAAGCCATCAGAGCGCAGCAGAGCCTGGACTCCAGGGTTCTAATTGCAGGTCCACCAGATAACTTCTTGTGTGGCCACAGACAAGCCATCAGGTCATTCTCTATCTCAGTTTACTCCTGGAAGGAGCAGATAAAATAAAACTCTTTGCCACAGGGTCACACAATGGCTGTTTAACATATGTAAATGATCTTATAGTCTCAGGCAAACTAAGCAGGAAAGGTAAAACGCTTCTGGTGGTATTGCTGTAACTGCAGTCCTGACAGTTTGTGATGTCACTGGGGCAGCAAATTTGAATGCTGAGCACACAGAAGTTTCTTTAAATGTAAAAGCAAAGCACTGTGAGAGGATTGTACTCCTAATCACGCCTCCTGTCACAGCCCTGGCTTCCAATTTGCCCTTAAATCCCAGTGCGGCATCGCCACGTGCGTGTGTGAAAGTGCACGCATGCCTGGCGTCTCCTTTTGAAAAAAAGGATCTAACAAATCCTTCCAGACAGCATTAGAGAGGAGACACTACCAGATCAAAACAGCCACCTGAAGTGACCCCTCTTCTGCTTCAGAGACTGTTACATAAGCTTTGTGCAGAGTGGGAACCAACAGGAATGTGGCACAACAGAATGAGAAAGTGCTGGTGCCAACAGGTTCCTTTCAGCTGCTTACAGGCAGGTACTTCTCCAGCACTCCAATATAACGGGCCTGCCCTTCAAAAGCAACACTGAATTATCAACTGGCCACCCTGCTCCAAAGAAGCGGCATCATAAATGTAAGAAGGGACACATTTCACACAGAAGTGAAGTACAGCCTCTTCTGTACATTAGACCTGAGAAGTTACACCATAATGGCCAGAAAAGTGCTCAAGTTGCCCAGAGCAGCCGTGGATGCCACATCTCTGGGAGTGTTCAAGGCCAGGCTGGATGTGGCCTCCAGCATCCTGGGCTAGTGGAAGGTGTCCCTGCCCAAGGCAGGGGAGTTGGAACGAAATGGTCTTTAGGGTCCCTTCCAACCTAAACCATTCTAGGATCCTATGATTAAATGTTCAGATGCAAAGACACATCAGAAGTATCCCTCATCATACACAGTCATCAGGAAACCCTCAGACAGAAAAAATAAAATAAAATACCACAGCATGTTTATTCCTGCTTGGCCCAGCTCCTTTGCCTAAGTACAGCATGTAAGAAATGCTGTCTGAGGGACTGAGATACACACTGAAGTTCTGTGGCTGATTAAGCATATGCTCCTGACTTGTGGAGTAAAAGAGCTATCTATCTGGAAAAACTGTGTGCCAGGATCAAAATAAACTATGGGAAAGAAAAAAAAGAAACCAACACCTTTTGAACTCATCTATGCAAGTAAAAACGAACAGGCTGGACTAGGATTTACCAAGAGTTTTGGTTTATTCATTTTGTTTTCTGAGTATCTCCACAGTCTTAATGGAAAGTGGCAAAGGGCATTCTGAAGATCTTAAACACTCTTTATCCCGTGGCGACCCAAAATAGCATCTTGTGATGTACTTGTGAAATTCTAAAGAAGCCGCACAAAAGCCTAGAAGCCACAGGCAGTGGAAAATGGAGCACAGCAATGCAACTTATGATCACACAAACCACAGGAAAATACGTAAGAGCAAAGAGACATTCATTCTCTAAATGAGTAGTGAATGGGAGCCTGGGAACTGCACATTTGGGAGGGGGGGACTTTTAAAAAGGGGCACAGGCTTTCCCAGCACTGACCCACCACTGAGTGTGCTGGCTTTTTACTACTACTAGCATCAGCCTGTTTGAGAGCCTCACCAGTTTTCATCAATACCTGACTTCAATTGCAAGCTGCTCCCAGAAGATACTAGGGCACAGGTGAAAGAGTGCTAAACACTTTTAAAGGCTTTAGCCAGGGACTTGTGCTGTGGGTAATTTAATTAACAGTTCAGCACCCAACACATGATTGCAGCCAACCGATACTGCAAGTCTTCAGTCACTTGGAGATTGACCTATGAATGTTCCATAAGTGAGAATACATCTCCACTTGCTTCCTGATCGTTCCTAGACAAGGTCACTAAGTGGAATACCACTGTGCTTCCTCTTCTCATTCTTACATTAGAAGGTTTTCCTACATTACATTAAGGAAGTGTCCTCTCCCCAGAGACGTTCCTCAGAGGGCTGACAGCAACACTGTACCACTGCTCACCCAGCTGCAGCCAACCAGTCTCTGTGATGGTAAATTAATACTTGATGTTAGTCGGAGTGGCCCTGAAATATGGTTTAGAACACCACAGTGGTTCCAGAAATGTTCTAAAAGTTACTGCTGAACCAAGACTGCTTACAGGAATGGACCACGGAGTATTTATCAATTTTTTTCAAGTAGATTTCACTAGAACCTGCTGACCTCTCCTCTTAAAGAGAAAAGATCAAAATATGCCAATAAAAGAGGAAGGAGAGATACTATCTTGCTAAATCCTTTTTCTGCAAAAGCAGAACTGGCTCTTTGGATGAGCATTCAGATATTTCTGTTTTGCTCAGTTTAAATGGGAAACCAACAGAAAGAGAGAGACACAAACAATATGAACAGCCTCTGTGGCTCCACAGAAGAGCCACCTACCAAGCTCCTTCAGATATCCTTAGATGAGCACCATGGATTTGGGCTTATTTAAAGCAAGAGAGAATAGGTTCCTGAATATTTTGGTTTATCACAGGACTAGCAGAAGGCTGTATTGTCTGAGAAACATTGAACAGAAGAAAGTTACCTGATCTTCTCCAACTGGCAGGCTTTTTTATTTGCCTTTTTTTTTTTTTTCTTTTTTTTTTTCATCACTCCTGCACAGAACCACTATGCCAGCTCCCTGATTCTCCTGGTCACACAGCTACTGACTTTCCAGAGGCTTGGTGATTTATGATTTCCAGTCTTGTATGGCAAGAAAGAGATGAAACAGAACAGATTTTTCTTCAGAGGCACTACTAATGTGAGATAACTTTCACCGTATCAAATTTTGGCATCAAATGCAAAGAGATATCTAGAACTTCAACTGCATTGACATGCACAAGTGGAGATGGAAGCTTCATTTCACTATCATCTTATTCAAAGAGATGATGCCTTACCCCATCACAACCATTTCAAAGAACAAAGCAATCCTGTAAGAAGAGGCTGAAAAACTTGGTGGACCTTGCTCTGCGCTCAGCTATCCGTAAGCATGTACATTCACATCAGCAGAACTAAAAGGTGCCAGAGAGGACAAATTTGGGCTGTTACTGCTTTCCTACATGCTGCATCTAGAAACAATTCTTAAGTTTTGAGAAAGTTACTTGTATCTTTCAGTAGGGGTAATTTTAAAATGTGGGTTTGGTACTTTCTGAAAAGCAGGCCAATACCAGGCATGTCCAGATGTACACACAAACTCACTAGGGTCTTTTGAACATCATAGGCAATGAGCAAATTATGCTCTAGTTATGTCAGTGTACATCCCAAATCAGTGGAGTTACACAGGCTTTTCACTGAGAGCAGTCTCTGCCCTATTTACTCTTATCAACCACACACAAAGCACAACTGACATCTTACTGGCAACAAGCTGAATGAGAACATGCCTATCATAGTTAGCATGTAACACTATAGATACATGTGAATATGTATTTCAGAGTTACTATTGTTTTCTTTTCCCTCTCAAGGGAAGAGATTCCCCATCCCCCATCCCTCTGCAACCCTCTCCACCTCATTTCCATCTGGCTGACACTGCATTAATGCTAAACCTCCAGCTGGATCCCACAGCATTGTCTTGAACATTTTGTTCCAGCAGAGCTGAACTCTAGGAGACTCCAGCTCTAAACACAAATCACAAGGCTTTATGTACATACAAGAGCAGCCTCTCAACAACAGACCGTGCCCCTGGTACCATGGCGGACAGGCTGGAAATAGGGCTAGTTCATGGAAGGAAGCCAGTTGTTGTGCTATGGGGTTTTTTTGTTTTGGTTTTAAGACGCTGCCTCTTCTCACATAAAGCAGACAAACAGGGGAGACTCTCTCTCTCTCTCTCTCCTTAATGAGAGGGGGTTTACTCTGTAACTCCTAAAGCCTTCCCAGACTGTGGTTTGAGCATGGGAGCCACCCTCAAACAGTGTTACAGTAACACAGTATTTTTAAAGCAGGATTAATTGAAATAGGTAAGTGAACTGAAAGAGCCCAGAACACTCAAATCACAGTTCCATGTACTAGCATTTTTCCTTTCCTCCAGTGAAATACATGACAGTCTCTGGCCACAGCAGAAGCCAGAGACACTGGGCTAACTTGGAAAGGCTTGACCTCCACATTTCTGGCTGAGGTCAGACACATATCAGTAAAGATCAACTGGTCCAGGCTCCCAGTCAGTTATCAGAAAACATGTTTAACAGGCAGTACCTTGCATTTATGAGGGCAGGTAGTTTCCTCATGAATACTGGAGGCAGAAAGCATTACACCTTGCAGTAGGAGTTAACAGGCCCAGGCTGTTTTAATACTTCACCCTCATCAAACATGGTAAGAGGCCTCCCATGCTGGAAACTCCTATAACCCAATTAAAAAAGACAGTGACCCAGTTCTGTTACGACAGAAATTAAACCCTTCTAATTTTCTCAAACAAGCACCATTTCAACAAAACAATTCATTTCCAATAGAATCAGCCTATCACAGAACAGAAATTTGCAAAATTCCTTTTTTATTGCCACAGACTTACCCTTTCATAGCACCATCCAGGCCAGTGCACCTTCAAGTCCTTTACAGATTAAGAAAGCACATTTAATATAGAATAATTGTCCATATTCAAAATCCACTCTTGCTTTTAAAGGTAAGAATTCAAACCTTAAACCACAGTGAGGCCTTTCCAGAAACAATCTGTACTGAGTGGTGCTGTCAAGGCAGAATTATTCCTAGTAAGAAATGTACAAACTGTTTCTCATTTACACTAAACTCTTTTTGTCACTTGAGTAGAAACCTAATGGCACAAAAGTGCCATGAAATGCATATGAAGTGTATTGCAAAGTGTCTTTTGCGCTTCACAAAGATACTTCTGATGAAAGCTGTCTGACGAGACCTTTCCATAGGAGAATCAGGTGCGAAGTGACATAAGCATCTCACTGCAAGTACAAACCTGACAAGGTGAACAGCCAGCTACAAATACAGAGAGTAAGTGCTAATCAGTACATTTGTGTTTAAAACAAGGAAACAAAGTATCTACTTTATGTGAAACTTTATTATTATCACTGAAAGTTCTGGTTTACACAAATCCTCACTCAGCCTGAAGTCTACTGATGATGCAATTTTAAAATTAATTACGTACATGAAGACTTTTCAAATCTATCCTTACAATATAAAGCAGAGAATGAGTTGGGGCAGGAGCAGGGGGAGGACAAAGGAACTTTCTTACTCCTTTAAAGTCACCACCAGCTATGTAACATCTGGCTGTTTAGTACAGGTCACCCCACTGTGATCACACGACCCTTACAGGATCAGGGTTGCATCAGGGGTAAAAAAGCACAGAGCCATGACAAACAACAAAAACCTCCCAAACTTTAAAATTAAGATAATTCAGCCAGCAACCTCTACCTCTAGTGAAAACCAGTCAGACTTTTCTCTTTTGTATGTAGCACATTGCTTACATTCTGGGAAAGGTATGTTCTGTACCCAAGAAAGAGAGATCTATTTCCCTCAAAACAACAATTAACAAAAAGTTTGAATTTCATTTCATCTTCCACCACCGAAAAGATCTTTCCTTTCTCCAAACAATAATCTGAATATGGGGTCAAAACTCTAAATAATGAGTTACATAAGTATTTTTTTTATAATTCACAAACCATTGGTACTAGCACGTTCATTTGCTTAAAAGGTAAGGCATATTCATTTTAAACCAAATACAAGAACGAACACACTTACAAAAGCTCCACCCCTGCAAATGCTACCACACACAAAACTTAGAAACTCCAGGTAAAATCTGCAAGTATGCTTATATCTGCTTAGAAATCACATGAATAGAGTGAAAATATCATTGTCTTCTTCAAAGATTTCAACAAGACAAATACAGCTTAAAGAAAAAGAAACCTAAGGGACCAAGTAGACAAGGGATGGCCCTCCACATGGGGCAATCACTGCAAGAGATGCTAGCCAGGAATGTTTCAGGGGATTCACTTGAAGACCAGACACTATCTGATCATATGAAGCATTTCTAGTTTACAGCTTTGATGATTGAGTTAAAAAACAAGTGTTTCTGCAACCAAACCGAACAACACCCCACCCCACCCCCAACAGCCTTTATTGTAAGCCTGGACCAAAAAAACCCTTGAGTGCACAGAAGTCCTCCAGAAAGTCTGAGCTGAGTTTGAGCTGAAAAACCATTGCAAGATTAAGTCCCAGAAAAGGGACAGGGAGCTGGGCAGCCACACATGCCTGAGTATTTCCAGCTAACACAGAAAATCCACTCATGCAGGGGTTTCAGGAGTTCTTTGGGTGGAAGAGTGAGCATTAAATGTTTTATTAGTGTAATTAAACCCGATTATTTTATTGCAGAACTCCCCTAAAACGTGTGAAAATCCATTGCATCTCTTGATCCACTCAACTTTATAGGACTTGTGGAAGACACAGGGCTATAGCACTCTAGAAATTTCTAACAAACTGATAAGAACAACAGTGATACTTAATCCATTCTACACCAGTTTATGTTTCTTCATGTCCCAAGTTCACTTTTTAATTCATTATACCCACAACGTGTGCACTGAATACGGTAAGATTTTAGAAATGAGTGTTAACACCCTGACCACGAAGTGCAAACTGAAAGACGTCAGAATAGGAGAAAGTAGTTTGTTCAGATCAGAGCTTTTGACAGGTTTCTATCTAACCTAAACTTGCCTTGCCAGCACAGTAGACTAAAATCTAAGATTGCTGGCTCCAAGCAGGGACAGAAGATGTTATCTGATAGCTGTCATTATACAAGTGACTCATGTCACCTGAGAAGACCTAGAAACTACAAGGCTAGAACATTTATTATAAAGCATTTGGTACTCACATACGTCTGTCTTTCAACAACTTCAACCCAAACATGAAGTCCCATGACAACTCAATGCAAAAAAGCTGCTTTTTTTAAGTTAGACAGGACAACTGCAACAGAACGAAATAGTGGCAGAGCTCAGGAGCAGCATCCATAAAACCTGAAAAAAAACTTCACTAGTTCTTCACATGGCATCTGGGAACACATATGAGAAAATAACCAGTATTTAGCTGTATGGACACCAGCACCACTACAAATCTGTGCAGTAGTTCAAACTAAGGTCATGGCTGTATCAAGTCACTCTGAGCCACATTTCCACCCTCAGCACTTTGTAGTTTGCAGGAAAAGTATGTAAGGCAAGCTTATGGCCATGTTTCTCCGTTTCTGCCAAATAAAATTCTCCCTCAACAACACAGGTCTGCCATGGTCTCCTTCACAGCATTCCTGCCCTTCTTCCACTCTGTGTAAAAGATCAAATGAGATGAGGATCACATGTTCTTTCCTTTACAAACTGGAAACCCTCCCAGCTATGACCACTCAAAGCAGCACAGCTGCACTGTGGTATTGATTAAAAGAGGAAGTTTTCCTTGACACCACAAGAGTGACACCCTGGAGACGGTGCTTGTGCAACCTTCTCACGGGTCTCTGTGCTGTTGATTCCCCTGTCAAAACTCAGTTGTCAGGATTCAAAAATAAAACTGTAGCACAATGTTTCATCATTATTTCTTCCCTTCTCCCTCAGCAATAAGAACTGTAGCGTATGATCTCACAAAAAAAGTCTACAGAAAAATAATACATACTTATTTTGGCAGAAGCCTTCCTAGACCCCATCCCCAAAACTCTACCAAAATGACTATACACTCAGAATAAATACATTTTTCTCTTTTAAGATAGTGCTAATTAGAGGTGGGTTTGCCACTTTCTCTTCTGAGGATGTCAACAGCTTCTGAGGACAACGTTCCTTGTCTCTTCCACTACCTCAATTCAGATCAACCACAAGTCTGGCCTTCACACGCAACTCATTACAAGGTGAGGTAACATCTTAGCACCTTTCATACATATTCATAAAGAAACAACAATTCTCATCAATAATACAAACATGTATATATGTAAAATGCTTCGCAAAAATCCTCTTTGTAGACCCCTGTTGGGCAGGGAGGTAAACATTGTTAATCCTGTTTCACAGAGGAGTGAAGGTCACCCAGTTAAATGGTATCAAGAGCTGCGACTATAAAAAGTTCTCCACTCAGTCTTCTGCCCTACCCACTAAAGGAGTATTACCTCCCTGCACCTTTGGTAATAACAATAACACCACCCATGAACAAGTTATACCTAGCAAACACCAAGTAATTTCAGAGGAGGAATGAATGGACTCCTATGTAGTTAATTCCAGGAGCTGATCCAGTCCAGGCCTGCCCACAAACATAAGGAAATTCTTTCACATACACAGGAAGAAGAAAGACAGAAAGAAGAGGAAGAAAGACAAAAGTGAAGTGCTACATACAGAGTAAAGCTTCGTAATCTCTGAATAGGAGATAAAACAGATTGACTGCCCCAAGAACTGAGCTGCCTGAATAGGGATGGAATTTTTAAAGTAGATAAATTTCTTGCTAACCTGACTTACCCTGCAAAGCCTCCAAGGTGTGCTTGCGGCTTTAAATATTTTCTTGTTGCTGCTTTGAAGGCAAGAACAGACATGATCTCCAAAGCATCCACTGATATGCAGTTGGGGCCGGGGCGGGGGGGGAGGGAGGAGGAGGAGGTGAATACTGTAGCTAGCTGAGAACTGTCAGATTGCGTTTGCCATCAAGGAATGCCATTTCCCCAATGCCTAAGTTTAACTCTGGAATGAGGTGCCCGCT
>JAVJGJ010000037.1:105923108-105934491 GCA_035590215.1 Microhierax caerulescens
TGTCAAATGTACCGGGCAATACTCAGTATTTGAAAATGTTACCAAGAAGAAAAAAAAAAAAAAAAGGGGGGGGCGGGGAGAATATCACAGTTTTGATAGTTCTGTGGGAAAAAAAAACTTAGCAAATTTGCAACAAAACTGTTAAGTAATTAAGGCAAGACACTTCACACATGAACTTAAACTGCTAATTAAATCCCCCCTGCTTAATTGACTAGATTTGCATATCATTCAGTGAGGAATGGAATGGAATGGCTTGGGCATTACACAAGCACTTCCTTGTTCAGAAGGCAGCTAAGTAAAATAAACTATGGTAATAAGCAAAAACAACAGCAGTTTCTGAATGAAACAGAAATTTTCAACTGAGACTTTCAACATTTTTTATGAAACATTAGAACATAACTGATTCCAATCAGTCGCTATTCCAATAGCAATATTCAGAACAGCAGCAAATGTTTTATATCCAAGCTAACTATTCCCCTACTTTAACCTGTGATTACTATTGTCTGTTCATACATACAGCTATCAGTTACTCTCAAGAAGGGGTTAGGTCCAAGAGAATCCCTTTCTGCTTAAAAACCCCAAATAGCTTCATTTCAATAACTGCAGGAGGAAAAGTATCAACATCTGCCCCTCCTTGCCACTAAACTTAGCATGAATTTAAAGAAACATTTGAGAAAACTTTCAGACCTGTAGCATGAAAAAAACCCCTTGGACACTAAGATCAACTAGAGTCAAGGAAAACATGCAATTATTTGCAAGCTACATTGCTTATAAATGACCCAAAGCGTGCAGGATGAAACCACTCTGTCAAAAGCCCTGCTCCAAGGATGTCAGATTATGACTTTTTTATTTAAGTGAATAAGGATTCAGAGTCAGGAACACAACCTCCCCACAACATAAAATGGGGCTCATTGTTTCAGGCCAGTCAACAGACAAAGGCAAACACTACAGCAGATGTTAATACCTGCTCACATTTGGAAGGCTACCACTGCAGAAGTGATGCTAACACACTTCCCTTTCTAAAAGATGAGATTCTACAGCATTTGAAAATGTGCAAGAAAATGGGTTCAGCTTACAAACCAGAAATCTGCCAGGGCTGCAGTATGGCACTTCCTTCTATCTTTTTACGTTGTACTTTTGTGACAGAGATACTTTCACAGTTGAAAAGTGTTATTATTACATTACCAACTTCTATCATTTTTGATCTTATAAATCAGAAAAATAAAACAATGCAAAAGACACTTAGCTTAATTATCTCCAGAGAAAAGAATTTTATACAGCCACTGATAAAAACATCAGAACATGTCTGATGCCTGGAGTTGCACCATTACTGAAGTAGGACTACATGAGATAGCCATCAAGTTTACTACTTGTAAAAAAACATGGAAAAAAGAGACCAGTTCTATGAGTTGTTCCTTTTAATAGCCTGCTTTTTCAAGTGAGGCTCCTTATACCAACAACCCAAGAACCAACTTTTTAATCTAATAGCAGCCCCCATTTATTCCAGAAATTGAAACAATCACATCTTACAATACATACAGTCTTACAAACAGCAACAGGAATGACCACAGGGCCAGCCTCATATTGTTTATGCCAAGAACACAGATGATGCTGATACCACTTCCATGCTACCACCACCTATAACAGAGACACTGCAGCCTTAAGCCAGTATAATACTCTGCATTAGTATTTGCTTTAACAAGTAAGACTGAGTAATGAAACGGTATAAACCCAGGGGGTGGTGGGGTGGTGTGCACCTGCACTATACATTAAACAGGGTTTAACACTAATCATTATTATGGTATCTTTAATAAGACAAAGACATGCAAAGGTTTGGGTTTTCTACCTTTAACTTTTTTTTTCTTAATTGATCTTATGCTGACCTGACCAGGAAGGGGAGAGTAAGAACTGCAGACAACTGAGTAAAGTATAGCTGCCCTCCATACTTCTTGAGCATTATGGAAAGTTTCCCATTTAATTGCATATTAACAAACACTGATTAAAAAAAAAAAAAAAAAAAAAAAAAGAGAGAGAGAAAAATTTTCAGCACAGGGCTCCTTATTTGTGGCACAATTTTACTGCTCCCATCTGAAACAACATTACGTTAATACTGGAAAAGCTACTTTTTCCTTTTGCTAGATCACTTATTAGGCCAAGCAGGAGAAACTTAACTGCAATCAAATTACATGCAGCTAATACTGATGTGAGCAAGTGAAGAATCAGGGCCATTTTTACATTTAAATCGCAGAAAGAAGAGAGTAGATCATAACAACATATCTCACTGAGCTCCTGACTCTGTTATGGAAGTTAATACCCCATCAGCTGATAGCATGTTCCATTCACAGATATTGGTAAAGAGATTATTTTTTTTAATCTCAGCTGGTATTTTAAAAATAATAAAAAAAATAATTCCCTTCTTTATCTCATTTTTTAAAGGTAAGTCTTTGAAATATGAATATTCCCCCAACAAAGCCAGCAGCTGCTCTGCCAGCCTATGACATGGATGGTTTTGTTAAAAGGTTTTCATGTGGGGGTTTTTTTGTTGTTTTTGGGGTGGGGTTTTTTTCAGTTCAGTGTGCTTTGCATGTGAAACAGGACATTTCCCCACCCTCCACCCCCATCCCCTCCTAATCCAGAAGGGACCTTACTTCCTCCCTCTCAAACAAGCAGCTCATTCAGCAAAAGGGAAATCCCAAGATGCACTCGGGCAAGAAGCCTACAGAAGAAGCTTGGAAAAAAAACACAACAGAACCAACAAACCAAAAAACAAAAACACCACCACTACAAAAAAAAAAAAAGTCTACCAGTGTGTCTAAAACAGCAGGAAGATGAGCAACGGAGCTGGTAATTATGAACTTACTTCTGCAAACTACTGCTTTAGGACACGGATCTGTGATGCCGATCATTTAAAAAGTTTTTCCAGGGTAGCAATTCAGTTTTGACCCTACAGTAAAATAACCCACAGAACTGCAGTTCTCCCCTGCCAAAACAGAAATTACAGAAAGCCAGTTTGGAGAATCTTTTACTTGATTACTGAGGTAGATATGGTGGGGTGAATTTGGAGCAACTGGATTGTTACTTTGCAATTATAATCTCAAGCAACATTTCATTTCTATTTTTAAAATGAAAACAAAAATCAAGCAACCTTTTCTTAGTTAAGAGATTTGTTTGGAACAGGATCCATGTGTCTCCATACTTCCCTTCCCTGAGACATAATGCTCACTTTGTGACATTCAAACTGTCTACAGCAATTAATTCTGATGTCACAGGGGATTATGATTTTGACTCAGGGACTAAAAAAGTTCAAAAGGGAGGGGGGTCTAATTAATAAAAGAGATTTTTTTTCACGAAAACACCCCCACACAAACTTAAGGGTTTTCACATCTGTCAAGATGGGATCCAGCTGCTCTTTAAGGAGAATGTGAATGAACGTCCCTTTTAGATACAAAAAAATTATATGAAGTTTAGTGTGAATCTACTGAAATCAATTCAAGTTTGAAGAAGAGAAAACAGCAACAATATATTAGTCCAGCTAATGAGGGCAAATTTGATACAATTTTTAGAAACTTAAATTATAAATTTACATGTACATTTTTAAGAGTAGAATTTAAATGCAGACTTCTGTAAAGATAACCTCCATGAAATCAAGAAATCCCATGAATTGCTCAAATTTTCACTTGAAAAATCTCAGCAGAATTCGACACTCAAATTATAACCAGTGAGAAAAAAGGGGCTATATTCAGAAGCCACGACAAGTGATTTCCACTCTAAAATACATTTTTATAAACTTGGACCATGTCCATTGACTTCACAGGAGTCAAACCACAGAACAAAACGTTGCCTCAACAACCTTCCCTGAATTAAGGCAAGGCATTAGGTCCAATTAAGACTATACTTCATGGTCTTTGCAACAAAACTCCTATTTCTTCCATTTACTTGAATCAGTTCCTGGCATGGTTTTCATGACAGCACAACTACACTGATTTCAAGTGGATCATTCTCACTGCATACACTGATTAAAGACCCTCAAGGTCTAGACCACAGAGTTATTTAAAATATTACCTCTTTTCTATAATGGTAGAAGTTAAACCTCATCTATGCACCTATAAATACATAAATATAACTCTACACACTAAAGCAATTCAGTAATGTAACACAAGCGATGGTTGTTTACTCAATACTCAGCAATGATACGGGTAAGATACTCCTGCTGTTAACTTCCACACACACTGTCCCCTCCCTCTGTGTTACTATAGCTTCTCCTATAGCTACACTTCAACTGATGAAGCTTTACAAACTAAGCCAAATTCAAGTGAGACAAAGAGAACACTGCAATTCTTTCTCAGCAATTTGTTTCATTGATTCATTTCGATTTTAAAAGAGTGGACCATCCTCTGGTTCACAGCATTAGAAGGTGCTGTCAAAAGCAAACCGAGTCAGCTGTGCACCACAGCATGGGAACTACAGGTGGGGCAATAATCTACAGGCCACTATTACTAGTAATCTGCTCCAAATGTGAAACCACAGCTCATACTCCAGCTCCTTCCTACTCTTCCAGTGTAGTATTATGCATGTGTCGTGTAACTGGGAAAAAGATATGTAACATTTTTCATCCTGAGCACTGAACTGCTAAACTCAAAATAAAGCAAAGCGTGACAATCTGTACAAATGCAAATGTCCCAAATGCCAAGACTAACATTTCTAAAACCTAATTCAACTCTTTCATTTCTTAGCTGCAGGCCGTTTACTGCCACTCCTTTTTTCCACCCAAACAAAAGACGAAAGGGATGACTCAAAGCAACTTGAATTTCAAGCTGAAGCCACAAAGCACTGAATGCCTAATCTTTAATATTAAACAGGTGTGCAGATCATACTCATTCAAGCCTCATCATGGCTAGGTTAATTGTTAAAAAAACCGCAAAAAAGACCAAATTTACTTAAAAAGCACATGGGTAAGTTAAACAATGCTATAAGTAATGATGCAAGTCATATGGTAACTACAAGCAAATAGTAACTATAGCACTTCCAACTCCTTCTGCGACTCTCTCCCTCCAGATCACTAATTTTTTTTCCTTTGTATTCACACAAATTTATGTAATAAAATTCCAAAATAATTTAAAATATAAAATCATATAATGATAAAAATATAATTTATTTTTTTCCTTCAAAATTTACTAGTATTATGCACCCAATCTTTGCTCTGGAATCAATAGGGCTAAAGAAAGATCAATGAATCCATTATAAAATCTGTTTTCACACAAATATGGTTCTAGAAATTAAGTTTTTAGAAAAGGAACTATAATTTGCTATGCTGTGAGGGCCAAAGCCTTTCAACAGTACTTCTGCATATCCGCTGAATAGTGTAATAGAGCGCTTTACACCACTTCGCCAATTACATCATTATCTACTGCCAAATATGATCCAAAGATTATTTGGCTTCACCAGTTTTGCAAAAAACTACACTGTTGTGGCAGGAAAAGAAAAAAGCAAAAAGCCAAACAAAACTAACTCTTTGGATATATCGGTGCAAGGACTCATTTTATTACATGTTTCTTATTAGTGATTGAATGGGAACAAAGAAGTATCAATAATGGACCTAATGCTGCAGTTTGTACTCTTTTGAATCTAATTCTCACAGCAGCTCTGCACTATTCTAAATACATTTATTTCAAAGGAATATTTCTAAATCATACCAGAATGGGTGAGATAATTCACACCCACTGAATAAACTGAAACTGCTAGTGGGGAGTTAAGGATGGCAAATTCTTTTTTTCTTTTCTCTTGAATGACACCCCATTATCTTTCAACTCAGGTAAGTTTCTCAACTGTGAAACTATGGTACCTTGGAAAAGCATGCTTACCATACAATTTAATGAGAAATTCCTAACAACAGAAGTGTAAATCTGAAATCCATTACATCAGCAAAGGTTACTGAAATCAGACCACATTATAACCTTAATATTTTCTGCCTTTCTAGCCCATTAGTCTGTAAAAAAGCTATAAAACTTATTTTACTGCTACAAATATGTAAACCTGAACAATACTGAGAACTTTTGGTTTGCTTTTCTTTAAAGGTGTGTGTCAAAAATTTAGGACTGGGAGAAATTGAATACTTATGGGGGGGGGTTAATTATTTAAAGTAATTCACTGCTTCCAGTTGGTACTACTACAATCTGGTTTAGTAAGCAGCATGATCCCTGGATAACCTGTATTTTCTAATACTCAGCAAAATTAATTTTGTTAGCTAGATCCTGAAAACAGCACCTAGAAGCACTATATATGTGGCCCAAGATATGCAGCACTCCAGTATTACATGATAAAAGAAAGGAAATTACTACCATGATCCTATTTCTGCCATCTGAACTGCACGGACAGCCCTTCAGATCTGTGCAGCTCCCCCAGGGAAACTGATAAGGGTTGTGTGCATAGGTCAGCTGCCAGATTTCGGACTGCAGGATGCAGTCACACAAATAGCCTCATGCAGGAGTTCACATTTAAGCAAGAAGTTACTTTGGCCTCTTCAAGTTCAACAAATGCACTTGACTGCAGTAGCTTTCTCCTGTGGCAAGTGACACAAAGCAGGTTAATTCTGGTGAAAAAGTAGCAGGAAAGTTTTTACTAAATGGTCAAAGATTATGAAGAGCAACATCACAGAAGCATTTTAGACTCTTTCTTCACTGACAGAATTGGGAAGCCTCACCAGTATTATCTTCTGTTTAATGGTAATAAAGGCAACAACTTCTTATAAAAGGGGAAAAATCCAAAGATTGAAAGAAAACAGGTAGCATTACTGCTAATTTCAACAGCAGCACTGGCACATAACACCGATGCAGATAGGCATTAAAAATTCTGCAGACCTCTCCCCAGAAAAGCGTCCAACTTGAGTACCTGGCTGATTCTACTTGGGCACAAAGAATCAGAGCCTGTAACACAGGTAATGTAGGAAGTGGAGGGGGTAGGGGACTTCATAAAAATGCAGGATATGACAGTGAAAACATATGAAATGGTTTTTCTTCCAACCCTAACAGATGTTGTCCAATTAAGGATGCAAATAAATCACCCTCTGCATTGCAAGTCAGAAAACACATACATAAAAGCTTTCTAAATACATTTCAGTTTAAACTTGCATAATTCTCCCAGTGGAGAAATCATCTTCAACTTATGTAATCCTTAGAAAGAGACATTATTACATATAATTCTGTGCCACTAAGAAACAAGGAAGACGCATCTCTAGAAAAGAGGTGCACCCACACACAATTGATTATATGGGTGTGGAGGGAACAGAGGGGAAAAGCTGCAGCAGGGATGCAAAGACCAGTCTGCTGTTTCCACAGAGACTGATCTGTAACCGAGCTCAAGGGGCTGCTCCCCTTTCACCAGCCAGAACTGTCTGTTATACTTAACCCAGACTTCCGAACACTTGATATCCTGTCTGCTATTTCAATGCCCTTACTCAATGTTTCAGACAGACATTACACAAACTGGCTGGCGAAAAGGGTTGAGAAACCAAGAAGCAATCCAAGTCAATGACCTTATTCTATAAAACGATACCATTGACTGAACAGAGGATGAAGACAAAGCACAGAGGTAGGTCTTCTGAATGTATTGCTGAAATCTTCCGTAAGAAAAGACAAGCACTAGGCTGTGTCTTATTTTGTTAATGTTGTTACTGTCTTTTAATCCTTAAAGCCTAAGCAATTCTTGTGCTTCCAGTGCAACTGATTCTCATACAAACCCAGAAACTGCTTCAATTAAAAAAAAAAAAAAAACACCAAACCACAAAAACACAGAAAACCAGACATAAAATTCACATTTTCTAAAAAGCACGTGCAAAGGTAATGGTCCATAAATCAATAAACAACAAAGCCAGAAACCACGCTATTGATTAGTTCCTTTGCTGTTTATCTCCAGTATACAGAATGATGCTGCAATTTTTACATACACACAGAATCTCTGTACATTTTCCCTGACTCCTTAATAAGACTGTTAAAACAAGTAAAGGCTACTTAACTTGAGTAAGTGTAGCAGGACCTGTCTCATTTAACAGAACATATGACTATGCAGCTTATCAGGTGGTTCTAATATGCATCCACTGCTTGGAGAAGCTCAGCTTTATGTGATAGTAACCAAACCATAGATGGAGCCAATGATAAGAGCTCCACATATGGGAATTCCCATTGGCTTCCAGAAGAGCTCTGTCCATGAAACTCTTGACAGAATCAGAGCTTGGTGTTTTTGTTACCTCATCCAACCAAAAGTCAAAGCAAAATAATCAGCTCAGCGCAGAGGGGCCAACTTCTATCAGCCAGTAGGCTTGCCCAATACCAACAAAATGAGCACACTCAAAGAACTGCACCTGCACCAGATACAGTTTTGAGGCCAAGTCTATGGTCCTTGAATTTGCATCAGAAAAAAAAGACTGGCCCTCATCCCAACTTTAGACATATTTCCTCATCAGAAAAAAAAAAAAAAATCCCACCCCAAAAAAACCAAACCAAAACAAAAAAAAACCTGACCAAAACCCACAAATCCTAAATATAGGAACAAAAAAATCCCACCCAGTTAGATATGTACCACAGCCTTAAAACCCAATGTTGCTTGTAGCAACCAGCAGACAAAATCCTTTCAGTCTGAAGCTAGCTCTCAGCTGCAGAAACTATTGCCCTATTCAGTAAGATCTGTCAGGATCAGAGCACCATTAAACATGTTTGAAACCAAAACCTCACTAATGAGCAATATGAAAATACTGCAGTAGCAGAACTACAGGTTGTGCACTCAGCTTTAGCACAGTCCTGTAAATGCCATGTAAGGCCACAAACTTTGTTTGTGTTAAAAAAAAAGTTACTTTGTCTCAACACTGCTATATTCTGATTCAGAATCTGTCCCTCCATTCTATGACTGCAAGTACTACCAGTCAACACACAGGAAGAAGACTGAGATAGATAGATAGATAGATAGATAGATAGATAGATAGATAGATAGATGGATGTATTCCGTGGTTTGTGGGTGAACTGGTTCCAATTACTACACTGGCTGATTGCTTGAATAAGAATGCAGAACTAGCCCCAAACCTTCATGTTAACCTCCTATGTTCCAGAAGATATGGGAACAGGTGATTTTCACAATAATCTGAGCTTGAACTCTACACTGACAATGAAATGTAAAAGACACAGAAGACTACACAAGGTGTAAATGAGGAAGGTAAGGGAACCAGAGCACATCTTTTCAAAGCAAACTTGCTTCTCCGTAATTATTTTCCAAGAACACATACTGACTGTAGTAGAGACTAAGAAAGCAGGATAACATTTTAAAAAATGGTGCAGATTTATTAATGTGTATTATCCAGATTCAGAAAACATATGCAAAAAAATTAGATATTATCTAATAAAGTGTAATATTAACACACATAATACAATTGACAAATTTAAAACAAAACCACACTATATGACTACATTTTAAAGTAATGTTTCCTGGATGTGAAGATCAATTTGAATTCAGCACTCTATGGCCACTCAGCTAAAATAAATTAGCCTACCAATTGACAGTATTCTATCAATAGGTTCTCTACAATTCAGTCTAAGTTACTTTTGTCTAAGCTCTAATTTATTTCCAAGAACCCCCTGTTGGATTTAGGGTCACTGTTCCATGACAGTTGCCTCTAAATAAGAATTACAGTGTCAAGTTCAAAGTTTGCTTTTTAAACCAAAACAAAACATGTGAGAATTAAAAAAAAAATCTGGGTCTAAGTACTGCACACATTGAGACACAATGGCAAAGCAGTCTGGCCAGCTAAGCCAGCAATGTGAGTTCCAATCATCAACTATCACCAGTTACAGCCAGCCAGCCCACTCCTTACTGTAGTCAGTACCATTCAAGCCCCTTTGGCAAGATAACCTTGCTAATAGAAAAAAACAACACGAGTTTTCAATTACAATGGACAATGCATCCCTTTAGATACCCAAATCTTGCTTGGGCTCAACCACCTCGACATAGCCCCAAAGTTTCCCCTGATCCAGCAGCACTGAGAATCAAGGAAGGTGTAGATAAGGTACAAGTGGCTGCCAGAATTTTAACCGCTGCGTTGTCTAGACACGCTCGGAGCAGCCTCGTACGGACGCCTCCAGATGCTTTTACAATACTGATCTGAACGCGCCTCTCAGCAAGTGCAAACACACCCTCTCATTGGTCAGTCAGCTCGAGCTAGTGATAACCACGTTCATATCCTGGCACAGAGACCAGGTGTTAGGCTCCTAACACATCCAAAAAATAAACTGTGTTTACATGCATCTTCAAAACATGCTACTGTTTGGGCAGAACATGTGCCCAAGCCTGAAACCACAGAAATGGAGAGGCAAGTAAGACAGCCCAGACAATGGAGAGGCAGATGTTTAAATATTTAGGCAGTGATTTTCAAAAGATGAGATTGCATGTAACTCCCTAACTCAAGACATCCAAAATCAGGAACTTAAAAACTATTCTGGGGCGACACAGAGCCATAGTTGACTCAACACCATTAGATCATTATTTGCAGCATATTCTTTGTCTAACACACATGCACGTACCTGCTTCTTTGTTCTTGATCTACAACATCTGTAAAACTTTGCACGCTTGGGAAAAAATTGCTGATGTCTGTTTAAACATTGACATCTCCTCAGGTACACAGCATTTTGTTTAAGTGTGATACCGTTTTTGAAGTCAAACTTTTAAGCTGAAAAAGGATTCTGAAGCAAACTACTGCCTCAAGACTTCAACATTTTTGGTTTAGTGACTTCAAAATTTTTACTGGAGAATCTCTAATATAATTCTTGAGCATCAGGTAAGAGAACAAATTACTTCATGAATCCATGGAAAAACTGAACCCTCAGTTCTTAGGCAAATTTCTCCAAGAGTATTCATTCAAGCCCATTTGTACCAGAAAGGAGAAATCCATCCAGCAGCCTGAAACCTACTGCTTGTGAACAAAATCACAATCTCTCTGCTACACCTATCATAAGATATATACTATTAACAAATAAAAATGTTGCTACTGCCAGGAGGCAGGACTTCAGGATAAAGATGTGCATTCTAGCTCTTACTGGTGCAGCATTTCAGGTGGCCATAAAGCACAGCACAGCAACCACTGTGTAGCACCTAAAAGTCCACAGCTACCCTACAACTCAGTCAGTACTGCACTATTTCACTTTCAGCAATTTTTGTTCTGTGATTCGGCTGCACACTTGACCTGGCTAAACCTTACTCCAGCTGAGAAAGCTGCATGTTGTGGCAGCACTGGGTTGGTAGGCATTGTGAAATAAAGTGGGAGGCCTTATGTGCTCATTTGTGTGTCAGTACCCAGAATGCTGCTTCTGGCTTCCAGCTACTTCATAGAAGTGCTGCTGGGACT
>JAVJGJ010000037.1:105940822-105972124 GCA_035590215.1 Microhierax caerulescens
GCAGAAACGCCGTCCGTCGCAAAACCTGCTCGCAACGCCCAAGTTCAACTTTGAGCACACGCCCCTCTCCGCTCTGCGCCGAGCTCCTGCACAGGCAGGCGCGCAGCGCGGCCCCGGGCGGCAGCGCCGGGGAGGGAGGGTAAACTGCTGGGTTCACAGACCGCCGCGCCGCGAAGGAGGGGCGGTAGGGCGAGGGCTTTTTCCTTTCGCCGCTCGCTTTCTGGACAGCGGTGAAAAGGGAACAAGCGAGAACGCTTGTGCCGCCCGCTCACTGAGCGCAGGCACGCCGCAGAAACGCCGTCCGTCGCAAAACCTGCTCGCAACGCCCAAGTTCAACTTTGAGCACACGCCCCTCTCCACGAGCCGAAATCGCAGGCGTGCAAACGCAATGTATGGCCGAAAACAGCACGCCCCAGCAGCGCATCCTGGGGTGCACAGCGTGGCCAGCCGTGCACCGGCTGCACCCGGCGCGACGTGCACACGCGGTCCCTGCTCTCGGCACACGTCACATGCGACGCCTGTGCGCGCTTCACACGTAGCAGGAGCGAGGCACACAGCAACACAGGTGTGCAGGGGGCAGGTGAGCTGCCCGAGTCCCCACTGAGGCAGGGCCGGGCAGGAACAAACACACTGCTCGCAAACGCGGCCAGGTAGGTACCGCTACGGCCGCACACGGCGGCGGGGGATGTCTGGGGCCGGCGGGCACGCCACACCGCCCGCCCGCGCCGCAGGCCCAGGGGCGAGCGCCCCCTGCCGAGCGCCGCCGAGCCGACGGGCGAGGGTCCCCCGCCACCGGCCCCGAACGCCGCGGGCAAAGCGCTGCCGCCCCTCACCCCCGGCGCTGCCACGCTGCTGGCGGCGGTGCTGCTCAGGTCGGGAGTGCGGTGCTCGCTAGTCTCTGTTAATTTCACGTTGCAAAACACAACATTTGGCTTCTCCCTTTTTTTCCATGGGCTGTGTAACTGGAATCCTAAGAAAATAATTAGCGCCCAGCGCTAAGGGCAAACGTAAGAACCAAGCTTGAAAGGTTATGTCTGGTATCTCCCAACTCTGTCAGCCTGTGTGTGCCAAAAAGAAGGCCGGAGAGCAATTCCACACCAATACAGTTGTTAAAACACTACTTGTCATGCAATGGTGGCTTTAAGCACTCCTCGTTGCATGGAATCTTGTTATGCTGCCTGCGTGGTGCAGAAGTTGAGCACTCAGTCTTCTCCAAAAGACTTTACATTACAAAAGCAGAAAAAACAGGTAGATCGGGACAAAAGAGGAGGAATGGACAGACAAATACCCAAACACTCTTTTAAAAAGCAAGCAGAAAACAAAAATACCAGGATTTACTCAGAATGGGGCAGGGAACACAGCAAGCTCTCATATTTCAGTTGTATTTTTATATTCTGAAATCCCATGCTGAGTAAAGGAGAGAGGTGTCACAGAGTGGCAAAAGCACTTTGATCTTGCAACTAAATCAGCATTCCTCCAGAGAGGAACCCGCTCAGCATCCAGCCCAGACATCGAGCCTTCAGCTACTAAAGGGGAGTTCAGAGAAGGCAAGAACCAAACACATTGGTCCAAGCCATCAGTCATGTCCTCACCTTCGGAGAGAAGACACTTAGAGAATCTTTACCAAATTACTTAATTATAGAAAGCCATTGGCAGCAAGTAGTACCCTTTACGTTTCTGTTTATATAATGCATCACACATGGATTTACTGATCAATGAGTGGAATTTTTAGCTATTACCACGCTACCGAGGCCTGAAGACATGATCTAACAATGCAGACCATACAGTCTTTGTTGATTCCTGATGCTAAAAACGTTACCACAGTAAGAGAAAGCAGGGCTAGGAATGTTCTTCACTGAGTAACAGGGGTACCTAAAAAGGTTTTAGTTAAGAATAATTTTCAGTAATACCCTTCATAAACTATGTATGGCACCTTTTGATAATATGAAGGACATCTATGAGATTCCAACCATTCCATCATTTCCAAAGCAAAGGGTGTGCCTTATTAGAAAGAAACCCCCTCCCACACTCAGCCTCCATCTTAGAAAAGTTCTGACAGTGGCGAGGGAGAAGCACCGGATACAGAATGAAGTCCATTAGGGATCTGGCAGATAAACTGACTGCCATTGAAGGTACTCAGACACAATGGAGAACAGCAGTAGAATAATTCCCTAGATGGATTTAGTCCAGTTTCAGTCATCTTTTTATTTTTTTTTAACTCACTGAAACATAAGTGGCCAAATATACTCAAACATGGAGCTCCCGATTCTTTTAAAGAACAAAATGAATGCTTGCGGGAAGCCTGGGTAGCAATGAAGAAGCTTCTTAGCTCTGGAAGCTGGTTTTGTTGCCCTCCCTCTCCTTTACCCCCCTAAAAAGAAAGGACAGCAGTAACTGCAGTTCATTTTAAGGGAGGTGCCATTTTCCCTTCCAAATGACTCTTTCCTGCAAGTAAATCACAGGATCATGCATCAGATTGTTTATGGGTGGAATTCATAAACAGAATTCCTGAAGCAGAGGGGGCTACCAAGAAGACAGGAAGGATGGTCTTGTGGTTAAGATGGAAAACTCAGGACATCTGGGGTCTATTCCCAGATCTCCCACAGACTTCCTGTTGCCTTGGGCAAGTTGTTTAGTCTCTCTGTGCCTCAGTTTCTGTATCTGCAATATCCAGATGATGATCAATTAGAGTGGCAGCTTCTGAACGTAAATTCATGACAGGAGAGAACCAAGTTTTCAACTCCTGCAGTAACAATACAGGAAAACTTCCATTTTTTTATGTTCCACAGACTACAGAATTAAACAGCAGCAGGGCAGGAGAAGGGTGAGCGATGAGAGCTGTCTTTTGGGATTAAGGTGGCAGTGGCTGCTGAAGTCTCTGCCTCTCTGCCTCCCCTGATGACAGACTTAGAGCACTGTGCATCTTAAAAGCACATTAATCTTTCCCCCAGTAACTGTTTGTCTTGCTCCAGTTCCAAAGCCCTCTAGCTGGAGAAAGGAGAGGGGAAAAATATCTCCGAGGAAGGGCCCTAACACCACAGTGTTTTTTCTCACTCTCTCCCTCTTCTCCTCCCCCTCTCCATTGGCTTCAAGGCCAACAGCTCCTGGAACACAAACACTCTTGTAAACTTCTGAACCACACAGCCCTATGGTGGGTGGGTGTTTGCTCCCTGCCTGCCAGTTCCAATCCACCCACAGATTCCAAAGGCCCAGAACAAAAAGCAGACTCCATTTTCCATATTTAACAGGCAATTCGTTTCCCTCCCCATCGCCTTCATTTGCAGAACTCGGTGCCTCTCACAAGTATCGCGCCCCACCTTTTACACATTTCCCAAGTGGAGGGTATCATGTTTATGCATATGTTTATATAGGCATATGAAAAGTATATTCTAAACAAATTCACCCTCGATCCCCCTCTGGTTTTATCAAGGACCATGCTGCATATTGCAGCTATTTGACAAAACATTTGGGAAGGGCCTATTGTGAAGATTGTGAAGAAGGAAAGTCAGTGAAAAATAAAAGCGTAGGGGCAAATGTGACATCAAAATTCCTCCTGTAACTCCATTAGACAGTAAATTCTTCATGGCAGCAAACTCCTAATCTCTCCATGTTTGCATTGTAAATATTAATTTCTAACTGTGACATTCTGGTACTGAAGTAAAACACTTTCTGCATGACCAGGGTGCTTCTTCCCTCTTTTCCTTTAGAGACTATCCATTAAAGGTCATCATTTTCATTGATCATTTCCCTTACAATGAAACTGGGGAATGCCAAACTGTCCAGAACCTGCAGAATAAGGTTTCAAACTCTCTGTTAAAAAAGGTATCTGAGAGTCATGTGGTCTTTTTCAATCAAATATTTCAGTTTTTCCTCAACACACAGATTCCACTTATAGAAAATTATTTGACAAATGTGTATTCACTTCTTATCTTCTTGGCTAAAACAAATTTTGAATCTTCTTTTTAAAGAGACCACAACTTTTTGTACATGTATCTTAAATATGTACTGAATTAAGGGAATTTTAAAACATCTAAAAAGCCACAAGAAAAAAAAAAATCATTAATCAGCCACATTTAAGATGAGCCAAAGAAAAAATTTTACTGTCTGAGAAGGTCAGCAATGGACCCATGTTCACAAGAAAGTTATCTTCTTTTAATTAATGGAAAAATCAACTATTTACACAATGCCTTTCAGGTCAAAGAGCTCAGTGAGGGGGCTAAGACTTCTGTGGTATTTATCACCTATCAAATCCCACCATTTTCTAGGTGAGCTTTGCAACACTGCACAGCCTTGAAAATCTACCCCGTATACTACACTTCACACAGACTGGTTACAGGTTTGATTTACATACTAATAGCTTTTTTATACGGTTATTTTAGGCATTTACTGTGCTCCAAGTAGTGGCAAGATCTATTCTGGGAGCAGTAAAACCAAAATTGTTAATTGTGAGATTGTAAGTGGGGAGGTGGGATATAGGTAGATGCAAAACTTTCTGAAATTGCTGAGCTACATGAGTTGGCAGTTGGTGAAAATTTTTTAAGGTGACTTTGGATAAGCGGGAGGTCATTCCAGTGGGGACTTCCACTCTCAAAAAAGCACATGGAAAGTAAAGCTGGAACTGATCTGGGTTTTTCTGGCATTCTCAGGGCACCCTCTGTGAAACTTCCTGCAGTGTTCTGGCTATAGGGAAAATCAGTTGTCACTATTTGGATCAATAAGCCAATGAGCTCAGGGCTTAGTGGTCACTCTCTTCATAAAGCTGTTCAGCATTTAGAAAGTCACTAACAGGTAGACCAGGAGAACAGCAGCACATTTCACTTACTGTCTCTAGCCCAATTCAAACAGTAGCAAAAACAAGTAGATTTTTTTCCACTTGTCTGATGACACAGAACAATATGCGCTTCACCTTGCTGTTCTACTCTCCAGCCCTCTCCACCACAGGCTGAAGAAACAGGCACCTTATCATTTACTGGACTTAATTCTTTCTCTTTTCAAGAGAAAGTACAGATAATTCTAGCTCCCAGAATCCATCTGTGGAAGTCTGTTCAACAGTTACTGAGTATCCAGTACTATCACCTTCTAAGGCACATATGCTGTCTCAGTGCTATTGCAAGGAGTTTCTGAGAAATGCAAGAAATGCAGGGTTGTTTTTTCTTTCAGGGAGCCTTAAAGTTTTGCCCCCTACATGTGCCTGAAAAATCTTTCTTTTTTTTTTTTTTTTTTTAATTTGAAGATCATAATAATTGCCTTTATGGCAATAAAGGCCAGACCTAAGCTCTTTAACATTAAGCACCCAAACTTGATTTTCAGTTAGGATATGCAACCAAATCTCTTAGTAATTAAGAGTCAAAAATAGCTAGGCTTTGCCATTCACTCCTCTCAGACAACTTTTGAAGGTGTGGCCATTCGAAAGGATAATCCAATGCAAAAAGCAAGACTGTAATCATGCAGCATCTCTAACTTCAGTTGCCCAGTAGCTTGTAGGGTCCAAACAACACTACAAGAAAGCAAGAAAGAAACCCTAGGAAGACTGAGAAAGCAAGTCCAGAGCAAGGACAGAAAAGCAAAGCTCCCCTTTCACAGGTTACCTCCAATCCAGCCATACTTTGTGCTTTCAATGAAAATACTCAAGTTGTATATTTTGAACAGCAAAGGCTAAGGACCTACAGGGCTGACCTCCACCTCCTGGAAGGCAGAGCCAGCTTGGCTGTACCACGGAACAATCTTCTACCATTTGAGAAAAACTCAAGACCAAGGAATAAACTGAAGAGAAAAAAATCACAGTGACAGAACTTAGGAATGCTGGAAACAGACTCTGAGGCAATGCACAAAGCAAGCATACGTAAAACAGAAGAGATCTTACCTTCTTCCCTTTTAGCATCTGTGACCTGGGCATACATGGTAAAGCAAACTGTCTAGAATGCTGCTCCTCTCCATTGTCTTGCCTCTCCTTTCTCTGCCAAACAGATTGGTTTAATATCTGATATTTCCAGTGGTGGCAGCTAGCTATGCTGTATTTTATGGGTTTGGTTAATTTAAATTATTATATTTTACCATGTTCATAGCAGCTTCTGCCACCACTAAGGAGAGAATCCCAGGGATTCAGAAGTCATCGTTATTTTCTTAACTCCAGGCACAATTCTTTGTTCCTGTCCAGCTCAGCTCCATAGCCTATCTCCTATATCTTTTACTTCTTTCAAAAGTACAGGACCTCTTGATCAATATACATCGTGTATTCCTCTCTATTCCATCCTCAGAGGATAATCATCTAGGATAAGATTTGGCCTTGAAGCTCAGGTTACAGCAACTGATGCTTTTTGCTCCAGAAGTCCTTAGTGCTGGCCAGCATAGCAGCTATCATGCTAACACAATTCAGCAGGCTGTTTAGAACAAAAGCTGCCTGACTCTACTGAGAACTTAAGAACTGGCTTGAAATATCACAGAGTATGACTAACAGGCATACATCCATGATTAATATATGTAATGAACACACAACCTGCTTAAAACATGACTTGGTCTCACACCTAAAATTCACCTTTAAATTGCAAGAAAGCACCAAAATATAGGAAATATAGGAGGTGAGGGGTTGTTAAAAGCACATGAAAGAGCTCTCCATCTTTTAGAATTTTTCATCCCAAGTTGCCTGGTATGTTGCTCAGGGCTGCCCCTCCCACCCACACACTCTGTACCTACATGCCCCAGTGGACGCTGCCAAACACCTCATTAAAAAAAAAAAAAAAGACACGCTTGCTAATGCCAATAAAAAAATTAATTTACTGGAAAAAGTGTGAGTTAGAGAAGGGAATACAAGCTGGAACTCCTGGGATTCCCAAAGGAGCTTACAGAATAGTCCTGTTAGGTGACACAGGGCTGCACAGACTTTGTCATTTATATTAAAACAGGATCTTTCTTTTCTCAGCTTATCCAGCAATAAGCAAACAAGGCATAGTGTACACATCCAACAGAGGAAGGGATAAGAACACACAGACTAAGCCCTGTCCCTGTAAAAAGAGCAACTGAACTGTTCCTATCTTCCCTCAGCATTTCCTCCTAGCATGGTTCTTACTCAGGCTGTTACCAAATAGTTACTATCACCATCCTAGGGAAGAAAAATCAACACATTTAAGACAAAGTTAAACCTAAGACTTAAGCAAAGTAGCTCCCATAGCTCAGGGCTTATAGATGTCTAGTGTATCCCAGAGCAATCGGTATCAAAGGAAATGAGTGGGCCAACCTTGCGCTACAGGAGTTACTGATTAGCAAAACTTCAGCTTTGAGCTTCACCAAAACAAAGTGGGTTAACTCCCCTCCCTTGCCCTCCCACACACACTCTATCATGCAGAGAAGCTGTGGGAATACTGATTTGATCTGCTGCAGCTGCTGTGGTGAGTAAAAGGGCAACAGTGCTGGGCTCTACAGCTATCATGTATCAACTTGCGTGATGATACGATTAATAGTGCCTCATTTCCATTTCACCTGAAACCCATGTGCAACTTTAAGGCCAAACATTCCCTTCCTCAATAGCTTCTCAGAGACTCCATGGAATTCACATCTCTCTTCTGTAATCTCTTCCATCTTTGAGATAGTTTCTCATCAACACAATATCCATATTTTGCAAATAATATTGATATGCTTAAGTGCGCCTTTGCTAGAAAGACTCCATAATACCTTATTATCTGCTAGCTGGGTTATCACTAAGGCTTCTGAATCTAGTCCCTTTTCTCATGTTCTTTGGTACATACTTTACAAGAGTTCAAGATCCAAAATCATGGCAGGGAATGTGCCCCACAGTCTGCCCAAAATTTAGGATATCTACCCCTTGTTGTAAAGTGATCGTCTATCTGCTGGTCTGACATGTGAACCTGCAATTTATTTTAACAGCCTGTGTCTCCTATAAATAACCCACAGAGCACTAGGCACTCTATGGAGATTAAGTGCTTGCATCATCACTTCAGTAATTCAGAATGTGCTGTCCTAAAAATGTGGAATTTCTACTCCTTTCTCACAAATTCATATGTCTTGATCTCATATTTATTTTATTTATGGGCTTTCTGAATGAACCTGTGATTAAAGCATATGCACACCTCATTAGCATAATGAGATTTTTCTTACAAGCATGTAATGAAAAAGAAACAAATTCATACTGTCATTTTACAGATGTGGAACTGAGGAACAGAGAGGATATACAACTGGCTTAAGGCCACACTGAAGATCTTTATCAGAATCTAAATCTTTTTTCAAGTTAAAATCAACTGCTTTAACTTAATATTATTTTCTAACAAAACTCCACTGGTATTCCTAGAACTATTCCCAAATAAAATTTGTGTGAGAAAAGAATCTAGCACTAAAAGACAGAAGGGTTTTGGGGCTGGTTTGTTTGTTTTTGTCCATAAGATCTCATTCATACTCCAATGGGCAAAACAGGCTGCTTTCTGAATGAGACACTTCAGACATCTTCATTGTGGTAGAATCAGGTAATGAAAGTTCTCCACAAAACTGGCATTCACTGAGATGTCTGTGACTTTACATTGCCCCATTCTCTTTTTCAGGAAAAGACACCATTTCAGTTTCTAGACAGCTTGATTGTCAGATTAGTTTTTACATAAAGTATTTTCATTTCAACTTTCTTCAATTTTTAATTAGCCGTGCCAGAAAAGAGGAGTGCAAAAGCTAGCAACAAGCAATGTTAAGGCAGCAGGTTCTCAATATCACAACCCTTGTGTCACAGCAGAAGGACATTTCAGCAGCCTACTCTCTTCTAGCTATACAGAGCAGAAAGGCAATGTTTCAGCATGACTTGCATGGGTACTGCTCAAATGAGCTTGCACCACAGACTTCCAGTGAGTTTCACTTCTGTTTCCTACAGTCCTACACTTTCAGTGTTCCCTATGTCTATATGCATAGTACTTATGTAGATTATACCCACTTTACTTGTCCTATGTGGCACTGACAAAAAAATGGTCTCCAGAACAATTAGGGTGTAATATTATTTTAATCAAGTGATGAACTCATATTCATAAGCTTTACAGAATCCATAGGTATAGCATTTGTATTTAAAACAAAAGTGACTGTGAGAGGAAGGATGGCAGGAAAGGCTGGTCCTGCTTAGATTCCCGTTTTTCATCTCCACCCTTCAAAAACTTCTAGCAGATTTTTTTTTCTGCATGTGGCAGGCTTGAAAATAGTACTCTCCCTCCCTTCTTCCTACTATCCATCATGTAATGGAAAGCCCATCTTGAAGCAATGATCATGTCTATACTGTGCATACTGCAGCATTACCACTAGGACCCAAGATCCATCAGCTAACATGCCAGCTGGCACCTTTCCCTCCCCTCTGCTTTCTTTCCCTGAGCAGGAGAAACCATTCATTGCCTTCTGGGGCTAGCACTGGACCCACACTGTTCTTAGTAATGAATGCAACCTGTTCTAACGAATGTGAAGCTTATTTGTGAGTGTGGAGCTGCACTCAATTGCCTGACATTTCACATTTCTCACCATAAATCTGGGTAACACTTTATTTTAATTACTGGGACATTTTCTAACTTTTATTGTTTCTGGCAAACACAGGCAAAATGAGCTCATTCATTATATAAGGTATGTGAGCTATTTCTTCAGGGGAAATTGTGTTCTATATTATCCTTGCCATCCAACAAGATGCCATTCACCTCTCTTCTAGATGTCATTAAGTATCACACAGACTGAGAATAATTAACTAATCTTTTCCTGAATGACAGAGACCTTGGAACATGATCTATCCATCCATCCATCCATCCATCTTTCTGCATTTCTAACACACCCATTAATGTAAGTAACTAAGGGGCAATACATCTCATGCCTTTTTCACATCTCCACTCTAAAATGGATGTAGATACCACCTTGAGATAATACAAAGTAAATTCCAAACTGCAAATTTCAGACCCTTATTTGATTTCACCAGGTTATTTTTGATCTACATGTGTTACAAAGACCAACACAAGAAACAGCAAGCTGACAAAAATGATGAGCACTGCACTCCTTGGGAAGATATTGTGTATTGAGGACTAGGTGTCAGAGACCCTGGAGAGAACTGAAGGATTTTACAAATGCCTTGAAGCCATAATATAAAAATTCCTTTATATTCCCCCTGGCCCCCAGCAAAATTCTGTAACTTCATTAAGATGAACTCTACAACAGACTGGAGAGCTTGAACTCCTCTAGCTCTTCAAGGTCAAATCAGTAGACCTGCTGCAGAAAAATCACACTCAGCATCTCCAGATCTTATTTGTCACACAGCAATCAGCGCCAAATCTCAAATGGAGTCCAAACAAAAAATAAGTTTAGGCTCTCTGTCTCCATAATGATAATTTAGGGCCAAGATACAGTAGGTGCTGAACACTCTGTAGGCAATATAACCTGTCACTTGTAAAACCAGGCCATAACTTTTAAACTAGTGAATTCAGACTGGACTGGAGAAATCATAACTCAGGCCACCTTTTTTGACAATTGTTTAAGCTTTAGAAATTGACTCCTGCCCTTGAGCTGTGGAGCAACACCTCTCCCCTTGTCTGCACATTACATCCTCTCCTCAGACTGTACCTTCCTTGTTCATACTGCTGAGCCTGAGATGATGGAATTGGCCATTTGCCCAGGTGGAGTTAAAAAAAAAAAAAAAAAGCAGTTACTGTAATGGAATGGCTTTCTGACTTTTCTGAATACAGTAAGTGAAAATCCCATGCAGATAGCACATAGCATGTTTAATGACTCACGCTCCACATTTTTCTCTGGTGAAAAATTTCAGGCCTGCACTCAGTTAAAAGATGGAAATTTTTATAAAACTTCCATTGTGATATGTTACCATCTGTTCAGAAATTAACAAAAACAAAATCTAAGTAAATTGGTTGATTTTCTTTCTTTCTTTTTCTTGTAGTAAGAGCTTTCAGTTTTATAGATAAGATGTGAATCTTCAGGAGGGGAAGGATGTGAGCATATGCAAATCAGCAAAAAACAAAAAAATAAACCCCAATCTAGTTGCTTGCTAGCTTTGGGCAAATTTGAGTCCTGAAAAGTAAACTGTTCTATACACTATGGCCATTTTCTCATCCAGTGGTCAGTAGTGTTTTGTATCAGTCAGGGAGTGAGAGAATTTTGTGTCTGTAAGCATTAGCATGTGCTCAGCCCAAAAAAAACTTTAATTTGAACAGCCTCCAAGGTCTTCTGATGAGACAACTTTACTGAAAAAGCATGCTCTCTCTAGGGAACGAAGCCACTAAGGATTTGGATGAAATGTGTATAATAACACAAAATTTCAAGGTTTGGTTGGAGGAGAAAAAAAAATGCAGTCAGCAAATTTTGCCCCTTTCTCCTTCATTCTTTCTAATGCTTCATAAAAAACCATAACTTTTTCCACCTGTTTTTAAGCAAGAACATATATTTCTTTCTTTTCAGAGAGCTGAATTCTTGGAACTCATACCATTTTCATTTAGCTATTTTTACCCGCCCTGCTCCTTCCTGTATCCATGGAGTTTCATCAAAACATTGAATTCCAGTCTCTAATGACATAACCTTCCCCTTTCCTTCCTGTTCTCATGTCACCTCTCATTTTCTCATCAGCTCCATAGCCTTCTCTGATTTTTAGACTTTTTCTACTCTAGACTTCTTTCTCCATGTACTTTGCAACAGCACTGGCCTCTTTTTGACAGTGCGGAATATTAAGAAGTTACAAACTTCTGCATAAACAAGTAAACAAGAAATCCCCCACTAGCTGTCTCAGCTAAGGAGAACACCTTCTCTTCTTCACTAGTCTAAGGAAAATTCTGACTTCAGAGACCCAGTTTTGTGTTACATCAGCATCAAACTGGAATGATTTCACTGTAATCACTCTATGAGAGCCTTATCTGCCATGTTTGGTACAAATCAGCTATAGGACAGGTATAGTGAAAAAAACAGAATGATTGTCATGTGACATTGAGACAAAGGGATGGTGACATAAATCTAACAACTCCACTGATTGTATTTAACAATTAAACATGAGATAAAAGTGCTATTTGATGAATGTCTGAAGTTATTTCATGGATTACCACTAGAAAATATGTCATAGCCTGGCCCTACGAGATCTTTCCACACGCATACTACACTTTGCTACAGCCCTGTATTTCTGCAACACAGAGTTCCCATGGTGTGTGAGTTTTAAGGGTAGAGGTAGGAACAGCAATCTGGCATAAACATTCCTTGTCTTAGAAAAAGGTTGAACTGCAAATGGAATTCATTTGCTGATTTGCAAGAACAATGAAGCCAAGCAACAAAACTTAGCAAACTATATTGAAAAGCATCTTCACAAGTATTTTTGCAGGAGACAAAGGTGTTTATGAACCAAAAAAAGAGGTGTATAAGTTACAATTGCTCTAGGGCAAATTTTAACTGGTTTCCTTTCTTTATTAGATTTCTCATTCATAAAAAATTGCTAGCTGACTTAGCAGTCGCTGCACCACATGGGATTTTAGGTGCTTCTAACCATCTGTATGTATTTTTTCCATTTGTCTAACTAATCTTCCATTTTCAATTAATTTGTCTTAATTTTATCTCTTTGTCTATATAATTAGTTATCTGGAACATCAAGACAAGTCTTTATCTCAGCAGAGTATGGATAACATATTTGCTCAAGAAGCAAAGAATATAAGCTCTAGGCTATCACAAACTGCATTGCCATTCTTAACTGCCAATACTAAAGAAAATTCTTGATTCTATAAATCATGTTTGATCCTGACACTTTCTCCTAATCTGGATCCTGAAGGTTCAGAGTCCTTCCAAAAGGTGTCATTGAAGTTTCCATTCAGACTTGGTCTCAGAACACAACATACTCAAATTCAGAGTAACAGCACTAAGTTAATCAATTTGAGCTCTACACAGATGATCTGCCAGAAATTGAAAGCCTATATGGAAAACTGAATCCTGTAAGGTGTCAGATACTCAAAATTTTCACCAAATTCAATGCCTGAGCCACTGAATGGAATCCAGGGATTAGAACATTAACTTGTACAAAGTTACAACTATCCATAACTTCCCTATGGGAATGCAGTACAGGAAGATTACAAGACTAAGTCAGCAATTTCTCAGTCCTACTCTCTTACCTCTTGGTGCCCAGCTAAGTCTTTTATCAACAGAAAACAGTTGGAAAGCTTTAGACAAAAAGTTATGATCCTGCAAGATTCAGAGTATTATTTGCAGGATAAGATGAGAAATCAGGTTTGAAGTCTGTCCTGTGTTTAAGCCTAAAAAGAAAAGCTTAGTAAGATACAGAAATGCCAATTTTAGTCTTCTTACACATAGAAAATTAAGTCTGTTTGGATCAATGCAGATTATTTTGTGCTGGCCTTTAGAAGCTCCATGAGGAGCATATCCAGGTTAGAGAAAGCAAGCAAACCCCAGGTATATGATACAGATTTATACTGCCTTTCATTTTTTGTTCACACCTAGAAGAGCTCAATGACTAACAATATCAGTAATAATGCTTTCTTTGAAATGTTCAGTCTTACCCACATTGGAGTTGTGTATATTCAGGATTCACCTGCAGTTCATCCATATTTAATCTTTCTCATGCCTCCCTTTCCTACTTACTATTCTCAGATCACTGATATTTCTATCAGCTGCAAACAATTACAAAGACATGTGGCTCGATGGACTGAATCTCTGATTCTTCCCCAGACTGGCAAGGCCATCTTCAGCAAGTCAATTCTCCCTTCCTTCTTCCATAAAGTGGAAAAGCATAATAAGCCTTCCCTTATTAAAGCTTTACATGTGGCCACGTAAAGAGCTGTGTATTTCAAGATGAACCAGTCTACCGGATCATGTTTAGCACTAGAAATAAGAGGACAGTTTTGTTGTGATCTACTGCATTATCTATGCTAAGCAAGTTTTTGCACCATGTTTTTACTCCTCACACCCACCATCAAAAAGAGCTACCCATTCAAATTGCCTCTGCACAGACTCTTCTCACTCAGCAACAGAAACAATGAGGTCATTAGAAGAGCTGGCTAGAAAATCTCACCAAGTTCACTTAGATACTTGGCCATTTTTGCCCATTACCCAATGCTTTTCATTTTATAATTGATGAATAAAGTCCCTGAAATTCCTCTGGAGATGTGCCAGGCCATAGATCCTGTTCTCATTTTATTTTAGTTCTAGGAAAAGCAAGCAAGAAAAAATTGCTTCTAAAAATTTTCAGCTACCATTCCTGACAATTTGTTCCCACAGACATCTATCAATAACTGAGTAACTAGAAGGTCTGGTTGCTTTGTTTTCAGTGGTGGGTGATGAGTTGAATTTGTTTATGCTGGTCTCAGTCAACCTGAGTGAACAGCCATCCAGATTTTTTTTAATGGATTTTGTTGCTACACAGTTCCAGCAAATAGGAATATGCACTCTTTATGCATTTTCAAAATTTTGAAATTGAAAGCACTTTGTGTGCACTGTAAACTCTTCCTTACACATCCGTGTTTCCCTTCCTTATTAAAGGCATCTGAAGCATCTGTGAACCTGTCTAAACAAATACATGGGCAGGTAATCTGAACCAGAGCATTCCCATCTGTTGAATCTCTCCCAAGCTGATGTTTGGTAATGACCATCACCTCCTAAAGTGCAGACTGCACCTCCAACTGAAGACAGTGCCAAGTATATTCTGATTTTCATTTGCAATATTTAACTTGGAAAGGCTTGGTGATAACTGCAGAGTAGAAGTTAACAGCCAGTTAGAATCACTACTAGCATGCCCAAAGGAGGGGGCAGGGAGGGAAATAACACCAAATTAGCTGTGGTTTGTGAGCAAGGGAGGTCATCTCTGAAAAAAAAACCCATGATCCCAGTGGGATAAACAGTACAGGAGATAAGTCAGTAACTGAGCCAGTCACGAAATACAGGATCTGCAAATATTTCACAGAGCAGTGGAAGGGGAGCTAAGGAGCTGGTTAGCTAGAACCTACTCAGAGGGAGCATATAGTCTCTAGAAATCTGACACTGGCACAGGGTTGCTGGTCAACTGACTCCAAGGGATTGCCAAACTGGACCCAAATCGGGCAATGAAAGATAGCTCACAAAGTCATGCTTAGGATTTGAGTTGTCAGTGACTGAGCACAAAGGCCTCTGCACTTCAGCAGAGGAGACTGTATAGCTGATGCTCTACAGTGAGCAAAATGTTATCTGCTTTACCTTGTGAAGTTGAATTTTGTGCTCACTGAACCCATGCTGATTGTCTTTACTAACATTTGGATTTTTAAGATGATTCACAGACACTGGATTTGGTATAACAAGTTATGCTGTTTGACAGTCATAAAAACTTACCTCAGATGTTCTCAACAGTTACTTAGTGCTCCCAGGTATCACTCACTAGAAATCTAAAGTGCAGAAAGAAATCCAGAAGGTCTATATAATCTGTAAGATTCTGAAAACTTTCTTCAAAAAGTGAAAGAACCTTGAAAACAGCACACACTCAAGCACATAAAGGAATAATTTTCAATACTTTCAATACTTTCCATTACACTAAAAAGATTCAAAGACTCTTTCCTTCTTCTTTATATTCTTCACCAAAAAATGAGTCAGAGAACAGATAAAACCAGTGCATTTTCATCATGAAGAGCTGCTCTGACCTCTAGTTTCTATTAATTGATTCAAGGAAAAAAGGGGAAAATTTCCTAAAAATATAAGACAGCAGTAACTGTTAAGTTCACTATAAATACATAATCAATTTAGTATTTAAAAAAATCTAGAAATATTTAGAACACGGGCTTCAATATACAACTTGTCATAAATGGGATCGTACAATCAATATGTTACCTTTTTTTCCCCCTATATTTCGTATACTGTGCACAGATCTGTATTACTAATTTAAACAAGTCTGAGCTTGTTCTGTGCAAGTGTTTCATGCCACGTGGCCACAATACATGTCCACAACATGAAGCTACCCACCTCTAAACGAGGATGGCTGAATGCGAAATGCCTTGTATGAATGGGCTTTGGGTCACAACAGGTCTCGAACCAAAATCAGAAACTGAGAAAGTGCTAGCTAGTCCAGCCAAAATCGTGGAAAAGCTCTTTCAATAATATATCCATGTACAACAAAGTTCCAGAGCCCAGAAACCTTTCCCTGAACTGGTAATTTACCAGCATACCTATAGCCCATGATTTCTTCCTGTACTGCTTGCAGAAGTTTTAAGTTTAGGAGCCACTATGCATATTGGCCATTTCCTGTTGACACAAGTAGTCAGAAGAGGGGAAACATCTGTAGATGTTGCTGTAACTTAAAAGCTATTGCTGCAGAGCCTGGAAAGACAGAACTGTTTCTCATGTGCTTAGCTCAAAGTGGAGGACTAAGTCTGAACTGTCACAGACATTGTACAACATTCCACAAAATCTTTAAACAAGTACTGAAAATGGGTAAACTACCAATTTACTGAAAGAACAGTGAAGTGGGATCCACAAACAAAAGGCAAGATAGAATATTGCCACTTCCAATTACTATGGCTATTTACCAGCACCTGGTAGAACGGAACGCATAACCTCCATCTAAGGATCTCAACAAGTCCTCCATCAGGGTTTCAAAGCACTTACAGAAGTTACACCCTACTGACAGACTAAGGCAAAGGAAAGAAACAAAGTAATTCTCTCCAAAAACAGGATGTCTGGATAGAAGCGCTGATTTTGTGTGCTTTTAACCGGTCTTGAGTGCACTGCCCCATCAAGCCCATGCATGTGATGGAAACTCATCAGAATCAAGGATTGTTATGCAAGAAAGAAGACACAAGAATGGTAAGACATATTCATCCAGCAACTCACTTAAGCCACAATTCAGAACAGGAAGTTTCAGAGTCAGACTTTCAATTCCCACATCAAGTTAAATCAATCTAAATCAAATACATTTAAAAGAAAAAGCCCTGAATGGAAAAAAACAGTCTCTTAATGCCACCCACTACCAGAAAGATTATTGTTCTCACTTCAAAACTATTTCTTTTTTAAAAGCTACTCGAATTTAGAAATCCAAGGCTTGGATTATTTTTGCTCCATTTGAATTTCTACACAGGAAAACTGTGTAATTTGTACAGTTAAAAAAAAAACCCAAACAACAAAAACCCAAGAAAAAAGGAGGATGGCCACTACTGGATTAAAATAAATTTATGCTCTTAGTAACACTGTCAAAAAACCCCTCAGGAACAAGCATTTTTAAAAGTCTTAAAGCAAGCCTTTATTCTCCCCCCGCCACAAAGCTTACTTCTCTGATCAACAATAATTTTGGGACCAAGCCTTCGTGTCTTGACATCAAATGTTGTTGGTGATATTTTCAGCACAGGAATTGCTGGAATGTATCACATATAGTCTCCACTATCCTTCTGCTGACATTGGCCATGACTAGCTGCCTCACAGGAAAGTTTAAGACTCTTCAAGAGGCACCAGTCCAAAAAATATCCTTCCCTACCAAGAGTTAAAAGGGTTCTCTTGTTTCCTCTCTGATGTTATTGTATTTTTGTTTTAAAGATCATTACTGTAATAAATCTGGGTGTTCTTGCTAGCCATACAAACATTCCATCATTTCTGAATACTTCCACACTCTCAACGGTATAACCAGCAGTATGCAGTTAAAATAAAATAAATTAAAATAAAATAAAATGTATCTGTGCTTCATGGTACATGTTATAAGCTCAAGTCTGTGCTTCCACATAGAAAGGGAGCTGAAGCAGGAAGGGTCTGCTTCTGCACTCTCTGCCTTTTTTCTGTGCATTTGTTACCAATGAAGGATATCAGACATGACAGCCTTGAAGACTGAAGTCCTTTGTCAACACAAAAGGTCCAGTTCTGTCAGCCAGAGGGTGGGACTTCACTTTTACACTATTTCAACAGTATGTTTCAATCAACAATGCCTTGAGAAACTTCCAAGAACCACCAGCAAAAGTCAAAGGAATGAGCAATATTAAGACTAACTAGTCAAGGTTCTCTCTGAAAACTCTTTCTGAGAACTACCAAGGAAACCAATTAAGACCAATTGCATTTGTCATTTAGGCTGGAACACATCTGAGACCATGTAACTGTTTATTTATGGGTCACTTAAAATAACCCTATAGAAAAGAACCATTAAGTTGCTACTAGCACATACTGGATTTGAAACAGCAATTAAAGTTTCTCATTTCATCAGCAAAGCAGTCTGTTAGCAAAGCACACCAGTCCTGACCAAAAGCAAGCTCACAAAATCTAGGGTAGGAAAAGGGTTACCAACATACATGCTAAAATGTCAACAAAATATGCTGTGCACTCTGTTCCCTAGAGTGATTTTATGATTATTATTATTTTTCCACTAGCAGCAATTCCACAAGAACACAGGAGTCAGAAAAAGAAATGGAAGCAGTTGTGAAATTGTCCCATCTACTTTTACCATCCACATGGAAAAACACACAAAAAGAATAACAGGCATACACTGGGAAAAGAAACCTAGATCAAGTCCCTAAACTTCTTTTTTTTTTTCATAGTTTTAAAGGTGATAGAGTACATTCTGAAAGTGTAAATTCTCCAGAAGCACTGTCTCTTTAAAGTTGGAATGCGGCTTTTTTTTTCATCCACAAGAAAAAGTGCAGTTTCCCAGGTTCTTACTGGAAAGTTTTCTTGGGAAAATATTCATTTCCAAAGCGTTGTTTTTACACTTTTGGTTCACTGGTTGTATGATTCTTGTAATCTTTGATAGTGTTTTTATTCCATTAATGTTTGTAATAACTCAATCCATCCTATTTCCTACATTATCTCCTTTTAGGGATAATTATATCAATATGCTTCTGACATCTTGTAATCCAAATAATTTTTTTCCCTTGGTTTTATTCTCAGTTTGGTTATTCAAAACAAGACTTAATTGTATGTTTCTGGCCCTCAGAATCTTCTGAAAAAGCTGCTGCATAATAGAACTCAATAAATAACTCAAAAAACATTGGGAACACAGATAATTCTGCATAGCATTTTGTTAAATTCTTATTAGAAAAGAAAGCTGTGAGAGACTTCAAGATTAGCTACAATCTGCTGCATTTTCCAAGACAAAAATTTCATGCATGTGTTTTGTGGACACCTGCCCTAAGACAGCTTTCTTTGGGTTTTTTTGGTTTGGATTTTTCCTTAAAAAAAAACCCTGCAATGGGATGTGCTCTGTGAGAGGCTAAAAATACATACCCATTATTAAATGCTATTACATATGGCATTTAATAAAGACCCTAACAGTATCTATTTACAACAGTAAACCATCCAAGACTATCACCAGATTGAACAGACTTCCAGAAGTCTTTTTCAGAAGCTGCATGTTGCCTTCTGCAGAGGAGATACATTGTTCAACTCAGTTCTTCCCAGACTTCTGTGCTATTTTGCCACAGTCAAGCCTCAACTCTTTTCACAGATTACTGGACTTTAGGAATTAATATACTTTATGGTTCCACAGACTAGGTTTGGGACCTACTAGTTTATCACTTCAGCGTTTAGCTCCTTTTATCTAGGCTAAGGCAAAAATCAGGCCTCCTCTGCTGCTTTTTCTGATACTCCATTTATAATAAAAGCTAGCAAAATAACTTTACCATGTCTGTTGCACTTGATTCTTGTTTAGAAAATTCTGACTGTAAGTTTCTGTAAAATATTGAATTTAATTACAGTGATACCTAATCATATAAACCAGGATATGGGTCTGTATTGTGTAAGGTACAACACTGGCAGCAAGAAGTCCTTCTGCTGATGACTTTGTAAAATATGTGGTGATATGAAGTATAAAGTGATGTAGAGATGAAATGACTCAGAGTTAGTCAAAAGGCCAGCTTCAGGACTAGTGACAAAAGCAGGTTTCTCAAAGCAAAGATCAGACTCCATTGTACTTTTCAGCCTCCACATCAAATCAAGACAACATTACAGACTAACTAGAAACATCTGGCTTTAAAACAGTATTAGCTTTTATTGCTACTTAGACTAGAGATACATTCTAAGACAGTCAAAGAGAATTTTGGTAGGCCTAACAGCTATTGTCCTCTCAGAGGTCCTTCTCTTAATACTGAGAAAGAGAAGTGCTAAAGCTGCTTCTTAGCTGTTTATAAAGGAAACCAGAAGATCCTTTGATAAGATGCTATCTTCTTTCCTTCCTTTCACTGTATTCATTGTGCAACAGGGGAATTTTAGCCTTGTCTTCCCTGTCCTACACAGCAATCAAAGCCTCTAAAGGGGCCCTCGCTAGCACACCCTATCAGACTATTACCCATTAAGTCTCTTGTTCGTTGTAACATTAGAGATACTTCTATAACACACCCAATATGTATCTGGTGAAAATTGTTACCAGAGTGTTTCAGTCTCAAGCTCCCTCTCTCTGTAAATAAGTTACGCAGAGAAACCAACTGACAGCACTTGGCAACATGAAGCATGGTGCCAGAATGTAAACCAATAAAGTTTCTTCTTCTTGAATGCGACAAAATGCTTATTTTAAGCATACTGAGACAATAAAGTGCTGATTAACAAGCAGCATGTTCTTCAATGAAACTTATGAGTCTGTAGCCTTGTGCTAAATCAAGAAGATGCTGAAGGTATGCAATCACAAGAACAGCTCCACAGAAACGTATCTAAAGTTAGCTTTAAACTAACTCACATTAATACCAGTAACAGATTATCTTCAGCTACATGGCGCATTGACCCAGCATTATGGACAGGCTTTTCTGAACTCACTAAGTATAAATACATGTGTAAGGTTTACCTCTCAACTAGCTAGTTTATAGCTGTCTCAGATCTATCTATGTTGTCTGTAGTCATGCCTTTGCTATCTTACCCTGGTGCAAACGGGTATATGGAGTCTTCAGGGATTGCTAGTGAGTGATTACATTAACTTTAGCTAGAAATGATGATACTCTGTTTGTAGATAGCCTAATCACACATTAACACTGTGTTCTGCAGAAATTAATATAGACAAAGCTGAAAATAATACTCACCCACGGAGTCTAAAAATAAGCACCAAAATTTCCCCTCCTCGTTTCTTTCTGATTTTTGTTTCCCCTCAGGTGATGACACCATTCTCCTTTCCAGCTTTCCTGAAATGCATCATGTGCTCTGGGTCACAGACTGTTCTGGGGAACCTTTCCTTATTTTAATGTAAGTTTATATTTTGGGGATGTACTGTGTGAGGCAAATCAAGACTTTATTAGACCAGAAGATGCTGGTTTAACATGGCCTCTGAGAATCAAATACCTAGAAACATATTTAGGTATATATAAATATGATAGGAAACATAGGCAGAAGGGTGATATGCACTAACTACAGCAAATGTGGTGTGTTTAGCTGCACTACCAAGAAGAAATATACTCCTTCAGAGTATTTTGGTATGACAGACTCTTATTTAGTTTAGCCCTGCAGCTCAGCCCATTTCAGACTTACAAAACCAAGCCAATTAAAACACTAGAAGCTTATAGAATATTGATTGCTTTAGACTATGCAATTTAATGCAGTCTTGTTTCATGCAAACACAGAAATTTTGAGAGCACAAGAACATTAAAAATCAGTAAGAAGGGTAATAATTTAACAGAAGCTCTGCAGAATACTTGCAGTTCCTGCCAAGCAAACAAGCTTTCCAGCAAGAGGACAAATGGAGAGGAGTCCCAATGAAACTACCTGACAATAAGGAGTAACGATCCTAGTTTTAGCGCAGTTGGATACGCCTTCCTGTAGTATTGATATGTCCTCATGCATATACTTTATGAACTAATATATTCTCCAAAAACATCTTATGAAGCAAGAAAAAAAAAGTTTCCATCTCCCAGAAGAAAAAAGTGAGGTCAGTAGGTGTGAACACAGATGGAACTGGTTCTAGAAGTGGGATGAAAAAAATGGACTTCTGGGATTAGTCTTCATACTTGCTACTTCTGTGGTATTTAATTTAGAGAATTTGGTGAAGGGAAGGGAGAAGAATCAGTTTTTCATTACACATTATGTATATAGGTATGCAATCCCTGACATAATGTGTCCCCAACCTGGTCTAAGACCTACCTCAGTGTGCAGAAATCCATGGTGGCGATTCTCTGCATGGAGGGCACGCTGCACACCATAGGAATAATGTCATGCTGCCAGATGCATGCTCCATTACATTCTTCTAGTCCTGAAGGAAAAACACTTTAAATTCAGTAATATATAATATTCCTGTTAATGTGAGACAGGAGACTGGCAACATGCCACTAACAGAGCCAAGCAATGGAAAAAACAGAGAACCAGTACAGTCTCACAATCTGAAGCAGACAGACCTATTGTAAGCTGTCTCCATCCTTGGGGCTGGATGGTCCGGGCTGATTTATGAGCACAATATTTACAACTAACACACATGAAATACATTATGAGTAGAAATAAATCTCCTAACATGCACAGAGAACAGCAAAGATAAAAGAATGCATATGGTAAACTAGGTGAATGTTTGTCATTAAAAGTGTGGTACTAAAGCCAGAGCATGTCTCTGGGGCAAAGGAGACTGTCTATTTGCACCCGTGTTTATCAATACTCTGGAAGACATGAGCTATTAAGCAAAGACTTTCAGAAAGATGTCCCATCTTTTTTTTTTTTCTTTTTTTTTCCCCCCCCTCTAGTGGATTCAAAGCTGATGAAAGGCATTGTGTTAAAAGCCCTTGGGAGTAAAACACTGCTTGAAGGGAAGATTAGTCTTATGCCTGTGTGAAGACCCAGTAAACAACAGGCCAGAGTTCAGTTTGCAGGTCTGCATTATCTCAGGCAATATCCTTAATTTTTGTGCACCTGTGTTCCATTTCATAAACAGGTATAAGTATGAAGTAAGATAAGAAAGGGCTACTTTAAGGCCAGAAGGTAATTAAGTATTCTGACTTACTGCATCTCACTACAGACAGTAGAAATCCCCTGAATTATTTTCTAAATTAAATCATCACTGAACAGATAAATTCTTCAGAAAAACAATCATCCCTTACTAAACAATGTGACTAGCAAATGGGGATGTCAATTCTAGTTTCTCAGTAATTGCAAAAAACCAAAACCCACTCCCAAAAGAACTGATGACAATTTCCTGCTGATTACTCCTGTCTTTTGAACTTTGTACAGTAGACTACATCAAGCAGGCTTCTCTAAATCTCGTTTGGTTTTCTAGGGAATAAGAGGCAGCTATCACTTAAATGCATCTATATTTGACATTTCTGCCTACAAAGTTGCATTGGTCATAGATCATATCCCATCATGTCTGGCCAATTCAATTAGCCCAAAACAGCTTCTTGTAAGGACTGGATTCATGTCTTCCTTTGACACTAAGGTTTAACAGTGCCAATTTGTTCGCAGCACTTTGTGATGTTGCCTCTTGCCCAGTGGGATCTGGATAGAAGCTAACCAACTCATTTTATGCAGGGTACAGAACAGCCACAGAGAGCTGTGCTGCTGCTACCCTTCCTCATAATCTTTTGATAAAACATCTGATTCCAGTTTGGTAGGACATGCTAATGAAAAATAGGCTAATAACACAACCAGTCTGTGGTACAAAACAGAGTAACTACTTTAGTTAATTAAACATACTTCCCATCCTAAACCAGCATCACAACATGTTGTTTCAGCTACTACACATCTCTTTCAGAGTATTTTCCACTGATTAACAGAGAGCAATCAAATTTCTATGAGAGCAGCACAGATCTGAAGAACACAGATTTGAAGGAATGGTAAAGTGGATGTGGGGAACAGAAGAGGTCAGCTGGGGAAAATACTCCAAAATCAGCCTGATTTTAAAATCACTTATGAAAGGAACAGTAGCATGAAGTTATCATTCGAGAGCAGTACTGTTTGGATGTGGCAAGAAGGCATCAGCTCTTTTTTTTTCTTTTCCTTGAAGCAGTCTAAATGGATTTGATTTACAGATGCTGGGAGCTGCAAAGTGACAGCAAAGGCAGGCAAACACCTACTTTAATAAATCTGACTAGGTGTTGCAGTTTGGTCATAACAAGATATATTCCAGGCAGAATGACTTTTCAGATTGAGAATGTCACAAGCCAGTTTCAGTTCAACAGGTATAAGACAATGTAAATAAACCAAACTCAGCCTATGATTGATACAATTCAATAAATGACATCTGGGAAAAAAGAAACTATAGCTCTACTGTATTTTACTGGCAAGTCTTTTAAGTCCCATTTTGTATTTCTTTCATCAAGTTAAGCACTAATGACAGACAGAGGGAGAATGAATATAAAAAGGAAAGAGTTTAGGATGGGTAGTAGGGACATACTGCCTATTTCCAAGACATTTCCGTAATGCAATAAAATTATTACACCAGGCTGCAACTCAGGTGCACTCAGTGAAAAGTGGAAAGATTTAGACTTGCATCCACAGCTTTGATTATACCTTCAGATTTACTAGATTTTCTTTCAAAAACACTAGATAGTCCTTAAAAACCTGCAAAACTAACTAAACCCACTATCCATATTAGTTGAAGAAATAAGCAAACACTCATCTGTTGAATTACATTCTATTTTAAGTTGATTTTATACACCATTCTAGTTATGGATACCACACCACATTAATTAGTATTGGTAATTTTGCCACACTGTTTTATGCTTTCATGCCCACAAACAAGACAGGTGATATTCTGTAATGACTACAGCTATCATTTATGGATTATTTTTTTTTGGTGGAGCCCTTTAGTATGTTTACTTCAAATGGAGGAATGATACACAGCAAACGGAAGGAACTCAAAATGCTATAGGCTGCATTACTGTGAGACACACTTCAAAAAAACCCAAACCAAACCAAACCCCCAAAAAACAAAACTCAACAAAAAACCACCAAGAAAGCAAGCAAGAAATATGAAAATCTGAAGCCATATTTGATCCTAAATTCAAAGCTGAAATTCTTTAAAGTATGGAGACATTATATAACTCCCTCAGCAGAATTCTAGGCTGGGCCACAGAACCCACGGCTTCATGCCATAAAACCCAATCTTTGTTTGAGATCTGAAACATTCTCTCCAACAGTTTTCAGTCACATTGCAAAACTGTGAGGGGAAGATGAAAGGCAGATTCTCCCAGCTTCTCTTACACTAACCCCAGGGCCTAGAAACATCAGGACTTAATTTAACCACACATTGGGCCAGAAAAATGATGAGTGATACCAGGACTTGACTGGCACACAGAAGACTTCATCTGATTCATGGTTTTCCAACACAACCATTGGATCACCTCAGATGCTTGAGCAGATTGTGCCCAAATTAGATAGCCAGCCAAAAAGCATCCTCTCACTGGCCAAAATGACAGCAAAGTCAGCAGCCTCTGTCAGTCAAAATGCTTCCTCACTGGAGAAAAGCACACATATTACCAAATAAATAGCAACTTCACAGCTTCAAACAGGCAACATCTTCAAGAAGCTAAGGCCCTGGGGTCTTCTTCGTATAAGGCAACTTATCTTTGCAGAGCTGCTACTAACAAAAAGGCCTCTGGACCTTCCTTCTGAGTCAACTGCATCTCTCTCCCAAAAAATTTACTGTCTCAGTCTGTACCACATAAAGGCTGGACACCAAGCTATATCTGCTGGCTCCCAAACAGGCTTCTTAAGCCTCTAGCAAATCAAGAGTAGGGTATTTGTTTCTAAATCTCCAAAGGAGGATTAGGCAGAAAGATTATAATCCTAACCAGTTTCATACCTGCCACTCATCCTTAGTGAAGAGGAGATGCATTTTAATATCTGGAAATGACTAGCAGATGAACCTCTTAGTCCAGGGTAGGATATCATAGATTACAGTTGCTAGCTCCCTTGTTTCTTGGCTGCATATGAAAAAAGTTTTCTTCCTGTGAAATAAAGAGTAGGTATAATTGTCCATTTTAGTTCCAGTGTCACTGTTCCCTTCCTTTGTCATTCTTTTTTCTCAGTACCATCTCTCAATGAGTCTGATCTGAGGAAGAACTAGAGCAGTTGGGCTATCTTCTGAAAATTTCACCCTTCATCTCCCTCTGTTCCCACTCCCCCCTTCCCCTCCCCCCAAGTTAGGTCAGTGAGAGACTTTTTCACCTATGCTATCCAACCCGCTTTAAGCAAAAACTCTTTGCATGTTACACAATGTTTACATGTAAGTCCAATTGTAATGACGTCAGAGCCTCCAAATACAATTTTAGCACAAATTAAAGTGGTACCATTTGGAGAATCATTCACATTTATCCTGTAGGAGTTTCAGCAGTGCCACTGTTAGTTTTGAGGGGGAATTGTACAAGCCTCTTGTCAATTGGTTTAGGTTGCCTAAATGAAGCCAAATTGCCCTTTCCATCTCCAGCTGCTGCTGCTGACTGCATGTACCACTTTCTCTACATTTACTTCAATCCATCGACCAAGAGCAAAACAATCTTCCTTTGGTGCACCTCCTACAAAGAGGGTATGGGGAGAGGGAAAAACCAACAACTCACCCCACATCACTAGCAGCATCTTTTCCATGTAATAGTAACAGTCTCTTGGTGCCATCATCAGCCATGGCATTTCATTCACACAGAACACTTGTGGGCACATCACATATGCTTTTCCATTCAATGTATTTTTAAATGTTTCCCAGGCAACTGTTTCAATACAATATGCCTCCTTGGCAACCTGGTACCCACAAATACCATGCTAGTCTCCCTAGTCCTCTTTTTAGGTCTTCTCATCTTGGCATATAAATGTCACAAGGCTTGCCACACAGGTACTGATCTGTCCTTATGTTTGAAAAGGAATGGCTGAATTGAAAAGACGAGATGTGCACTGGACCATGCACATTAATGAATTCAGGCTCTAGTAAGCTACCAGAGAAAGCAGGTTTCAAAGGCAGTGACATTTCATTGAAAAGACTATGTCACCTACAACTAAAATTAGGGAGAACCTACAAAACTGTCTTCACTTGACTGACTTTCTCTGGAAGCAGCAACGAGCCTGCACTTCTCAATTTGAAACTGCATGTCATCCTTATTTTCCTGACTATGCTAAAGGAAGTCTTACACAGCTTTCATAATTTTGTGGCTTGAATTGTAATACATCATGTTGATGAAAATAGTCAGACTTTCCCATTTCACTGCAGACAGTGATTAGCACTATACTGAGTGAGCCAACATGATTGAGTTACTCTTTCCAGTGCTACATTTGCTGTCACTAAGCTGTAGAGGAGATACACCATAAAGTCCATTTGCTGCAGCAGCTTTCACTGATGCTCCACTATACATACTTCAGCCTCCTGTGGCATCTTTGGGGACATTTTCCTTAACAACATTTAGCAGAATGGACACATTGATCCTTGAGTGAAGTCGCAGACTATTTGACAAGGACAAAAACTTATTAACACATCCACCTAAACCAAGCACTGATTAAATAATTAAAACGTAGCAATAATGATTCAGTTTTCTAGCTAGGCACAATTTATTCTGAACATTTTTATCTGATACAGGAGCTAGCAACACATAACCAAAGATCTTTCGGAAGGACTAAAACTATCTGCAAGCATCAGTCAGCACAAAAAAAAATAAAATTAATAAACACTGCATGTGCTTTAGCCTCAAAGTGGTACATTACGAAAAATAATAGCTAAGCATGCAATTACATCAGGCTCTGAGAGAAACCAGCAGAAACTATGGCATCTCTTCTTCATTGATTACTCCATAACAACAGCTGAAAATTACAATTTTTCCAGGCTATAAAATGCGTAGCACTCCAAATTCTACACCGGCAGCAAAAATCTCCTCCCTGTCTGTGAGCTGTTGTATCTGTAATAGAGACCCTGCATTACCAGGCTTCCTAATTCTTCCCAAATGCAGAAGCTCTCATTCAGTGTTGCAGCTGTTGGGTAGGAAATCAGAAATAGCAGAAGGCGGATTAGTTGATAATGTACCAGTTCTTCCCCAGCAAATGCTGGCACCTGCGTTTTACACTCTCCTCTTTCCCTCAAGCCCAGGAAAAGATCACTTGGTTTGTTTGGCAGGCAATTTATAGGCTTTAGTGATTGTGGAATTGCAAAAGGATTAGAATTTGTTATAATAGCCCCTTCTTCCTGAGAGCAAAAGTTAAAACTGAGGCCCACTTTACAGCAAGAATCAGGGACCATGTAAGTAAAGATTAAGCGTGTGCAGCTTGATGAGACCCTACAGGGAATAGATAACTACACATGCTGGCACTCCATTTACAAGGAAATCCCTAAAGATAATCTGCAGAAGCATTCTAGCTTCCAAAAGCTCAAATCCCTTGACCACTGGCCCAAATCCAGTCAAGGCTGATGATGATAAAGACTACTCTTTGCATTTCTATGAGAACTTTTTTCTAAGATCACAAAACATTCTAATTATTAAATTATGCAAGATCCAAAGTCAAGCAGGAAGTAATAGGATTTCCATGTCAGCGGAGGAAACAGTAGACATGATGTTGTGCAACACAGCAGAACCAAGAACAGGTCCTATTGTACACTTCACCTTCAAGCTATAAGTACACTATTAATTCTGGAAAGATGCAGATGAAAAATACTGAGTACACATAACAGACAAAGATTTCTGGAATCCTAGTTTCACATCTACAGGCAGTTACAGAAATAGACAGAGCAAGAACGAAAACATTACTGACATGCCTGCCTCCATAAGTTTTAATGGGTATGCATTAGACAGATAACAACGGGGAAAAAAATCTTACAGCATCAAGTTTTCAGTTAAATCTACAGACTACAAAACCACCTACAAGCTATAGTTGCTACAGAAGCAAGGTTTTTCCCTTTTGCTTTTTACAATCAGCTGTTGAAGTAATAATTTTCACTATACTTATATTCTTTTGTGGCCTTTACTGCACAATAACTATTTTTTATGCTTACCCATAATAAAGCTTTTGCAAATGCTATAATGCACGACTCGCAGTACTAAAGGTACCACACAGCAACACATTCAGCATGAAAAACAGACTACATTGCTGATTGCTGTTTCAGGAGATGTCTATCAAAATAAATCTGTTGGTAGGATGCATGATTTAGGAGCAGAGAGAGGATTGTCAAAGTAGTATCCAGGGAGTCATAAGACATATAAAACACTAACCCAAACATCCCAGGAACAAAAGAAGAAACGCTGTGGCATAAACAATAATTAACATAGATACAGCTAGAAATATGTACAGAGGGCTGCAGACATAAACTCAATCTGATAGATTTCACTGCCCCTCAGATAATTTTAAAGCAAGATTTTATATTGTTTGCTGCCGCCAAGTGGCGATAATCAGTCCTGTGTCTTATATTTCATTAAGGTTGGCAAGTAAAAACCCCCAAACTTTTCGTTTGTTTTCTTCAATTAGCATCAGCAGTTGTGGGATCAAATTTCTACCCCTCCTCGGTTATCTCATTTTCAACCACTTACATGGCTGATCCCTTTTCAATCTACACTTTTGCTTTATTTATATACAGTCCCTCTTGCTTTGCTCTGTGTCTGCTGCCATCACCATCTTTCTTTCTACAGTGGGCCTAAAATCTTCAGATTAAAATTCACCCTTTGCCTCTGTTCAACTTACCTTGTTCCACCTGGAACTTGGGAGAATGCCTTTCCTGCCAAAGAGGGAAAGGAGGACCTATTGCCTGGAATCTCATTTCACCTCACTGGGAAGTAGCTTCTAAATGGCAACAAAAATGAAAGGCAGAACACTGCAACTGTCCCGGTATTTCTTGGGTACTGTGGTAGCTGTAACAAATATTAATATGGGAAAATGTTAGTCTGCATGACAGTAATTGGCTTTTCCATTCTCACTTCTTTCTTCCTAAACTTCATTCTCATTTTAGTCTGCCTATCACATAGCAGAAATGCTAGCACTCTAGTATGCTTACTGGTTTTTATTTTTATTTTTCAGCAGGGCTTTCTACTGTAGCAACTTACACAGCTCCCATTAGTAACCAAACCACTTCACACTTCTGAGTTTCATCCTCACTCTTACATAAAAAGGAAACCCATTAACACTCTTCTAATCACCTGTTACAGAGAATGAAAGACATTACCTCACTATAGATAAGGACTCACAGAAACACAAAGTACCTGAGCTAACACAGGAAAGCTGTAAGCTGGACTGAACCTCTCAGATCTGTGGTTACACTCTAACTAAATCATCTTCAGCCTTTAACACAATTGGAGGTGGCTGGCTGGCTGTACCTGTCACTTGTCAGGTTCAATTTACCTATCTATTTCAAATGTGAATCTATGCACTCTGGTATTGGAATACCATTTTCCAGGTTCAGATCCCTTCAAGACAAGTGGAAACTCAGATTAGCTGTTACTTAATGCATTTTTGGTGGTCTGTGTGCCCAACACAGTAATTCACAGGCACAACATTGAATGCAGTGCTGCATCATCAGTACTCATACCTCCCTTTTTAGTCTCAAGAGTCCAAGGATGAAACAGTCCACAGGATGTTTAGCACTGTGTAAAGGTAGTTACAGAAAAAATCGTGAATTTGGATTCATCTTTTACCAAGAATAGATTGGCTTTATGAAAAAGAGTGCTCTGTACCTCTGAAAAAAGCACTCTCCTTCATAAACACCTGTTGTCAGACAATTTATTTCCTTCTACAATTATTCTCGTATCAATTGTAAAGAATTTAATCAGCTATTACTTTCTGATCTTTTTATCTGCTGTTGGAGAATTATGAAGAGTCTGTCATCGCTTCTCTGTTACATCTGCGTTCAGCAAGGTCACAGTCTGGTTAGCGCCTCCATCCATGTCAAAAACTAGCCACTCTAAGTGCTTTATTTCAAGTCAACCGGTGATGTTCCTGCCAAAAAAAGACAAACTGAATCACGTCAACAGACTCTTCCCTTAAAGAACTTAGATGAGGGCCATGCTCCCAATCTACTGTAGGGATAAAGGACCTTCGGCCGGCACCACGGCTATGGCAGAGCTGGGCCTACTGCCATCTTGTGCAGCCGCCACACCTGGACACGCTGCCTGCACCGACCGGCCCAGCCCTGGTACGACAGCCGCTCCACGTCCAACTTCGCGTACAACCAAACGCTACACATCAATAAAGCTGACGGAGTAAAGGTAACGCGGAAAGGATGGCTTTCCAGGCTGGCAAGCACCTCGCAGCTGAGGTACTACAGGCCCCGTCGAGCTCTGCGCGGCGCTGACCGCAGCGCAGGAGCTAGAGACGGGCAGGCTTTCCCTCAGGAAAAAGGCGGGCTTTCCCTCAGGAAAAAGGCGGGCTTCCCCTCAGAAAAAAGGCGGGCTTTCCCTCAGGCGGGCCGGGGCTGGTGGGCGGTGGCTGCGTGCAGTCGGGGCGGCTCCGAGGGCGAGACAGGAGCTGGGGGCGCCGCGGCCGAGCGGCAGGAGGAGGAAG
>JAVJGJ010000037.1:105972175-106046875 GCA_035590215.1 Microhierax caerulescens
CGAGGGGGAGCGGTGAGGCGGCAGCTGCAGGAGGCGGCCGGGCGGGCCCCGGGCCTCAGCCATGTCCGAGGAAGGAGCCACCAAACTGCGCCTCAAGCCCCGGAAGGCGCCGGCAGCCGGCAGTCGGGAGCCCAGCCCGGGCCGGGAGCCCCCGCGGCGGCGCCAGTGAGTCGAAAGGGGGGAACGTCGCTCCCGGAGGGGCCGGGGCCCGGGCAGGGAAGGGCCGCAGCTGCCGCCGGCGGTGTTGGGCACCTGGGGCAGGGGCCGCTCGACCCTCCTCGGCCTCGGGGGCGGCTCTGGGCCCTCGGGCTCACCTGCGGTCTGGGACGTTGGCGGGTTAATGCGACTTCATAAACCAGCGCCTGCAAAAATCCCAGAAGCCAGCTGCAAAACACCGTGCACTAGCCCTGTGCCTTCTGCCTGCTCTCTGGCGCAGGACAGGGGCCCACGAGAAATACTAGCGTATGAAAATTAAGTTTTCCTTCTTCACAGTAAGGCTTGCAGGACATCAGAGAGAATTGCCGTTTTTTCTAGCCCTTGGGTAAGGGAGGATTGACGAAAGGCAGGATGAAGTGGCGATGAGCGGTTTGGTTCTTGCCTCGGCCTGTTGGGATGAGCAGGCAGGATGTCATGCCCTTCCAACAACAGGCTTGGGACAGCAGATCGCTCCCTTTCTGAGGGCTTGTAAGGCTTGGCTCTAGTTTCTTCTCAGTGCAGCATCATTCCTGGACAGTGACTCAAGAAAAAGCATCAGTAAGAAGTGGGAACGCTGGAACTAGTATTCTGACATTAACAAGCCATCCTTCTCTTGAAACTGTCTTTGTACAGCATTACTAGTATAAAAACCTTATAATGGTTACATTGTAATTAAACCTTCCTGATGCCATCCTAAGGATATAGATCAAGTTGTTTTGAAAGGTAATCAGGAATTTCAGATGGCAGTATGGCAACGGCTGAGCATACGTGGGGTCAATGTAATCATCATCCTTGGTGCAAGTATTTCAGCGGTTTCTGTGCTCAGCAGGTGCCAGTGTCTGTCTGAGAGGGAAAAAGTGGCTACACTTCACTTTCACTTGGAAGTGAAGACAGTAATAAATAGCTACATCTCATCTGTTACAAGTAGAAAGCAAGGCTTTAAGACTTTTTTTAAAAAAAACTTCAGTGATTTTTTTGATAGCTGTATGAGTTATGTAAGTCATGGTAAACTATACAAATTAGTTTACAGGATAAATAATGCCTCTGTGTTGCAGAAGAATCCTGCTGTTGGCTAGATGGAGGTTCCTTTGGTAAAAAAATAGTATTATGAGCAGCTAAATCTTTATTCTTTTCCTCCACAGGCTGCCATCTTGTCTCTCTTTTAAAAACTCCAAAACCTGCATTTGCATACTTGCACCTACTGACAAATGCTTTTTATGTGCCTCTTTGTGGTTTGAAATGGCAAAGTTATCAAATACTGGTTTTGGTTTAGCACATATAGTGCTACTTGATCAAAAGAAAATAGGTAAGAATGGAGGTTTATGTTGTACAAATGGAAAAGTTACACACATTTTCAATCACGTCCCCACCTTTTGCTTAGCTATTAACAAAGGAAAGCAGTCACCACACATAGCCATTGAACTGGGCTGAAAGCAGCTCATGCACTGTCAGCTAGTGGAAGTTAATTTTAAAACTTTTTTTAAACATCAGCATTACAGCCTTAAGTTCATTAAAAGGCAAACTAAAAGCAATACAGAATACTTTCTTCTCTTTCTCCCACTCTCAAACTATTGGACTGTGTCTTTACAGGACATTGGCTGACAGATGTTCATGGTTTGAAGAAGACGACTTAAATGAGTGTGAAAAAACATGGATTTTGTTACTGAAAAACATTAGTCAAGATTTACAATGCACGGATTGGCAAATAGTGCCCAGTTTTCCAGAGTTCTTTGCACAGGTAGTGTGGTGTATCCTTCTTGTCTGCACTTTGTGTACTGCTTACAACAGTGATGCTCTGAATGATGATGTTAACAGAAGAAACAATCTGAAAATAGCTTTTAAATACATGTTGGCTTTCAGCTCTTTAGTCTTTAAATACAGTGGTGTGACAGCATTGCGTGGCACATAGTGTAAGAACAACTATAGGGGCCTTTTTTGCACCATGGCAAATTCTTTACAACATTTTGCTGAAAAGGTAACCTGTGTAAGTATACTGACTGGTCATAAGCACTAGCATCTCCCTAATGGAATTACACTGGAAAAGGCAAACTAACAGAGCTGAATTACACAGAAACAATTACATTGCTCCAATAGTGTTAGGCAATATTCTAACAAGAAAAACACCATCCTTCTAAAGTAGAATTCTTTTTCTGAACAGCATCAGATTGTTGTTTTCATCCATAGTCTATGGAACACATTAAGCATACCCTCTTGTATCAATTTAGAAATGTTAAAGGAAGACACATAATGCATAAACCCTTGACTGCTTTACAAGTGTTCTTTTATTCAATGTAGTTTAGTTTTCTCAGTATGTATAGTATGTTCAGCCTTGGTTTTATGTATCAATTGAACTGCATTTGTTTGAAGACTGTATGTGTGTGTGTGTCTGTGTGTCACAGAGTTCCAAGAAAGAGAGTCTACAAAAACAAGAAGTCTTTACAGTTGGAATGAGAGACTTTCAGTGGGTATCATTCCCATCTTTTTGCAAAGAAAAACATCTAAACCCAAAGGATCTTAGCTCCCATCAGCTAACACAGAGCCAGATTGACCATTCACAGAAAGGATGGGACCAAGCAGATAAACTGAGAAGTTTACCTTCTACAGCTGAGAAAACATCCTCTGTAACTATTACAGATCAAGCCAAAAATATGGTTGGGGAAGACACAGAAGATACTTCAAAACTGGATGCAAGTCCCGAGTCACATCAGCTCACACAGCACATAAGTTTTGCATGCCACTTAGCATTGTCACAAAGCTCTGCAAAAGCTTTTAGCTTTAAAAAGCCCTGCACAGGGACTGTACAGAGCAGCAGAGAAAACAGAAAAGAAAATGACAGGAAAGAGCTTCAAACACAAACACAGCAAGGGAATGTGTCATTTCGTGAGGCCAGATATGTGCCTGCAGAGAAGCAGCCTCCTCTTGTGAGTGGACCTGGAACTGAAAGCTGCGAGGAGAAGACAGAAAATCAGAGTGAAGGATCCTCAACTCTTGACAGTTGTCCAATGTGTCAGGTTCATTTTAGTGGAATGTAAGTTGTTTTATAACTTCACAGTATACAAAACCCCAAATGGTTCTGGATACATTCTGTATATACAAAATAATGAAGATAGACAAAACTTCTAAGAAGTACTTTTTAATTGTCAGAATTGCCTACTTTTAAGTAGTTTAAAAGTTCATGATTAGTAGATTATACGGCTTCAGAAAGCAAGCTAATTTTGACCTCTCTTGTAAACCTTGCTAGTATATGCAGAATTAGCATTTTTAAATACTTGAGTATGAAAAGATGTTTTGGGGAAATTTGTATCATAATCCACAAACCATTCCAGCATGGCATTCTTAATAGTTAAAAACCTTAACTTTAGAGTTAAATGGATTAATTTCACACCTGTCACTTTCTTTTTAAGATCTAGATGTCACTGTTACAGCGGTACTGGTACCTGTTCACCTGAATGCCTTTGGCTGAGCAGCTGTGCTCTTAAATTTGGATTTAGCTTTCAAGGTCTGGACAAGACGGAAGTGGATTTTTCTTATGCAAGCTCCAGTAGTAGAGCTAAATGAGACTTTAGTCCTCCGTTGCTGTTGAGCTACCTTTACACACACACATATATATATATATACATATCTCAATATAAAATAATCCTCCCTTCCAGCAACTGGATGTCTACTTTACAGTAAGAATTACATCCTCTCTTGAAAATAACACCACTTAGTAGTATTTAGGCTGCCATAGTTGCTGAAAAACGCGCTTTTCAACAGGTTCTCCAACACTGCAAGATGCATTGGCTGCAACCTTTTCTTTCTTTGGAGGCTGAACAAGGAGATAGGATAACTTCATTAATGTTTATAAGATTGTGGTCATTATATCAAGAGATTTAGACAGAAATGTTAAACATACACCAGGTCTTTCTATTCAGTTCCATGCTACTGGTAACTGTGCTGATTAGGATTAGTTTCAATTTTTTTAGGATCTGCCTTACAAAAAGTTGTTGTAATATGGGCAGCAGGGAGGGTGACATCGCAATTGCAAAAATAGCCTGCCAAAAAAGGAAAGGGAAAGCAGACATGGGAAAGCATCCTTCCTCTATCAGAAATGGCATCTCCTGAATCGTCAGGTTGGAGTGGGACATGGAGTAAGGCAATAGTTTTCTACCCTGTATCAATAGCTTGATGTTACCAAGGATAGTATTACTTGTCCGGAGTATATGGAGTGTGAGCATTGTCTTCTAGTAAATGACATAAACTATCTAGCAGGAGGCAACAGCACATGAGCGTGGCTGATAGCAATGCTGAGTGTAGGAACAACTTGCCCATTGAGCTACTAGAACACTTCTGCGATTGCTGAGGAAATGAAGGAGTAAAGATGAATAGTGTAAATAAAAGGATTTGACTTCTTACTGAACAAATTCTCTATTTGCAGACTGTCACAACTGGATATTGATGGCCATCTTGCTCGGTGCTTGTCTGAAAGTGCAGATGATGTAACGTGGTAAATCCAGAAGAATGACGAGCAAAGGAACAAAGCCAAGGATGAACCTTTCTCAAAGGAAAAGGAAAAATGTGTCGAGGCAGCACATCTGTGGCTCAGACTTGCTTTAGCATCACAAACCAGTAACTCAATAGAAGGTCAAGTGCCACCTTGCCTCTTTGGGGTCTTTTTATTTAAATCCTCTCACATGCGTGTAAACTAGTTCTAGTTCTGAAAATAATGCTGTAGGATGTCCCAGAGAACCCCTGGGAAATCAGTCTTGGTACTCCCCGAATCTGGGTACTTCTGGAAAAGTGTCCTGTTGCAGTCCCTGAAGAACCTGTTTTGGCTGATGCACCACAGTTGCTCTGAATCTCTTAACTGTGGATGAAAGCAGTTGAACAAGAGATAACTATTATTCTAATCCCAAAGTTTACTAACTTCCTTCTTTCTAGTAACCTGTGAAAATAAGCTTAATTAAAAAGTCATTGAAGCTTAGCATTTTTCATTATTTTAATATCTAAGTAAGAACTTATGATTGTACAGTTGATTCTGCAAGTATATGTTAAAAGAAAACATCAGTCCACACTAGATAAAGGGTATGGTTTGTTTTTTTTCTCTTTCCGAAGGAACACAGCTAAATTCATAACCTTACTTTGTAGCTTTCGCAGTCAGTATCCACTTGATAAACATGACCAGCCTAAATTGGTCAGGCTCCAGAGAGAACACTTCTAACCGTGTCACAGTACTGAAATGCAAAGGAAGATTTAATACACTCAGTCAGCCAAACCAGCTGCTTTTTGTATCAGTTCCACTCCCCCCGCCCCCATAGTGTTGGAGAATAATGACAACCTGAGAGTTTGTTTTGGCTAGAAAGTATTCAGAAGACTCAGCTACTGTTTTGGTAACTTACAGTAGCAGGTAAATGTTTTGTAAGCTTGAGGAAAAACAGCCTTTCCCATGAATGACAATAAATTTAGTGATAGTTCAAAGGGAAGGGATGAAATAAACCGGAGTAGGTTGTTCATTTCCCCCCAGCACAGTTGTTTACGGAACAGGGTCTCTTATTCAGGCAGTGCACAGGTCTCCAGTCACAGCCTCAAGTTCAAACTGGTTTCCCGCCGAAGGGCTGTGTGCTGGAGGAGCACAATTCTGCCCACTTTGCCTGTTTTTATCACCAATGCCTTCACATCCAGCACAGAAGAGCACAGCTCATGTTTATGAACTTCAGTACCTGAATGGTTTTCTGTCCCAACAAATCTGGATCTCAAAAACCTACACTTCAGGTGCAACCCAAGGATACAGAATAAACACAGAATACAGTATCAAAATACAGTAAGAATCCTATATATTTAATTTACAATGGGGCTCTTGAAAAAGTGCAAGTTGGACATAGCCCAGTTTACTGATAAATAATAACAGTCTATTAACTTTTTCATTAAAGTCTTTAATAGATGTGCAAGAATATAAATGATCTTAGCTGTTATGGATTAGTATACCATCTTCTGCACAATTAAAACTGGTCAGCAAAGATCCCAACTAATTAATTATACAAAACTACAAGAACATATTTACTGTTTTACAATCATTAAATTAGCTAGAATTTTCATTTACTATTTCAAATAAGACAACTATATATCATTACCAGATCCATTTGTAATATATTAGGATTTTTTTTCCAAACCACACATTTAATTACATCCTTCATTTTCTTTTATTTATAAAACAAGTACTTTATATAAAAAATTTCCCCTTCATCATGAACAGAACATTATTCAAACACTTGCACATGAGCAACCGAACTTGTATCCAGCAAACTATTTGGCAACACAGCAACATTGTAAATGCCTGTAAATTTTTAAATAAAATCAAGTAGTCTTTACAATGTTTGTTTAGCAAATGTGTCTTTCTGTTCTTCCTTCCTTCCTTCTGACAATGTTCTGAAACCTAGAAAAATGGGTTAAAAAAAACCAACCCCAACCCACGTTTCTAATATTTCCAAGTTCTTTGCCCTGGCACGTCAAAGGACAGCTTAATCTGTCGTATTTCCATTCATGAGCTGCCTGCAGTCACTCTGATAACTATTGATTAGTTTTATTACCAGGGGAGCTGAAAACACGGAAAGAAAAGTTATTCAGGGTAAATAAAGTAATTGCCAGGGAAAAGGCAAAAAAGGAGTAATTAAAAAAAGGTCAGATTACATTTAAAAGGTAAATGTTTTCTTTAGTAGATAATAAAATATCTGAAGTCCAGGCATTTGAGGCAAGTACTTCTTACTGGTTAAATTATTTAGTGCTGATTAGAACACATTTTGCTTAATATGAAATGCTACAGTCCAACAGAGAGAAACCCACAACTGGAATCTGAATGGGATTAATATAACTAAGTAACCACAGGTCTGCATAATTGTGGTTAATGAGGGGATACAAAATGTAGATTGTTAATCAATGATTAATTGAAAATTTTAAACAATGTTTTGGCAGTCTCATCCTAGCACCTCATGACCTGGATATGAATCCGAAAAATGTCATGTTCAGCACCTAATGCAATGCTGTACCCTGAGAAAACCATATGTTAATGTAAAGAAAGTTAAAATGTTGCAATTTATCCTGCATTTTACACCAAATTAGGTGAGATGTCATGGCACAGGGTTTCTCATTTTTTTTTCCTTCCCAAAAAATTTTTTCTCCCCCCTATCTCTACAACCCACACAATATAGTCAACCCAAAATCTAGCAAAAAGAAATGCTGCCTCGGCTGTTCCTTACAGAGGCAGGTAAATCTTCACCGCACCTGAAGTTTCAGATGGCAACGCACACTTCATAATCCTCACATGTAGCAACAGCAGCTTTTCCAAGCTGATAAATTGTTAACCTTTGTGATGTAATATACCCTTTCCCTGCCCCCGCCCCGCCCCCCTTCCCCCCAGTTTCCACAAGAAGCGTTTTGATAGGTTTTTTGCTTTATCCAATTTCTTGGGTATTAATTTTTCTTCCATTAAAAAAAAATTACTACTTTGATGCAAATCATTTTACCAAAACATCCCATTCTCTTCTGTAGAATGATTAGTTATTAATATACACTGAGTAACTGTAAGCAGACAGTTTATCATAAGTAGGAGGTGTGCTTTATCAGGAAAGTGTATTTTATATTATGGTTATTCTAGATTTACTCTTTAAACTTTAAGGCTATGCTTTATTATACTTTTGCTCTATTTCTGAATACTTGTATTGTTGATAAAAATACTTTTCAAAAATCTAATATACAACACAACATTATTGTAGGTGTAGGCACTGCTTAAGTATCTTCAGTAATCCTTTGTGTGCAAATTTGGTTTCCTTCAATCCATACATTTTGGTAAATTTGGAGTTTAAGACAACAGATTTTGAAATCGATCCTGTAAATTCTAATTTGGAATTAATATTGCTGAGTCACTCTGCATTTCCAATTCTAAAAAGATGCAAAGGAACATTAGGCTGCAGCTGTGAACTGTATGTTTCATACATAAATGGTTACTTAATATTAACAAGCAGAACTTACCAGGTTTAAGAACGTTCCAAATATGTAATAATTCTTCAATGCAGTTTATCCATTTAGGCACTTAAATCTTGTACCCAAATTTATGTTTTGATTGCTAATAAAACACAACTCCTTTTAAATATATCTGAGACGTTTAGACAGGTACCACTTGTGAAAAAAGGCATCAAAAATAAGCTTCAACACCACCGTAATATATTTTATTCTTCAGGATGTTACACGGTCATATTCTTCAACTGGTAGCTCATTGCATCAAATGTTTGTAGAAAGTGTGTGGATCTCAAAAGTTCTTCAGAATCTCCTTTTCCAGGGATGCAATGAATGTTTCAATCCTTCATGAAACAGGCACAAAATGCAAATTCCTTCATTAATGAAGCCAGTTGTGTCAGTGCCCAGAACTTAAGAATCACTAAGTGGCAGAAGACACCCACCAAAATCATTATTCTCTTCTTTGATTTTCAGCAGCAATTTTTTTTTTTTTTTTTTGTTAAATCATTGGTCTCCGTCCAAAATCTTACAGTTCCCCAGCCTTGCATGCATATACTGTAGTTAAGGATAAATTTAAAGGTCATTCACACTGTCCACAATGAAGGTGTCATTCCTTCATACTGATTCTTCTGTTGACAGCAATAACGGATTAATATATTCAAATCCTTCAAATTCTGACTGATCTATTCGCTTTATTATATCTCTGAAAAACAAACAAAAGCACTGATAGAGTTTTATCAATGGCAAATACTACTGTTGTTGCTGTACTTTTTCTTCAAGTCAAAATCCAAGAAAAGACATAAATTTATGTATATACAAAGGGAGAATTTCTTTTAAGATGTAGTGTTCACAAAACTTCCCACTGTAAGTGCACATACACTTGGTATTTGTAATTTGTTGCCAGCTAGAACCTGTAAAGCATGAATATGCCTTGCAATTCTCTGGTGTCACAGAAACAGTAACTGAAGCACTTCACACTTCGGTTTCCTTTCAGCTACTCCCTTCCTACATGCTGAACTCCTGATAAAGAGAGAACTGGTTGTGAACTATGTGGATCCATGATACATACGTACTTTTCACAAAAATCCAGCTTGAGCACCTGGGCAACACATATATCCACAATGAAATCTCCAAATCCACAATTACTTCAGGATGAGAAGCTGCCACCCAAGAACACAGCAAGAGAAAGACCCTGCAACAGCAAATTTATCGCCACCGGAGCAGCCTCAATGGATTGCTGCTTACAGTGTTCATCTTTACAATGACAAATGTAATCAACAGCACATTTATTTGTACAAATAAAAACTCCCTGACCAACTACCTAATGCTGGAGGTTGACCTAGGATTAGCAGGCATTTTATGAAAAAGGCTTTGAAACGGTTTTATCTTTCTTTCAGAGCAGTTTAGCTTTGTTGTGTAGCAACAAAGAAGAGGGAAAATAATAGAAGCACATGGGCTGCAATGTGACAATCTTGTGCCTTGCGATATCACAGCCTGTGTGCAGTATGCCACGGCCTCTGCCTGCCAACGGGGCATCCCGCTACATGCGGTACTTCAGAGGGTATCTAGGCAAATAGGAATCATAAATCCATTACTAAAATCCCATTTCCAAAAGCAAGATTTTAGTATCAGCTTTATAAAACATCTGATTAGACCCACATACTCATTCTAGAACACCATCAGGCTGCTCTACAGACTTCGGTTAGAAATCGTCAAGAATGCAAAGCACTGGAAATTTAACAGGTTTGCTTCAAATGGGAAATTGGTAAACAAGACAACAGTCTGAAAACATCTGGAAAAAGTGCATTGTAGTCTTCAGCAGAGGGCACCTAGTCCCATAAGGAAATCCAAACGTAAATCAATGAAATATACTGTGAAAGTGTAAGTGTAAAGCGTGCAATGCAAGTCTTTACTGCTCCCTGACAGTAAAGCTCATCTAGAAATCCCAGCTGCACAGATTTCAGGATTCCAAGTCTTAGATTTTCAATAAATCCCAAACCTCCTTTGATTCATTTTTACTTCTGCATTCAAATGCCAAATAAGCAGCAGAAAGTTTCATTGTATTTTTAACACGCACCACTCCGCTCTTTAATGAGAAACAGTATTTTAGAGTTCTTTAAAAGGTGTATTTAAGGGCCATCTGGCATTAGTGTTGCACACTCAAGCCTTGAAAGAAAAATGTGCTTTAGAAAAAAAGAGAATGGACTTCCCCCTCAACTGTTGCATTCCTCAGCAATTAGATACTCCAATTTTTCCACTGTTGGCATTTGTCCCCCCCTTAGCTCTGATAATACATGTACCATGAGACATATACCAAATGCTTCACAAACACATGAAGTCCACAAGACTGTTTTTTCTCCGACATTTTCCCGCATTGCATAGAGCTCCCTCTTGTTTTTCCAAAGGGAGTTCAAGTACCAATTTTAAATGTAACACTTCTGTAAACCCTGAAAACTGCGAACAATCATTCTCTTTAGCACTTTGGGCAAGTTGTCTCCCATCCAGCTACCAAAACTAGAGCCTGTCTTCTTATATGCCACCTTGTATCTGAAGGAACTTCTGCCTTCGCGTACAGCAGTCACTCCTCAGCTTTCAAATTCCCTTATGAACACATACTTTTTCTTCCTGCATTTTTTTTCCATAGCGCTTTTAACTAGCAGCTTTCTGGAAGATTCTTCTGCTATCTCAAGGTTATTCTGAGACCCAAGGAGCTGTGCCTCCATTTTTTTCTCCCAAGTACAGAAATACAAGCTGCCTCGGTCAGGAACCAAACTCCCATCTCTTCTTGCAGTGCCAAGCATGTGCTCAACAGCAAATCAATACTGTACTCTGAACTTAGAATACTAGGCAGTCCTAAGAAGTTTGAAGGATATAAGAAGTACGGATAAGTTATCAAGATATTTAACTTGACCATGTTCTAATGCTAAGTACATAGTTTCTCCGTAATTTTCAAGGAGTTTATACATTAATTTCTTATTATGCAATTGTATTTGGAGAAAAAGAAAAACATACTCATCATCTGGGGTTAGCTGCACAGGTTCGCTGGTGAACTGTGTATCAAAGTTATCCAAACCATAATCGTCTGTGATCTGAGGCTGAAATGGAGGGGTTGTTTGCTTCTTTTCCAGCTAAGAAGAAAATATAATGGGACAGGGCAAAAATTAGAATATTGAATATTAACAAAATCCCCCAAGAATATCAACATACATCAGCTCTAGAGTACACACACAGAAAAGTCACTGTAGGTGACTACAATATTGGTGGAAGATATAAACTTGTTAAATACAGTCTGACATTAAGTTTTAGACTAGTAGATTTTGACACTAAATGATATATGCTCATGCTGTTTATCCTACTGCTGCATTTTAAACAAAAAAGCTTCAAAAATAGCTGATTTAATAAAATTTTAAGTTTAAGACTGAAAAAAAAATGTTTCCTAAGCCTTTTGCCCTATATATTAAGAAGAAATACTGTTGCTACATACATCTGGCTCAACAGTTTTCAAGCTGAGAACGTATTCCAGAAGCTTTCCATTCAAGGCAAGATGCTTTCCCAGTTCATAACTAATTTTTCCATTTTATAAACTCCTCTGAAGTTGCCTCTTGTAACGGCAGCCTCTTAGATCACATCAAATCAACATAACCAGGTTTATTTGTTAGCGTTAATTCCAGCACAGAATGAAAAAGTAAGCAATATTTATGTCCCAATCAATCACTAACCACAGGTAAGCAATCACTAAAAGCACACAGTGCTCATCAACAGAGCAGCTAAAGCAGCCCAGAATTTTATTCTGCAATTATAATTTAATCGTGAATACATTTACATGCAATATTTCTTGCTACATGAGCTGAAACCCCTTACCTATCTTCCTCACCAGGGATAAAAATAATCAATAAAAATAAAAAGTCAATAAAACATGGAGATTTTTTTTTTGACTCAAATAATGCTGGCTAGTCATTAAGAACCTCTTCTCATTTGCTATACTAGTAGCATGTTCCATAAGTTTTCTGATTAAAGCCAAATCCCTACTATCCTCCAGAGTTATTAGATCTCTTTTATGCCAGGTCTGAGTGATACAGGAGCTGATGACAGATTAAATGATGTTATTTGTATAAAACACTATCCATGAAGAAGATTTCCACCTTTTTAAGCTTATTTTCAAGTAGTCATAGTTCTAGACCCACTGGAAAATCACAGGTAAGAGTTTTTGCATGTGGAAACCTGAGCAACTACTCCAGCTGATATATTAGAAACCAGTATGTCACACCAGTCGATAATCAGTTTGTCACCTTGCATGGCCACCTCAGTTCTTAACAGCTAAATCACTTTTTACCACAAATGACAAGTAATACTACTATGTTTTCTACATGTTACATCTATCATATTACTGAGCCTCCCAGGTGAAGTATCTTAAGTCACAACAAATCGCTGGAGCTCTTGTAGACTTACTTGTCTATGAACTATTCAAATGTGTTGATACGTTTCATGTTTTTCCTGAAGTTATTAATGATACACTGCTCACTTTTATGAAGAGAATCCTCTTCATTGTGACTTGCAATTTCAAACTGCACCCTAATATAAAGACTGTCTAAGAAACCCAAGAAAACTCTCTTCTGCTTCGTAACAAGAGGGAAGAAAAAAGAATTATTAAACTCACTGGTTGCAAATCAGCATTAGCTGCCTCTCTCCCATCCATACAGTTTGGGGAATATTCAAACTATTCTTTTACACTAAGCAGTCCACAGAACAGCCAAGTGATAGCTATCACTCAGCTCCTTCGCACAAGCAAACGTGCCAGTTCAAAGTGTCACATTCTGGTACACAATCCTGTTTAACGCCAAAGGCAGGAACTTAAAACACATCAGTAACACACAACAATAGCTAATTTTTCAAACACTTTTTAATCTAACTAGAAATTCCCAGCATTCCAGAGATGTTACACTGCTTAACAGGGTGTGATTTCAGTTAAGGCTGTTCTATGAACACCTGTGCACTTTGTGGAAAGGTGACTGACCAAATACCAACATCCCCAGCTGTCGATATGCTGAGGTAATGCCTTATACCAAAAATAAGTAATTCAGGGATGGAACACAACAAAGGTAACAAGGAGTGCATTAATGCTAGAGAAGAATTATATTTGAAAAAGCATAACATTTTAGAAAGTATAAACTGTACCTCTGCCTTTCTAATTACAAATAGTAGGAAAATCAAAATGTCTGTGTGCTGCAGCAATCAATGACAGAAAAAGAGTAGAACTAAATAAAACCAGTTAATAGTAGCTTTCATCCTAAATACAAGATCCTCACATGCACATATCAATGAGAGGTATGGCAAGACTCTTTATAGGCAAACTGGCTATGAAGAAATCTTATTAGCTCAGTAAGTAAACTACTGTATTCACTAAGCATTAAATAAGAAAATATCATACACTGAAGTCTAAAACTAGCTCACAAATTGACATTAAAAATTCATATAACCATAGAGTATCTCAAGTTGGAAGGGGCCCATAAGGACCACAGAGCCCAAAACTACAAGCTACTGATCCAGTTTTCCTGGATACTCTAGATTTACTTGATACTGCATGGCATTGTGTCTGAGAACACCTATTGCTTTCAAGAAGCTACTGCAATGACTTTGGATGTTCACCTGGATTAGACTGTAATTAGTAATTCAGAAATAAGCAACTCTGACTTCTGGCTTTAGCTTTCCCAAATCCCACGCAATACTGACCGCAATACTTTCAGAGTTCTCACACCCAGCATCCTGCATCTCCCCTTCCTCCTCGCCCATGACCACATGTCCATCTCTGCTTCCCCCTCCCCCGCTTCACTACAAACTGATGCAAGTGTCCTGATTAGAGAGCTGCTTTTGAGGACAGAACAAATAAAAGCTCAATTCCTCCGTTTTTACCCTGCTAGGGAACTAAACTGGTCCCACCTACCAAGATGCTCATTTTCACATAAACCAAAACAGAGTATTCTTGGAGATCTACCAGCCTTCAAATTAAGCAAGGACTGATGAAACTGCTCAAAACTCATTAGGGTCATACTGGGCAAACGAACGGTACCGTGTGCAAGTCCCTCTTCCTTCACAATTAAAAACACTATTGCTGTAGCATAAGCATTTGAAGGGAGTTACATTAAACCTTTCAAATGGAGGCTCCATCTAATTTAATGGAATCAAGGCTAGTTTTAACCTATACAAAGTCATAGAAACTCGATCAATTTCCCTTCCACAATCTATAATCTTTCTTTTATAGTTCAATACATAATACTCAGAAGGTATTGCTGGAAGTTTAGTTCCCAAACCATATACAACTCCATCATATGTTTCAAACAGTAAAACATATGCTGTTAGTACAGTCCAAGGCAGGAAGATATATCAGATATTTTCAACTTGCCATTCAAAAGGTTTAAGTAAAAGAATTTTAAATGGCTAAATTCTACCAACAAACTGGCTTATATATTTACTTTCACATCAGCGAACTCCTAGGTGTAAATACAAAGTCTTAGGAATTTGGAGGATCAGGCAAAACTGCAACACATTGACCATGGCAGTACTGTGAGAAACATTGATTACCCTGAAAATTCGCCCTTCTCTCCAAAATGTCAATGCTTCTTATTTCTTTTTTAAGTATTTGATTTGTTTTAGGACCAGATTGTGACACTTCTTGTTAGCCACACAGACTGAGAAAACATAGTTTTGTTAGAAACCCAATTTTAAAAGTATAACCAGCATGCCAGTTACAGAGCAAGGACATCGCAATAGACTAAACTGGCAATTAAATACACCAACCCAATGAAGATGCTAGCATATACTGCCTCATAAAATGTGCTTTTTAATCAACTGTAGTTTTACCTTTTTTGTAACTATTTATAGATGCTAATAAGTTTTGTCTGTTTTGTAAAAAGAACGTAATCCCTGCAGCATCACTTCAAGAGTCATTACTGACCATCAGAGAATGAAAATTTTAACTTGGCCCCAGATTGCCAATTCAGCAATTTTTATATTCATGACTATGTTATACATAATAGATAACCGCATTTTTTCACAATTCTTCTATATATGACTATCTAAAATGCCAATGCTGCCAAATGTTTACTTAATTGGTATGGTACATACATACAAAGCTCCTTTAATTTAAGGAGGCGCTGACTATATACACCAATCTTGAACCTATAAATGGATTCAAGTCATCCCTTTGCCCGTAGAAGAAAATGATGGAGAAGTGAGATAAGAAAAAAAAAATAATTGTGGGAATCCTGTTTTTCAGCATTGGCACAAATATCTCAACATCCTTTCTGAATAATGCTTGTAATGCATTTGTCAGCATTGCTATTTTCAGAGTGGAGGTTTCAAGCTACACTCTGCTTCCACAGCTGTTTGAAATGCTCTCAGAAAATACTAAGGATTTCTTTTGTTAGGAATCTGTTTTTCCCATTTAACATTAGTGAATCAGATATTAATTAGAAGAACAAGGGAAAACATAAAGTAAATAAATCTATGCTTCTAATCCTAAAAAGAGTGTGCCTGTCACCAGTACATGTCTTTTTTTGTTCAGTGGGTCACCTAAGCAGAATTTACAGGACCTTAAGAGCAGGATCAGCATCTCACTGTTACAGGCTTTGTAAAGAATCTCACAAAGCTTTATTGGAACTGAGGTACAAGACTTCTCCCACATATGCCCTGGTAATAGAGAGGGGGCACGCTGGGGCAGAATTGAAGGTGATGCAGCAAACAGAAGGAAGGCTAGCTGTACATTCTGGGTTACAGAATCACTGAGGCATCTGTGAACACACTGAATAATTTACGTTCCTGTTCCTGCTGGAGGGAACCCTTTGGTCAGATCATAAAAGGACAAAGATGTCATAGCAAGTTTATTTTTCTCCACTCCCTTAAAAAAATAAATCAGTGTAGCTTAAAGATATGAACACAGAATCTCAACCAGAATACTTGCGCAAGAGTTCACACTGTAATATTAATGATACTCAAAACCTCCAGGAAGGTCACAGACGATTTCACAAATACATTGCCTCTGCAAAAATGGAAGCTTAGCCTTCACTGATAACAGCAAGTCAGACCATGTAATTACTAAGCTTGTTAAACTTGAAGATCCTTAAGAAATTCCTGGAAAATTCTGCATAAAACTAAAATTCTACCTAGTGCAAAACTGTGTTTCTATGTACGGGCAGAAAAGACGTTTTCAGGGAGAGTGAGGATAAGGTTTTAAATTATGTTGTATACCTCACCACTAATAATTTTCTTTTTGGTAATGATATCAATAGACATGCCATTGATTTTTTGTTTTAATCCTAGGAAGTATAATCCACTTAAATTCCTTAATGTAACGGGGAATGTATCACCACAGAAGTTTGTATTTAAAAGACTGTGGCTAAAATAGAGAAAGTTACAGCATTTTCTGATCAGTATTTTTGAGCTATACATCTACACGACCTACATCAACACTCATGCCACAGGGCATAAAATTGACTGTTATATGAATCAGAAGGAAGTGAGTTATCCGTATGAGAAACGCTGTAGTCTAGGAGCATTTGGAACCATTTTTACCTTCCTCTGAAGCTGCTGGTATTGGCTTTCATAGAGACAGGCTACCAGATTGACCATTACTCTGATCTGTTATGGCCTACGTGGTATATACAGTTTGGGTTAGCCTTGCTGGCCACGGGAGGTCACCGCTCCTCTAGAGAAACATCAGATAGAAAAGCAACATTCAAAACTCCCTCTGGAAGAGACCTCAAGTCACCAATAGAAAACTGACAAATCGCAATTGGTTTTCATGCAACACATCCTCAGCGATAACAGTGTTAAAAGACAAAGCTATAAGCCTCTTAACATGTGGGTTTGTGTGGAGACTGAAATTCCTTACAGAGTTTTGTTTTCATTGTTTTCATTTAAAAATTAAAATACACGTTAATGAGGCTATTAGCTAACCGTGACATGCCTTTTGCCGGGAAAGAAGCAGATAGCCCTCCTTTCTGTTTCACAGTCTTTTGAAATACTAGATGTTAGAGAGTATTTAGTATCAGCTGTAATTCTTAATTTTTTTAAATGCTTTTTTTGGTATCTGCTCATGCTAAAGCAAAGTTCAACTTTCTGTTAATGTTAATTACTGTGAAGCTGCCAGTAGGGTGAGATCCATTTTAAAGAAATGGTAGCTCTGCAGGTCACACTGTCTGCATTCTCTTCTGCTGGTTAAAGCCACACTGCCCCATCAGCCACGCCGTAACTATGTTGTTCTAAGATTTAAACAACTCACCACACTGTTTAGGTTTCCATGCAGTTTCTACACTACTATTTCCAGCAATCTACCAGCAGCTTCCAGATTTTTTCTACTTTTGAGTCACATACGGCAAGCTAAACCACCCTAGCAATAAAGTAATAATAATAAAAAAATATATTCTCCTATGGATATACATCCCCACCCATCCCCTTCTTTTTTTTAATGAATTTAATTACATTTTAATACATTTCCAACACAGGTTCAGGTTAAAAATTCCCATTTGGACATCTGTCTCACCAAGTTACAGTATGTACTTTTGTTTACAGAAAGTACTAACTTTTCTGCAGTGAGAAATTTAGTATTTTCATGCTGACATATTTAGCCTTCTTTGGTCCCAGTAAGACAGTAACGGAACTCAACAAATGAGATGGAATGGTCTGTCCAGAGTACAGGATGTGCGATTACAAACGCAGAGACCACGAGGGTCACCTGGTATCACTGAGAAAGTTATGCAGCCAGGCCATCTGATAATCTCCCTTCTGAGATGGAAAAGGAAATGTACATACTACCTGCAATTCAGACCGCCACTATTTAAATAAAACTTTCATTATGCCTTCTCCTTTTAAAGTATATACCTATATTGCTACAAGACTGATTCATCTGTCCAAGCATGTTTTTGTGCAGGTATATGTGCTTTATTATTCAAGGTATCTAGGGAGAAAGAAAACTCTTTAAGGAATCTAGCCCTTTAATCTGTAGGAAGGTAACAGGTATTTTCCTGGATAAACTTCAGAAAAGGCTGAACTTGTGTACTCCCTTTATTTCAGCTGTTTTTTTCCTATAGATCTAAATCCTAGTCCTGCTTCCTTTCAAGAAACGCTGTCTGCTTCAGTGTGGCTGAAGAAATTTGGAACTTGTACGAAAACATTTCCAGAACACAGTGAGGCAGCCAAGCAGATGGAGCAATTTCATACTTCTCTGCAGAGCATAGAAAACTAGCTTATTTTCCTATCATTACTTAAAAGAGTATGATCACAGGCAAAAATCAATCTGTTTATATGATTTTACTGTTGTAAAAAGGCATTCAGTAAAATGTATACAAGCTATACAGCTTGCATAGATTTTACCCAGAATTAAATTAAAAATAGCTCCAAAACCTTTTGACAAGCCACCTCAATCAGAAATCTTTTTAGTTCTGTCTCCCTTCATTCTTGACTTAAAGTCCATCCTTACAGTATTCACATGTGGATCACATTCATCATATCCTATTTGCAATCATGAGTTCAGTAAAATAAATTTTTACAGTAACCGACGGCACTTAAACTTAAAGCATTTGCTTAACTGCAGTTCAGTGTTTTATTGTCCATTAAACCATGAGATAGATTAAAATGATGTTGTTTAACTTCAGTAAAAAGTCAAAGTTATTATGGCAACTAAATTCCAAAATATAGTAACATAGGGCAACAGTAGATACACTTCAAAAGCCTTCAAAGCTGTAAGAAAGTGTCATGTTTATGATGAGTAAATGTAAAAAATTTTGTTGTAGGAAAAAAAAAAAAAAAGAAAGTCAGGTATGCTTTATCAGAATTCCTGTAGAAAGAAATGAATGACCACATTTCTTTCTGCTCCCTTATCACAAGAGACCCTGATGGGTCACTGCCCAAGATGATTAGAGAGTCAACTCTGACTTCTTGAATTCCCTAGTCAGTGTGGTGCTGGTACGTTTTGAAGGTTTATCATGTTAAGAATAAAAAAGGCTGAAAATAATTAAAAAAATAGGAAAATGCATTTTGATCATAAACAGAATATAATTTTTAAGATTTGTTTGGAAAGATATCTATGATCTTTGAATTTGATAAAGTGATCCAAAAACAGCCTCTCTCTCCTCCCCCCCGAAGTGCAAGTAAAGATTATTCTTTTTTTGGTCCAGCCTTCTGAGTCTAGGGGTAGCAGCCTTAAGGGAATAGATGATGGCCAACTGTTACCTAAGAGCAGCTCTGGTGCAAAAAGCCTTGCTCCTTTTCCTAGATTTACTCTTGACCAGAGATCGTTCTTCCTGTGAACTCTCGTGCTGCGCTCAGTCAGCTTTCCCCCTGGCTACAACTTCTTTGCAAGTCTAGATGGAACACTAAAAAGAGGTATCTTCACCACCAAGATCTGCAAATTCTCTTTAAAGGTCTTGCAAATCCTTCACACTCCTTAGCGGTATCTGTCTAACACTAAATAGTATTCAAATTCATTAGTATCTTTTTGACATCTTCTTCTGAAGAAGGTTCTGCAGCTGCAGAGAGGAATGCATTACACCTGGCATGCCTGTATGTTATGAAGTTCAACTGCATTTTGCAGAGGCCTCAGTGTTGCTGCATGCCAGTAACAGCAACATGATTAAGCTATGAAGTCCGTATGTCATTCACATGTATCTCCCCAGAACGTGCCAAGTAAAACGGGCAAGTTGCACATGTCCCAGGGAACTCCTTTCATCACCATTCAATGTAGTATTTCTCTTAATATTCCTGGTCATTCTTATGGACTATATATAAATTATTGCCACTTTTGAGATAAATTATTCGAAATGTAGAACAGTAGATTTCTTCCATTTAAAACAGAAGTTTATACAAACTGTATTGGTTTGATATAATATACAGGTCAGGTCGTAAGAAAAAAAGGAAAAGCTTCTGTGCGTTTCAAAACAACACTAACAACAAAAGCCAAATTTACACAAATAACAAAATCATGCACTCCAACCAGAAATAAGTTACTACAGTAATACCTTCTGTAATAATTAACAAACTCTACAAATTCAACTACATTAAATGATATTGGAGAGAAATGTCAAAATACTGAAGTAATATACATTAAAAGCCAGGCAACAGACACCAATATAATTAGTGTTCTGCATTCAAAAATAGGATTCCATAAATAATTCAGCGATGTAAGTTTTCTTAAACCTGGTAGATGACACTCAAGACTGAAAAATTCCCACACAGATGCTTACTGCTGCAATACAAGAGTTAGCATAATATATTTACTTTTCTTCCTAAAGAACAGCATTGCTGTGCAATTAGGGGGGACTTACTTCTGATATATCATAGGTCATACATAAAAATTACAATTGTTATTTAGATCTCAAGACTCAGATTTCTAGTTTAATGTTCTGCAGAGCCACTGAGGACATACGACTATAATAAGTAAAACTGACAATTTAGGAATATAAGCATACAAATATGGAAAAGCTACTGACTATATTTAGCAGGAAGGAAAACCTCTGCCAGATTAGCTGCAACACATTTATACAGAGTAAATAACTTGCTTGAATCAGCCTTTAACCTGAAACTCTTACCACCACAGCAGTGGGGAGAAAAAAAATAATCTGTCATCTAATTAGATTTGTAGTAACACAGATACCAACATTCTAGTCGTAAAATTTATACTCAGTTAAAAAACACCAAAGCTACAATCTGCATAATCCAACTTAAAAAAACCAACCAGGTAAGCATTACATAAGTGAAAAGTAGTTAGCGCTGACCAAAAGGATTACTTGTATTTCCAACATGGGTAGGAAACCTGGTTTTAGGGCCAGGACATCTTATCATGCTCACCACAGTGTAAGCAACAAAAATGTGATCAACCGCAGAAAAATCTTGCTTTCTAGGTTTAAGACAAGAGCACAGGAGATACAACGCAATCAGGAAACTGATTTCTGGGCAGTGAATCTCAATATATCAACATCCCATCAGCTATCAGGTCTTAGAAAGCATCACAAAATAAAAGTTGTAAGGAAGACAAAATTATCTCCTGCCAAACAAGAACGGCAGCATGAAAAAAAAAAAAAAAAAAAAAGCAAAATGAATATTTAAAAATTGAAGTAGGGTGGAAAGATTGTCATCATGAGTCAGTTGTAGCTATGCATTGACATTTCAACAGCAAGGCATTCAACTGGCTGTTAAACATCAGGCTGCCTCTTCTACGTTATACTCAGTAAAGTATTAAAGCACTCTTTAAAAAACCATACAGTGACCTTGCAGCCTTTAACTTGAGAAAATGAATAAAAAAATATGTTGGTACAGCTCTAGAAAAAAACTTTCTGCTTCTGTACGCAGCTAACACTAGCAATGACTCTGTAGTTTTCTTCAGCCTACAATGGATAAATACCATAAAACCAGGCACCAGGGTAAGAACAGACTTCATGCACTTAAAGAATCAAAAAAAGGTTGTGTTGATACTTCCCTGAATGCTGTTAAGCCATGCTGTGTGCAGAGTGAGTAATCTAAAATGTTCTTAGCTGTGCCACGCACAACTCGGATGACTAACACTAGGAAAAAAGTGTTTATGGTATACGTGTTCACTTTACTGTTATTTACTTTTCCATTTAACTCAAGCTTCATACAGAAAAAAAATTTAGTCAGCATTAGACTAACTTCCTTGCCTTTCAACTTGAAAAGATTTGGAAAAGCTTTGAAGTCTAAATCTTTTCTACTCATCACTTGCATTGCAAAGAAAATTCAAATAACTAAAACACCTTTCCAAACTTTTCCCATTCTCTCCTGAATACACTTCACAACACTCTTATTAGAAATCTAGCATAAAATTTATCAGTTTAGATCCTCTTGAGCAGCACAGTCCTAATCATATTACAAAACAGATCACCTAAACGTTTCCATTAGGTTTGTTTTTTTAAATTGATATTTACTATCAAAGCTTTCAGCCAAAAAAGTAGGTAAAAAATTAATCAGAATTCAAACCAGCACAAATGGTGACCAAAAAGTACCAACTGCAATTAAGTTTCTTAAGAGAAATAAGAAAAAAATCAAATCCAACAGTCTTCTCTCTTTCCCTCTCTTCCAAAAAAATCTCTGCAAAACCAAACAGAAACCTTGCAGCATGTGATGCTTATGCTTTACCACAAATTCAAGCAAGTTGCATTATCACACCACTCAGTAGCTAACATAACAAAACAACACGTACGCTTAAGGGAGAATACAAAACAAGGGATGTCTGACAAAATTAGGGACTGCCTTCATTATATGAATAATTTTGTAAACGCCAGGTATTTTAAAACACTGGCTCCTTGTGATTCTCTTCTCCTAAGAATGTTAACAATGAAAGTCTGAACAGCAGGCTTCAAAGTAGAAATTTCATCAAGCTGTTTTCTCTCCTTCTCTGAACCTCTCTCATGTTATTACAGGCACTGCTGCCTGCCCTTTTCTCCACTTCCAACAGACTTCCTAGGCCTATGGAACTAATGCATACATATTTTTTCACTGTTCAACTAGGTATTAAAAAAAGAAAATTAATGATGATAAGGCAGTGGTCCCAATTGTTTCATTGCTCAAGTGTTAATAAATGTAACATAATAAATGTAATTTCTGTGATGTTTATCTATGATCAAGACAGAAGCAAGCACAATTACCCAGTAACAGAAGCTTTTAAAAAACATTTTCAATAAAATTGTATGCTTCCAAAACCACTGAAATGCAAGTCATCTACTCCATCATGAACTAAAAACTTCCCTCACACCAGCAGCAATAAAGAAAACCTGAAAGTAATCATCAGAGAATCATTTTAAATAACCACACTGCTTTCAAGCCACATCCTTAAAAAAAAAAAAGGACATGGTTGTACTCATGCCTACTCATGTTACTAAACCCTGTTACCTACCTGAATAACCTTACTGATTTTAAAAGCTATACAATTTGTAAATTCAGGTTGGTTTTTTTTTCCTTTTTAATGTATTATAAGTAGTTTGCAAATGCTTCACGTAACTGAAGCACCTCATCTCCCATGGTTGTATCCAAACTGGTTTCATGACACTACCCAGTCTGATGGCTGTGTTAATCAACGACGAACCTTCCTGTCAAGGCAGAAAAGGTTTCTAATCACAGCAAGAGAGATGAAGTACCAGGATAGCATTCCAACAGGCTGTCTTTGCTAGGCCGCACTTCCCTGTCCAGTGGAGTCTGAAATGTTTACTCATAGGACGATATGAGATGAGCACCCAGAAGAGTAAAGCACTGAACTCTGACACTGGAAATCTGTGCAGTCCTTCACTCTACAATTGAAGGCACCTTGTGTGTATGATGAATGATGAATAAATTTTATAGCAGCAGAACCCAGTGCATGAGTTTGCAGACTCTCCAAATAGAAACCAAGGAATAAATGATTCCACCAATGCTTTAGTGTTTGTTTTTTTTTAAAATTTGTCGTATATCTTAAACACAATACCCACAAGTTGTAACTATTCTTAGAGTTTGGAAGCAAGCCAGATTTTTGGTTATGAAATAAAGTTCGTTTCCTTTATGATCATGAAAGAAAGCTTGTTTCTCCATCACCTGGAGAACACAAAATAGCTTTTGCATTTATGGAATTGAATTTCAGTAATTGTAATGGGGTTGTTACATATGCAGGTAATTAATAAACTAAAAGAATCTATCCCTTTTGAACACATATATAAACTAGAAGTAATTATTTTTACCAGATCCCAGTCTATGCTGCGGAAAAATGTATGAGACTTGATATCAGAAAATCCTGTCTGCGGCTGACAACCAAGCCTCTCTTTGGGATCCTGCAGAAAACACAGAAACTCGTTATTACATACTCTACAGCAGTTACAGCCCGTGTTTGTCAAAAGGCCACATACGTGACTCCAGCGTTCCCCATTACTACGCAAACTGCTGCTAAGATAAACGTATTATGGCTATCAAGGGATTTTCATTTTTTTTTTTTTAAATGAAGTTTGTTTGAAATTTCATTTTTAAATGATATTTTACAACTTAAAATTAAAAAAAAAATCATTTAGTAATGTATAATTCACATCCTTCTTTTCCCCATTAAATATTATAATGGTTCTATGGATTTCAATCAGCTCAATAAAAGGAACAGTAAGGATTAAAGAAAAGTTTATAAACAAACCTATAGTTATTTTTCCCAACTAGCTGCAGGCTTTTAAGTTAAGTATGTGCTATGGAAGTCCCTCAGTAAATTAGCAACTGAGAAGTGGGTTTCTTTAACATACAGGATACCATGGTTTTATAGACTTTCCTAGGAGTAAGCAGATTAACTTCTTAACTGTATTGCTTTCAAGAGGAAGCTCTGACTACCAGATCTTACATACTAAAAATAAGAGACTGTTACTTACCTTGTTTAAAAATCCTTTTAACACATGGGAAGCTTTGACAGAAAGGAACCTTGGAATCCGGATTGGCTTCTCGAGAATAACTGTTAAAGGTTTAAAAACAGGCTTTAAAACATCAATATTGGTTTTTGTTTTAACATTGCCCATGATTTCAATACAAACACTGTATTATTTAAAAACATTACCATTTGGAAAATGGGAAGATAGAGTAATTGTTTAAAATAATGCGAGCAAAAGCAGTTACAGTAATTCAAGGCATTGTTATATGGACATGTCAAGATTTCCTAAAAACCTCCAACCATTAAGCTTCATTACTTTTTTCTGTTGTTTGTAGTATAAATAGGGAAGAAAAACTTCTGCAGTGTCCTCAGTATATGAAAAAGCATGATTTTAAGCAGGAATTGATTTAACATTAGGCTCGTCAAGATGACCATGGCAGATTCTATCACATGATTGTAGTGACTAGTTTAAAGAATGGTTCTACATATTAGGAAGGAGTAGGCAACTTCGCAATTCCCCAAACTGATACTGTTTCTGTTGTAATAAATATGGCAAGTATTACTGCTTTTTTTAAGAGAAATTCAAACATCATTTCTCCTGAGGGGCAAAACAGTTAAGAAAAATTTATATTAATTTAATCACAAGTTGTTTTTTTTTTTTTAAATATCTGGAGCAACACTATAGGTTGATATACTACTGTCAAGAAAGATCCTCCTATCCTCTCATGTTAGCACTGTGCTTTAAAATTTCTTCCTGGCCTGGCCTTGTAACGAAAACACCTTTCTACATAATTTCTGTCTGTTATTTCCAAAATGCGGTCATTTTAAAGAAATATTATATTGTCTGAAAAAGGCTTCCTAATTCCAGAGCATTTTATCTGACTCCAACAAAATCAATTCCTGGGATGAAGAACTGATAATAGTGGGACCCTTTATCTACAGTAGATCTACAGGCAGCTATAGGATAACAACGCAGAAGGAAAACCTAACTGTCCTGGAACTACTATTTTTAATTATTTCTCCCCCAAGAACAAACAAAAAATAACATCAAAATGACTATACCTTGGAAGAGGTAATCTTCAGTGTTCATGTCTGGATTGTCAGTAATAATATCAAAAGGAGACCTTCCTGCCATCATTTCAAACATTAACACACCGAGAGCCCACCAGTCCACACTGAACCCTGTAAGTATTTGCAGAGCAGATTTTCAGCCAGGCCTCCTTGACCTTAGGTGTTCTCTCTCATAAATGATTAATCGCCTGGTTCTATGAAGTACTGAAATTCTCTACTTTCAATGAAGCCACAGGCATCATGACTTACGCTGTCAATGGGTGACATTTGAGAGACCTTTCTGAACTGGGATTACAAATGTAATCCGTATAGGTGTAATCTGTATAGTCTCCCAGACACCAACACTTCAATGAAAATTCAGTGTATTTAAGCTGAGAAGTTCCAGATTTTTATTTCTTTTTTATGTTGAACATTTTAATTTTAGTATCTTATAACTAAAACACAGATTCAACTTATTGAGCAGAGCAGTTCATAAATAACAACACTGGTTAAAAAGACCATTATACTTTTGACTTCTGCATGAGGAGTAACTTTGCTATAGTATTCTATAGCCTTGCCTGGTGGATAATAGTAGCTGGGTTGTCAAGTTCTTCAAGGAAAGGACTTTGTTTTGCTACAGAATCATTTAATAGTTATTTTTCAGGCAAAGTATGATTTTAAAAGAAGATGAAATGAGCGACTGCAAGAGGAAAACAAATACAACCTTATCATTTTAGAAAAGAATTAAACTGTACAATATGCATTCAATTGTCTCACCATAAAACAGCACAAGAATGTGGAAATTAAGAATAAATGTGTTTCAAGCAACCTAGAACTAGAACTTTTCTTTGTGATTTGTTATAATTACAAATTGTTTAGCCACACACAGCTTACCATATTCTTCTCCTCTGAGGATCTCTGGTGCAATATAATTTGGTGTCCCACAGAAAGTGCTTGTAGTGTCACCAGGGCCCAAACCTTCCTACGTGCATAAATCATTTCATAGGTTAAAAGCTGATCTCCTTTTCTGGGAATTTCCCTTTATTAGACTTACAAAGCCAAGTTACTTAGGGAGTCTAAAGACCTTCCTTTCAAAAAAGGCAATGATAGAGCAAAATAAATACTCATAGAGCTCAAAGCTGGCTTATGACTTTACAGCTTACCTTCAGGAAATTAATTGATAAAACCTGAATCGCAAAACACATTTGTAACAACATTTTGCTTACTGTTTACAGATACACTTTAGTCCAATTCAGATCAAAGTTACACAATTTAGATCAAAATCAACACGGAAGTCCTTTTCAAATAGATGTTGGGGAAAACCTTCATTTTTTAGGAATGAAGCAATCAAACTTTTACATAACTGCTGCATTCCAAGTGAAGCCCCACAACCTGTGCACTTGGATAGTGGTGAATCATTCTAGTCCAGCATTCCTAGAAGCTGGTGCAGTATCTATTCTATGGAGGGAATGAGATGAGCTTTTCTCATTATGTCACCATAACATGCCTTAACCATGTTCTGAAATAAGCAAAGTAAAAATTAGCATTATACACTCAATCCTTGGACTGAGTGTATCAACATAATCACCAGATACAATTTTAGCTTCAGAAACTTAATTCTCATACACAAACAGACCAGATTCTAATCTCATTTCACATACTAGCCAGAAACAGTGTAGTAATAACAAGGAGGCTTGAGGTCAAAGCAACAGCTCTAAGGGGATAGCAGAATTCTGGTCAGATTTCAAACACGTCAGTCACATCTGGCATTCCAACTTTACACACCTAAGTTTTAAATTTAGTTTTTTCTATTGACATTTTCTTGCTTTCCTCTGCATAACATTAAGTACATGCCACAGTTTACCAGGTGCTTTGAAAATAATGCTCACTAAATCATCTCTCAGCACCAAAGATTGCAGCCTAAGAATGACGATACTGGACAGCCACTGTTGGTTCATGTCCAGTCCAGCCCCAGAGAACGATGAATGCAATTCGTACTCACAGGAGCACAGTCATGAAAAGATGGAAAAGACTCTTTCAAAAACATACTTGTCTTAAAGAAATTTTCTGCTTGGGTCACACAGGAAACAAACAAATAAAAGAAATTAACTTGGCCAACAGGGCCAAACTTCTTTTGTCCCCCAAAACGACCCACATAACTTGAAATATATAAAGGAAAAATATCACAAATTGTTCTATCCTTCAACAGTCATTTTTCAGAATAAAGTTCCCATTCCACAACCAAGTTCTGGGTTCAGCAACACTAACATTAAGAGATACACTACTGAATGTCAAAGCGACAAAAGAAAGGTAAGAAAAATGCTACCTTGCACATGCCATAATCTGTTAATTTGATATGACCCTCTGCATCTAAAAGAACATTGTCTAGCTTTAAATCTCTGTAGATTATGCCTCTTTCATGTAGGAAGTTTAGAGCAATACAAATTTCAGCAGCATAAAACCTGAAATTACAAAGGAAAAAAAATTATATTAGCATTAAGATTGTATAAAATCTGGTATAGTTAAAAAAAAAAATTATCTGTTCTTAAAATACAACTTTACGGTCAGCTTTTATCTGTCATCATACCGAAACCAAGCTACATTTACTCGTAAGGACACTGATCTCATATATTGTAAAATCACACCTTAAAGTAAATACGGGAAATTAATTATTTTCTTAATTAGTAAAGTGAAAAAATATTCTTTATCCTACAGATCTTTTTCTGAAAATTCCATGTATGACACAGAAGCCCTGTGTTTTCAGCTTATTAAGAGTGCCTCTGAGACTTGTGTAGTGCAAAGCCATGCAGAACAGATTTTTTGTCTTCTCCTACCAACACCATATTAATTCGACATAAGATGAAAGTAAGTAGTTACATCTTCTATCAACAGATCAAAGAAACATTACCTAAATATGAAGCAATAAGCAGAAATAAATAGGAATAACTGTCACTACTAATCAAATGCTTGCTTTCTTTAAAAAAAATGCATTCAAAACAATAAAAGTAACATTTCTTCCCAGGGCAGAACCTTCTAAAATTAAGAATAAACCTTTTGTTCTTTCTTTGCTATTCATCTACTTTTATGGAATGAAGTTTGGAAAGCATTTCATACAACATTAAAAAACTACAACAAAAGAAAACCACTATAACTGCGTTGGTAAAATACCTTGCATGTTCTTCGGGAAGTTTCCTTTGCCGTTGCATATGAAACATAAGATCTCCCCCGTTTACATACTCTATGACAAGAAACAATCTGAAAGTATATAATACAATTAATGGATTCCAAGGAAACTCTCAAGAAGAAAAACTATTCTTATCCTTCCAATTTGAGCCATTTTCACTTCTGCTCTTGATTCAGAGTTCTAGGTTTCTATAGTTACAGAAACTACTTCAGAGAAAAAAAAAGAGAATGCTTATTTGATCCATATTATGTAGGACCACATCCTTTATTTAAATGCCAGACTAACTGGAAAGGAAAGGCAGCTGCATACAACAGACTACTATTTGGTGTGAAATCTGCAGAACTACTTAAACAGTACAGAAGGCAACAGCATTTACCCTATATAATAAGGTACTCGGCAATAGATGTAAAAAACCTGCCAAGCCTAAGCATATAATGATACAGAGATTTATTTAAAACTTACTTAGAAATAATAACAAAATCACAGAAGTATGCTAGAAGATAACACATGGCAAAAACGAAGTTTTATCCAAAAAAGGTAAAATTGCCACTCCTTTGAAAAAGATGTAAGAACAACATAGTTAAGCAATTATCTCTTCTTCAAAGATGTTGATTCTCTTGACTTTTACGGAATCAAAATCCAAAATATAAAATTTGCTCAGTGAGTGCACTGCTTTGACTAACAATACCTGAAAAAAAATAAGCCTGCCTGAAACAATGCTGATCATTTAAAATAAATTTTAAGATAAAACCCCCCAAACTTTAAAAGATGCATCAATTTAAATGCAAACCTTTCTTATTCAGTCTGACACAGCTTTACCCTAATGTAATCATTATTAAATTGTTACTCTGCTTGGCTAAATATTGTCCTTTTTTAATAGCCAAGCTGCAGCATTACACCTGAAAAGCTTTGCAGATGAGATGCAGTTCATATACACCTAAGCCACCAAGGTTTGCACATGGGCAAAATCTGAAAAATCTCATTTGTGTTTTTGATATAGTTTTACCACTAAAAGTTTTGCCACCATCTTTTAAAAATTACTTAATTAACAGTAAGTAATGAATACCTGGCAATGTTACAGAGATCAATATGTTTTGTAGGATTTGTGATAGCAATTAAATATGTAACTATGAAGCTTGCTGTTTGCACTGGTTCAAACAGATCTATTGAAAGCAAGATGACATAAGACTCACTTAGAAGAACATAACCCAAATTTACTTTACAAAATAAAAGTTTTATCTGAATAGCATATGACACAATCTTTTTTCCAATTAAAGTTACATGATCTGGCATATTATTAATATATACATTAAAATTATTTCTATTAAGCCTATGATCATCACTGAACTCTTCCTGATAAACTGTTAAGAAACATACTGTCATTCCTGGAAGAAAAAAGTTGTTTTGTCTGCATAGACAGACTGAGACTACAGAATTTGAGGACTGAGAGAATCAATTAATTTATGTCTATTATTTATCAGACTAAAACTAAATTTGGTGAGCTAGCAGGACAGATAATGAAATCCCACTCTGCCTTGACTTTGCCAAGACCTTTATCTGTAGAAAAATGTGAATTAAAAGAAAGCGTGATGGACCCACTTCTGTTACTCCCTACATAGCATATCCACTAAATGGAAGATCTGGGCACAGAAAGGCTGCAGTCTCAACACCTACTAGATGCTCCGTAGAACAAGTTTTTGAATAGTTTTCTCAAAACAAACAAGAGAAGTCAGTAGGGGAAAGAAATACAGGTGGAATCAGCCGTATAAAAAGACTTCTATTACAGTTTGCAGGAAAGGTTTCATCCTTGGGAAAAGATGATCCAGGCAATGCTGCCAAGGTCAGAGAGACCTACAGGATATAAACACGCTGAGCGAGAGTTTCTTACGAAGGCTGCGGCTATCCCAGGAGGCACTACTTCCTTATACACCTTATTTTCCATGAGTTGAAAACTCCTTTCCATATATCCACATACTGGAAAACATTATATTTGGAAAACACATGCTCCAGTCTCTCAGATCATTCTAACTGGTAACAATTGAAGATTTTTATTTTTATTCTTCATTTGAAACACTTAAGTGTTAAAAACTGAAAAGGTAAACCAGGAAAAATTATTGGCTATAACCCAGCTTGCAAGTCTTTAATTTGCCTCACCAGAAGATTTTAAGCACTAATCTAAAATTAAATAAACAATAAATAGCTAATGCCATGGGTATTTTATTACAGCATTCCTAGTATTTTTTGCTTCCAACTTTCCTATCCTATTTAGGAGCTTCCAATGTTTTATCACCATTCAGAACCTGCAGTTTAAAGCTCCCTGTGTCAAGTTATGATCAAGCACCTAAGTGTGCAAAGACTGGTAGTCCTTGCTGGTTTTAGAATGATTTATTCAAACACCAATGGTTTTGCAGGACGGAGGTTTCAGATTGTTGCCACCTTGGAAGACACTTATCTGGCAATTCAGGGCATGCCCAAGGCACATATTTTATTACAATAATAAAACAAACATCACTAGAATCTGAAACAATGTAAACAGCTACAATTAGCATAGATTACCATCTTTAAGGACACATTTCTTTTCTCTTAAAAATTTATTTAAAATTGTAACATTTTCCCCCTTATTAATACACTTATACACAAATTGTCCTCGTAATACAGCTTTTTTCATTGGGCCAGTTAATACAATCTGATGTTGATGAGCTTATTCACTTGAAATCAGTTTCGTGCTTCTCTGTTCCCGTAATGAGGTCAGAATTGTGATTTTATAACATCACAGCTACAACCAAACTGTGAATTCATGGCATCACGACTATATCCATGGCAAATGGCTGAAGTTATAAGCAAAACCCTAGTTTCACCACAAGGAGAAGCTAGGCTGGAAAAACAGACTCCTAAAGATACAACAGGAATACAGAAAGCTTTGACTACATTCAGCACATTTTTTTTTCTATTTCTGCTCCTTGAGTATGTCAGAATAACTACTAAACTGGCATGCAAAGGAACCTTATAGTGCTGAGTTTGGTCTTTTTCTTGTTTCCAATATTTATTTATAAGAAGCCTCCCTCTCAATACTTCATCCTGCCTGACCACTTAATTTTTTGTATTTTGTGTTAGTATAAATGACTAGATAATCCATTAAAACTTCCTAAATTGTTTGCACTCTACACAGAATGCCACTCAAGTAAGATGGATAGAATGACTTTCATCTCCCAATTGTGATATATATGGCACCAGGCATTATAAAAGGTTAACAGTAATCAGGTGCCTGCAAAAACAAGAATTCCTGAACCACAAAACCCCCACATATCCAAACAGCCCAGTGACATACATGAACATGGGCATGAAAGTTCTTCATGTTTTTCCTCACAAAATAAGAAGCAAATTATCCCTTTTGGATTGTGCACACCAGGACAAAAAAAATAAATTTCAAAGTATCTAAGAGTTTATTAAGCACTGTTTCAATTAAAATCACATCATTGATCAATATGTGCTAAGGGCTCATAAGCCTCATAGGTAAAAAATACTTCATACACATGTAGGTTTTAAAGTTATTATTAAAAACTAGGATTACTGAGCAGCCCAAATCTTATGCCACTTTGAAGAACAGAGAATTACAGTTCAGACCTCTGAGAAGTTATTCAGCTCTCCTCAACAGATTCAAATATTATAAGCTCTCTCTTACAAAGCTGTTTTACCCCGCTACTATCCTCCTATTCCTTAAGTCACACAGCCGGTGGTGCTCAGGAAGACAGCGCACGGTTCCTCCTCCTCATTTCCTTTCTCCCTTTGGATCATGATCTGGAAAAGCCTGCCTTTTTCTCTACACCACACTGGCTAATGATACTAATGCTTCCTTCCAAAAATTACTATATGATGGCAGTGGTTACGTTTGCTTTATGAGAAGCAGTTAGTACAATGATCAAGATTTTCAAAACAAAATAATTTCAGATCTTTCTTACCGACTTGTTGTTTGAAAGCATGAATGTAAACCAACTAGGAATGGGTTACTGGATGCCTGTTCAAACACATGTTTCTCTGTCTGTACCCAATCAATATCCTGAAATAGAGTAATTGAACAATCAGAACTCCTGCTGGATAACCACTGTGGGTATTCCCAGAAAACAAATTGTGAACATCTATGGTCCCTTACATATACCATCATTGTTACATATGTTCTTCAGAAAGACAAACCCCCCTAAAATCTGTAGGAAGTTAGAAAACATTTTAATTCAATTACATATTCAGGAATTTCTTAACCATGTAGAAAGGTCTGCACAAAATTTAAGCCATTTAAAAATACCATACATCTGCAATATTTGCTACACTGCTCATACTGCTTCATAGAAATAAATTATCTTAGCTTAATGATCCCAAGGCTGCTGAAGCAACTCATGCCAGTTACACAAGCAATGTGAATCTCCAGTTTTTAAAAGGTTCAAACAAATTGAACTTTGTTTTCTCATCTGAAACTCAAAATGAATTCAATGAAACTACCAAAACCTGATTAGTTTGTACAACCAAAACCATTCTTAAAAGTATCAGACTATCTTTAATACTTGAAGAGGGAGAAGTCCTGAACACCCAGTGCAATACCATACAATAAACATCTATCAAAATTTGAAGGATGTTAGCATAGTCCTTAAAAATTCAGATCTGTAATAACAAAGCAATTCATAATTTTTCATATAACCGTACCAAATGTAAACCTTAAGGACAACTGATTTTAGCAGTAGATATTTACTCCTCATGCAATACACCGATCATGTTCCACCCCGCAAACACTCAGTACACTGCCATGTTACATTACTGGAAATGTAATTGTTCTAAAAATTCTCCATTTCCAACAGATATTCCAGCTTTCCAACCTATCTGGAGACAACAAACACAGAAATCGAGAAACTAGGCCTTCCTTTCAAGGATAATTAGGGAAACAAAAGTCTCAGATGAAATCAAGAAACGTCACCATCAGATCAAATAAATCTGTTAGGTTTTATACTCACACCTTCCTGAAGACCTAACAAGTTGGAAGGTTATACCTGGGTCCAGACATGAGGCAAACATCCAGTTTTGAGTAAAACAAAAAACATGTCCACTTCTTTTTGTTTTTACTGAATGAGCTTCTCTTTAAGAGTCTGGAAACCTCATTCATTATTGCGCTTGTGTACTAGTACATCAGTACTACACTAGCGCACTACTGCTAAGAAGATTAGAAAAATGTTAATAGCAGAAGCCCAAGTATTTGATTTGCTTCAGTCTCCTTTAGAAAAGAATGCTTACCTCTTGCCAGCAACAATTCCATTACCTGGAAAGCACCAGCCCGTTTAAACATACTCACTATGTAATTAATTGTCTTTCTCCATGAAAGACTTATTAGGTGAAATTTCCATTACTTGCAACGTCTCATGCTTTCACAGAATTCAGTAAATTTCCCATCAATTCCCAGAATTTCATTATACAGCCTACCTCATAGAAAAGAAAAACTAAATAGCTCTATCTTCTATGTAGTTATCTATGAGAGCCACTATTAAAGGAAGACTTCTCATCTACCTCTGATTCTCAGGAAAAACTGCGTAACTCATTAATATTTCTCCTTAGTTTCTACCTTCTTGGAAAAGCATGTTAAAGAAAACTGTAAATAAACTACACAACAGTCTAATCTTTGGTAACCAAAAAACCGACCAAGCACGTGAGCAAGGCAAAGTATTTTAGAAGAACTTGACAACTTTACTGTCCTAACCCTAGCCTCTGGAATAATGACCAAAATAGCAGCAAGAGAAACTGATTGAAAGTACTAACAGAAGTAGTACTTAAAACAATGTGGTTTGGTTTTTTTTTCCAACAACCTACTTTCAAGAAATCCAGCCTTCCTAACAGTATAAAATACAACTTCGTCAGCTTAAAAATTGCATTCTGTTTGAAAAATTCACTTTCTATTGTAACAGTAGCTATATAAGAAATTCTCTATGAGGTGAGACTGGTTGTCCATCTCTTCTTATTATTTTATTAAGAGCCTGGGATTCCACCCGCAAGGATGACAGAGTACTTCTTTACTCATCAAATCTTTACTGGTGTCATACTTTCTGTACCACATCATACATGCTACCACTCCTGCACGAGCATGTCACACTGCAGCATTCCAATAAAGCCGGCAGCCTGACAACACTTCTTATTGTTCCATCAGGTCTTTCAGCTGTTTATCAGAGCTGTGGTCTGACCACGTGCATTCCAGTTACCCCATCCCCTGTTCCATTACCAAACACAGCAGGTTCCAGTCTAACGGCATTGTAGGTGGTTCAGATCTGCCTTCCTTGCTTGTTGTGATAGGTCCATCACATTTATGAAAAAAACAGGATGGATATAAAATCCATACCTTTCAAGAAGCATGACTATTATAGGAAAAAGATGAAGGGTTGGTTGGTGCCTTTTTTCCCCTGAAACTCATGCATTTGAGATCTTGTGTTAAAAAAATTTTCAACAGGATTTTGGAAATAACTGAGAAATGCAGCACTGATTTCTGTGGTAGACAAGTATTTTATACAAGCCAGTTAAAACATAGTGACCTCAAATGGCAGTAGCATAATTTTTTTAAACCCATGGAAAAAAAAATATTCCAGAGTACTGTGTCACTTGCACATCAGTCCTATAATTTTGACTGTAAGAACAAAATTTCAGCTCCTATTTGAATTACAGATAATATTTTGCAGGTACAGTCATTCACCTTGGAAAACATCTTTGCTTTCTTTCAAAATTAAGTGCCCAAATTCAACCCTATTTATCTCATCACTTACAGATCAGCACATTCAGGTTGGAATACTTTTTGCATGCATTCTACTAAGACTATTAGAAATAGTTAATTGTTATTAAAATAAGGGACATTTCCCTCAGATTTAGTCTTGGTGCTTCATGCAGACAGCTGATGACAAACGAGTTCAAAAGTCATAAAACTTCTATATAGAACTGCTGTCTAAAACCTTAGCTGCTTTCTTAAAGGAATGTTTTTAGTTAAAGCATACTAACTTTTTACAATATGTAACAATGCAATTAATACAGACTTTTACCTCATCATCATGGACCAATTCTTTTTTCACTACTTTCATAGCATAAATTTGATCATTTTTTTTTAACCGAACTAAAAGAACTTTGGCATAACTTCCACGTCCGATTACTCTGATTAAATCAAAGTCCTGTAGTCCAAGCCCCTGAGAAATCTTAATTCCATCCATTCCGTCAATGACTGGTTTGATATCCTGTATAAAAAGAAACAGATGCTAGAAATAGAAGACATTTTCATAACAAGTAACTATTAAAGCAAAGAGGTCTTTAGCCACTGGACAGAATTTTCTGAGTTTGCTGGCCATTGTCAGTGGCACACAGATCTGAACAGCTGATTGTAACACATCTGTTTAGAAATGTTTGGTTGGTATTCGTTTTGCTCTTACTAAAAATTGCTGTGTTTTCAAGGCTGTAGTTTGTTCAATGAATCATTTACATATTCCCTACTGGAAAACGTAAGACAATGCCTTCAGCAATTAGGCTTTATTCAAATTCTTGAACTGCAGGCATTGTAGAAGAGCGTATTTCGTATTCTGACAGATATTGTAGTACAAATTAATAAAGGCTCTCTGAAAAAAAAAGGGCTGATAAGGAAGCAGTAATTTGCTAATTAATGTACCTGTCTGTTTCAGTTTAGGCAAGAGCTGTCTGTAATAAGTTCACTACAGTTTTAATGAAAATGAAGATTTCTAATAGGTGCCTAGGAACATACAGCAGCAGATACCAATTTCTCAAATGTGGCAATCTTAGGAAATACTCCACTATTAAGAATGTTATTTTGAAAATAATTAGTTAAAAAGATAAAATTTATCTTGACTCTGCTGAAATTAGATGTGAACATGTGAGACTGAAAATCAAGCAGCTGAACTAGACAAATGCAGCACGTACTCTGACATTTCATGTCTTACCAATATATACAATGCTTTAACATACTTCCACGGCCTATTTTTACCTGACCTCATACTACTGTACTTGTAGACAGATCAGCATTCTGCTGAACTATGGAAAGTATTTATATAAAGAATCTTGATCTAGGATTGACTGCTATTAGAAGAGATTGCTCAGAGCTTAAAGATTCTAGTCAACAAAGCTCCCAGAATGCCACATCCTCTCTGTAGGATACCTTAAATTATTCCAGTAAAGCTCAAAAGCAAGGTGGGAAAATCAGAGCAGCACAATTCAGAACAGGTGAGCAAACAGCACCTATCAAAATTTAAACACAAACAGCATCTACCTGAGCACTAACTATATCAGAAGTCAGCAATTCTAGATAGCAGTTAAAATTATCTGAGGTGTTTTAAATTTATACCCTTCCATCTCTGAATCTGAGATAAAATCCAGACATATGTCTGAAAGTAAGGCAGTCGCTTACCCAAGAGCAGGAACTACTCAAGTGTAAAATAATGGTAGTGACAAGTATTGTCATGAAGGCAGAGGTAAAAAAAGGTGAAGGCTTGTTAAAAGCAGAATATCAAACTAACTGCTAGCGTTCTGCCGGGTGCATCCTATTTATTTGAAATATGCCAGAAGCCTTTTTAAAAATAATGTCTTAAAGCCCTTTAGAATTAAAATGCATTGAGATTTTTCAAACTGCTGTAAGGGAATAACGTTCTTGGTATGCAGAGATTGTATCAGACTGACCACAAAAGAGCTGAAAAACAGAGTTTAAGTGTATGTTATTCCACTTGTATTTCCACAGGAACTGTCTACAGATTATTAGGTATTATTTATATGAAACATTTCAGAGAGCTCGATAGTTAATGTATTATCAGACTGAAGCAACTTTCACAATGATATCTGGTAGAGGTAGCCTGGGGGTGATAAAGGCTGTACATCCATTAGAGAGAGCAGACAAGACAATGTCAAAGCCACCATTGTTGCAAAGACCAATAAAGTCAAACCCTCTGCTAAATCACTGTTGCCCCAACACGAATGGAGGGGAGAAAAAAAGAACAAAGTCTCTCCCGCATCATGATTGGGATAAAAAGAGCTGTACATAGAAGAAATCTCAAAAATCTATCAAAAATGCTTAAAAAACCCCAAACAGTTTTCAGAAAGAAAACCCAGACTTCTTTTTTAAAAGGCAGCAGAAGAAATAGGACAAATAATTACCTATATTATAAAGAGCTGTATGATTGACAGTGTGTAAACATGAATTACAAAAACATTTTTAAAACATACCTCAGAGTCATCTTTAATGTTGTCATGTTTCCGGTTTGAAGGAATGTAGGGAACTGGAAAAGGAATCAAAGTCATTATTAAAGACCTTAATTAGAAATAATTTAAAAAGTTGATAAATGGAAGGTTGGTTTAGTAGCTTAGGGTCAGCAGTTCACTTCAGATACTAAGGGACAGTTGACCAAATTTTTTCCACTTTATTCTTGTAATTCTGACAGCAGATCCTAAGGGCGCTGTAGAAACAACCAACTCTGAGACAGTAAGAAATTCAACAATAAACCTTTGAGCTCATAACAGTATCTGACAAAGGCCAGAATAATTTTGGAGAATGGGTATGATAATTGGGCCCTTAAAACAAGAAAGGTTAAACTATCAAAAAATATTAACCTAGAAAGAATACTCCAAATCTCACAAAATTAAATACTTAAAAGTCTGAGAGTGTACTTATATTAGCATCATAGCTTGGACCTGAAGTGGAGGGGGTTTGTTTGTTCTAAAAGGTAAATCCATTGTTGCCAATTGCTCTGTGCTTTATTTCACATTCTGGAATGGTTTCAGAGCATATAAATTTAGGTTGAAATCGAACCAGAAGATATGCTTCAGAAGCATATCTACTGTAACCAAGTAAGTCCCTAGCAAGCATTTAGTCCGTGGGACTAAACTAGAGATAACCAAGAGTAAACTTCAAAAAAAAAACAAACAGGAAGAGTTGAAACTGGGCCTCCAAATGGGGAAACGCATGAATTCCAATTGAACAACAAAGTACTCACGTCCATCAGTTTCTTCTGAAGGGAGGTCAACTTCATCATTCTTATCATCTAAATGAGGTTCCTGGGAAGGCATGACCGAATCCTTGCAAAACACAGAAGTTACATAGGAAAAAACCATTGGTTTCTACAGTTCCTTTTTAAGTATGTCTTGTCACTTAACTACAATATAATGAGAAGCTTACATTTGCATCTTCCAGAATGAAAACTGGATTTGGCAGAAAATATTTCCTGATATTAACATTTTGTAATGCATTATAAAACCAGCCTACCAAAAGCCTAAATGCCATGTCAACCATTCTCAGCAACTGCAACAGATATTTAGCTGTTTTCTAAAAGTAAGATTAGTATATTTTATTGTAAAGTTCAAACTTTAATTCTATTTAAGACTCCTGAGTCCGTTTCATATGGAACTGCAACAAAGTTAACACTCCAGTATGTTATTACACACTCAATTTAGAGCATTGGCATATTCCATAACCCATAATTCCATAAAACCGTAAAGATCACAATACCCAATAGTTTTATAGTCTGTTTGGACACTGCTCTCATTCCCAACTCATTATGAGACATGTAGGACTATTCCAGTAGGTATAGAAACATGCATAAACAAATTGGCAAAGGATCTAGTAACGTCAAGGTGCGTTACATGCAATACCAATAAAGAAAAATACTGGTTTAAATTCTGAGTTAGAAAAAAGTGAGGCAACCACCTGTGAGACACTGGTTATAGTCTGCAATGAGTATAGGGAAGGGCTAAAATTCAGGGATACAGATTCACGTTTATAGCCAAGGAAAGACACTAGCATTGCCACTGGAAGATACGAGGGAAATGGAAAGGATGGGGAAGTACCAGAGAAACCACGATGGCAAGACCATGAAAGCAACAAGCCTTTTTACAAGCAGTAGCGCAAAACCCATGCAAGTGCCTTAGTTCTTAAAACATTCCCATAGGCTAGAAGGAACCAATGCTAAGATTGTCAGTGACAACTCTTTTATCCATATATAAAATGCAATATGTCTACTGCAGAAGTCAAACTCAAGCTTGCTCACACTTAAATCATATCACAAGATTTCTTTTCTCACTTTTCCCAGACTGCTCACAATCCAAAGGCTTGCCCTCCATAGTCATTTCAGGAACTGAAAACCAAATACCACCGTGTGTCATAGATCTACAGACATACACAGCATTTAAATACTCATGATGCACACCTACAAACAACACGGGACACAATGAAACATCTTAGCTTTATACAGAATGCAAACTTACCATATGCCTTTTGCAGGTCAGTGGAACAAGTATATGACAACGTTTATGGACCAACAATTTGCAGTTGATACACTTGTAGCCTTGCCTTCCGAGACCCCATATCCTTTCACCGCACTGGCCACAATATGCTCTCTGAAAGGCAGAATGCATATTATCAATTCAGTATTTTCTGTAGATGAGTAGTTATCTAACAAGAATCCACCCTACAAGAACCTATCCTGGTCACCTCCTAATAGATGTTCAATAATAATTCTTTTTAGAATATCCAGGGTTTCCCTGCTAGCTGAAGGTTACACTTTATACTTAGAATTCAGCTAAATGTAGTCCTTTTTTAATGGATGTTAAGAAAACAAATATCTCCAGCATATGGAACACATTACAGCCTAACATTAGCAAATTATTCTTAGAGAATAAGTATACTTTGAGTTTCAGATTCTGACAGAGGCAGAGGTTACCTAAACAAAACTGACAGGAGTTGTACTACATAATTATGCATGAACAGCACTCAAACTGACCGTTTTGGAGAAAACTGGCACAAAGAGTTAAAAAAGACAAGTTAAAGTATGAGGAATGTTCAATATCTGCACCTCTATACTTTAACAGTGGTAAAACATCAGTAGAAACTTTGCATAATTAAAATTCATCTAAGAAGTCTGATGTAAAAACTCCATATGTTGCACTATTTAATATAAAAAATATATGGCCTTTTTTATACATGCAACAAAATGGCATCTGAATAAATTAAATAAAAACGAGGACAAATTAAGAAGCCAGACATTCTACTGCTGACTTTAACAGGGCAGGTCTTTAAATAATTTTTCCAGTGGATGTGTGCTGTGGTCATTTTATCCACTTTACCCAAAATGCCAAATAGCAATCTAAGATTCTTACATACCAAGAAGTCACCTAGTCTCAGCCATCCCTCCACACAGCACACAGGTTAGCAACAGAAGACTTACTCACTATTCCCTATCTGCAAATTTTCTCCTGTAATTCCTGTAACAAGCTAAGACACCGTCTATCATTTTGCAAGCTGCAGATGAAGTCCTGCACTCATCCCCCACTTCAGGCTTAGACAGAACTCTGCAACTGTCCCAAAGCCACAAAACAGTGGAACTCTGTTCCTCCCAGTAAACGGCAAGTTAGAGTGCGGTTGTTCAGATCCTCAGACTAATGAATCACACACGGTGTCCCGCCCAGAAGTGTTAAACTACTATAAATACTTACTAGTAATATTAGAAAACATAAAAAAATAATAAAAGAAATAACGATCAAAGAATGGATAATTTTTTAGAACTATTTTCTGTATTGCCCTTCTCATATTTTGATAGTTGTAGAAAACAAAACTTAACTACATCCCATTAATCTGTATAGCCAGTCCTCCTTGATTAGGAGAAATCCAGACTGCACTGCTCAGGAAAAAAAACCCCAAAACCATACTGCCTAATAAGAGAGGAATCTATAGCCACTTCTTTCAAAATTCCTGATCAATCAGACTTCCTTCAGTATTCTTGTGCAGGTTTGGCAGCAGTAATATTAAAACTAAATAAAAGGTCTTAGGCCCTCGAAATGACATGCAAGAAAATAATCTCATTTACTTCAGTCAGATGCAGGGAAGCAAGGGAGGGAAGGAAAAAAAGAAAAAAGAAGATGTAGTGCCAGGTCCCAAATTCTTTCAGTAATACAGGTACCCCTCTCATGCCTCTCCAAAATGCTTACAAACACAGCCATAACAAAGGGTTAACCTTTACATTATGTTCAACAAGTTTAGATTTTGCATGTGTTCATTTACCAGAATTATCTGAAAAATTTTTAAAAGGTTATTTTGAAAGAGGAATGAATTCATAAGGATTAAAATCCAGTCAATATTTGAATTTGGTATCTAATTTAGTAATACATATATGACCATAATTTATTATTAATTTAAATTTTTTAATGCCACATTTTACAGTTCATATCAACTTTATTACTAACTTCAGTTGGATGTGCTTTGTGTTCCAGCTTTATAGTATTTCATTTGTATACAAATAGTTATAACAAAGTAGTCTTGTTAAGGATTGTTGACAAATGAGCATGCTAATGAGGTTTCAAAATCTTTATGCATATATTCACTATTTTCAGTTAAAACGTCACTATGACATGGATTATTAACATGGTAGGTATGCATTCACAATGTTTCATAGAAACATGTTTTAACCATGTAGCAAATATGCACATTGAAGCTTCATACTATAAATTAAAAAAAATTAGTTCTCACACCACATTATACAAATGAATGTTATAATTTGACATATTTTTCATGTAAGTATGTGATATGATACTGAGTTTTAAGGGGCTTTTCCTTCCTTCAATGCAGTTTTGGGGTGGGGAGCATTAGGGGGGAAAAAAGCTAATTTCATGTTTAAAAAATAATTAAAAATGTTACTGCTGAATCAAAAAGCTAAACTCACCTCACTGTACTCAGTATTGTATGGAACTCCCAAAAGCCTACACTACATTTGTATATATGCTGCAATACTTAGGTATAATGGGATAAGTGAAGGAGGTGTCTAAGCCTTAAAGCTACATTCACTTGCTTATTTGGATTAAGTTGTATTGTTAACACAGTTGTATTTTAGCTCAATAAAACAGGGAGGTTTGTTCTTAATTAGACTATGTAATACCTCAGACTGAAAATAGTTAAAGCTAACATCAGGAGCTCTAATCTTTAGAAGTGACAAAAAGTACTGCAGGTACAAGATTCAACAAGCAATCAAAATCAAGTAAAGAGCAGAAAGAAGGCAAGAAATGCTCAAAATATGTATCAGTTTAAATAGTCACAAAAATAATTTTTTAGAGACTTTAAAAATAGTTTATTTTCACCGATCCAATATTATTAACTCTATCCTAGATTCAAAGACTTTCAAGTTTTTCCTGATTGCTATGACCTGAATAACACTGCATGGACTGAGAAGTTACATGAATAAGCATCTTGCTTTTCCTTTCTTTTCAACACTCAAATATAGAAAAAGCACAGACTGAGAAAACAATTCCCAAAGAACATTACCAAAACCCAACATTTTATGCAACAGTACTCACTCTGTTAAAACGTTTGGCTTGAAACAAATGCCCATTCACTCGGTACAGCTTCCTCCATCTTCTGGCTCCACGTCGGTAGATTGATTCTAAGAAAGAAATGAAAAAGGTGTAAAGCAGCAGCATGCTAACCCAGCAATACAGACACGCTACGGGAAGCAAGTTGTGACTTAAAACAATCTTGCTTTTCTAAATATCAACGCACAGCTAAAATCCCTGTGATTTTTTTTTTTTTTAAAGGGCAGCCATAAATGACAGCTTCTGCAGGATGTGCTTTCACCACTGCCTCTCCCTTTTCTCTGTCCCTGTCTCTTTTTCCTCACATGATCATAATCTTGTTACAGTTTCTTGGCTGCTTGCTGCTCAAGCTCAGGTGAGAGCAACAGATAACCGTTAAAGAAACAGCTTCCTCTGGTAAAATTACAATGCTGATCTCACCTTCATATGTAAACACGTAAAGGGTGTCTGGTGCTATTAGATATGCAATATTAAAGATGTTACAAGTCTTGAGAGTTACATTATCTGACCTCATTTGTATCTTGCGATTAAATTTTACCCAAAGATATTTCTTCTATCAAGCAAACAGTTCAAGCGCAGGTCTCCAATTATTTCCGATATATTCTAAACATAACAAGAAGAAATCGTTTAATCTGTTTAAGCCAGACTTTTCAAGAGGACAGTATCCAGCACCTACTCCAAATTACTTTTGTTGTCACTTTTCACATACATGTGTGCAATTGTGTGACTGGCTCATTAGAGAATTTGCTACTAAGTGTTCAAAACTGTGTTGGGCAACACCAGCCCTACTCAGAGCTGCACACAGCCGTAAAGGGGACACAGCGAACCCCTGCCACAAACCAGGACCACCAGCCCTCCCCAGCAGGCAATGCAAGTGGGTTCTGAGTGCAGTGGGGAGCACAGGGGCAAAACAGAAGGAGGAGGTTAGGCAAGCAGAAAATTCAGCAGTGATGTTAAAAGCGACAACATACTCCTGCTACCAAGAGGCTAAAAAGCTTAAAAAAAAAGATTTGGCAAGTTTTTCATTGCTGAATAATTTGTTTTAATTACACCAATGAAGAAATTCTAATTCAGGAGTTCTCAAAAGTTTACTGTAATATTTAGAAGTTAACAAGCATATTTTAGGCAGTGAGAAGAGTCTGACATCCTCTCAAACATTTCCAGGAAAAGTATTTTACAGTGTTTTAATGGGTGTTATAATATCCTCTTACATGAAAAAAAAAGTGAATAACTAGAATAATTCTTATTTCAATATCATTATTTTAAAGCTGTTTTCAGTAACATGATGAGTAAGATTTTTCCAATACAAAGTTTTAACTGTATGCCTTTTTGAAAAACAAATTAGTTATACCAGTTATAATGCAACTTAACACAGTTGGCAGCTTGTACGAAATTTATTTAATGTACTTTGAACTGGAAAAATATTAAGTACAGCAGTTTCATAGGGAATGGAAAACTAAAGATCATAGGAATTATAAATAACTCTGTCTGAGAAGACAATAGTAAAACATACATTTTTATGATATCTTGTGCATGGCTCCAGGCATGCTGTATTTCATGCCTAGGTACACTGGTTCTGCCAGCCGAAACAACTCAGTTTCGCAGCAAACGATTGCATTTGGTCAGTGTAATAGTGATCCTCACTTCCTCCCTGTCACCTTAACAGGGTCTATCATATTGCTTTATTTTTCTTCTTAAAAAGTTGCAGCTTCTCCACCAGACTCTCAGTCAGGAAGTTGAACTGAGGAGAGGGGGGGGGGGGTTGCGTTTTTTTTGTTTGCTTGCTTTTAAACAGAGTCCAATATTACGTTAAAGCTGTCCTTTTATCAGTCTAATACAAGTGAAAAAATCCATAACGACCAACACTGTATGTGGAAAAAATACTTTGTGTTAACTAAAATAGCCCAGACAAAGCAGCAAAGAATATTTAATTTAAAAACATTGATAAGACTTGATTGATAAGAATTGCTACATTCTGACAAGGTATTAAAACTGTAAACTTATAATCCTCAAAAGTTAATGCAAAACCATCTTAAATTTTTATCTTTCAAATTTTAAACAAATAAGTTTAAAATATTCACAGTTTATAGATGAAGTTTAGGGTTTTTTAAAATAAAAAAACCCAAACATTTTCACTGTCAAAAGATAATGCAAATAGCAAACAGTTTGTTGAAAATTAACTTAATATCAAGCAAGCCAAAATCACAGCCTACTGACATACAATGTGTGAACACTGCTTGTAATATCGGGTCTGATTTTAGATACTCTATTTTTGTCCTTCAAAAGCAAGGCACATGAAAATACTGAAGTTTCTATGACTCTACACATCTACAGTGCCAAATCCACAAACATTCATATGTTACTCTATTTGCATGTGCTAATGTTTATTTTCCAGCATTTGAAACAGACATTGCACTATTAAATCAATTGTTAACAATTTGGAAAAACCCCAAATTCTTAAAGGAGCTGAAAATACTGCATGCCACAGAAGTGGCAAAGATACAGTGACTAGAATAGAGGTGTATCACTGGCTATGTTTATTTAACTCTAATAGCTCTTCAAAATCTGCTAAATATAAACTTTAAAGCAAACAAAAAACACTGCTTTCCCTAAGTGCCTAGAAAATATACACGAGAACCTAGCAAAACTATTGCGAGGGTTCTGCCTAAAAATATGCTCAAACACAAACATCAATGAAAAACCATTCCACCATTTGCAGAATGACTTTTCACCAAGAAAAAAACAAAAACTTTGAGGATTTTTTCCAAAATAGCTAATTGATTCATTAGACAAAGCACCATATGGAGGCAACCTAATACATCTGTGTGCTGAACATTAGCTTATCACTGGCATGAGGAATATTAAGTGAATGATAAGTTAACAAGCAGCTTGTGCTGATGAAGTCTGTAAATAAAGGAACAAGTCACTTCCCTAATTACTGATAAACATTAAATCAAAGTCAGGGGTTTATATCACATACTTGTGAGGCAGCAGTCCAACAAAACCTGAATATAGCGTAGCCTGAAGAAGTAGGAACCCCTGCAGTTTACCACTACGACTGCCACTGATTCAGCGCAGGGTCTAAGGCAAACCCATTCCCCAACTCTAAAAGGGGCAAAGGTTAAAAAAGGAGAAAACAGCAATGCTTGTAAGACACACCTTTATATATCACGAGTTCTGTTATTATTACTATTGCACAGTAAGATTATATGACAGAATAATATGTTCTTAGTATTACCAATGATAGTATTCATTTTTGTAATCCACATTCAGCCAGTGGCACAAAGTCTAGTTGGAATACCATGAGTATCAGTGTACCCCAGGGGACAACACTGGCTTCAGTCCTGCCCAGCATCCTCACCAGTGATCTGGATGGGGCAGAGCACACCCTCAGCAGCTTTGCCGATGATACAAAACTGGGACTGACACGGTTGTGCTGCCAAAGAGAACTCAACCCCTCGAGAACTGAGCAAGGAGGGAGCTCGTGAAGCTCAAAGGGAAGTGTGAAGTCCTGCACCCAGGGAGGTATAACCTCACGCACCAGTACATGCTAGGTGCCCACCAGCTGGAAAGCAGCTTGGAAGAACCTGGTGGTGCTGTTGGGCACCAAGTTGAACATGAGCCAGCAATGCGCTTTTCTGGCAAAGGCAGCTATGTCCTGGGCTGTGTCAGGAAGGAACAATGCCAGCAGGTCAAGGGAGGTGATCCTTCCCCTCAGCACTGGTGAGGCCACACCTGCAGCACCACGTCCACCAGCTCTCCCCAGTACAAGAGAGGCACAGTGCTATCAGAGAGAATCCAGAGAAGAGCCACAGAGATGACCAAAGCACTGGAGCATCTCTCATATGAGGAAAGGCTAAGAGAGCTGGGAGTGCTCAGTCTAGAAAAGAGAAGGTTCAAAGACATCCCATCAATGTACACAAACACCTGGAGGGAAGGGATCTGTAACACCGAGTCAGGCTATTTTCCATGCTGCCCAGTGACAAGACCTGAGGCAATGGACACAAACACACACAGGAGGTTCCTTCTGACCATCACAGACCACCACCTCACTACCAGGGTGACTGAACACTGGGACAGGTTGACCAGAGAGGTTGTAGAGATATTCAAAAGCCATCTGGCCATGACCCTGGACAACCTGCTTAAAATAACCTATAGAACTGGACTAAAATGCATATTCTGTGTAACTAGTAATGCACCCATGAAAGAGGACATCCTAAAAATTCACTTAAGAATAATGGGAAATTATAAAAAGGAGTTCGGGTTTTTAATATTATTTTGAAGCATTGTCAGCTTCAAAAATCCTAACCAGAGCTAAACTAGATCAAGGAAACCATCTTGACCAATAAACGGGTTCTTAAAATGGCAAGTATGTATCTTGAGATAGATAATTTTTTGTATTGGAAAAATAAAAAACCTTATTGTCAATGTTCTGTGGTGTGTGAACAAATGTTTTCAATATGCATTTCACCCCTACACTTCTGAACATGTACATGAACATGAAGCAAAACGTTTTGTTTCTAGAACAACTTTAGCATTAAACAAGTAAGGGATTCCATGAAACTTGCAAGTTTTTAGAGTCACGATTGATCCCAGCTAACTAGAAAAAGGAATTCCATCACAACAGCAGGAGTATTTTATTACTGTGCTTAATAGAAAAGGCTAGGCTTTCCATTTATTTTTACAGTACACATCAGTTAACTCATTAAGGACTTTTGAGTCAGCTGCTGGGCGGCTAAAGGAGATATAACCCTAATTGAAGTAATCTTTCTCATGGATATTGAAGACAAGCCTTTGTGTAACAAAACAAAAAAAAGTATTTTTCAATATTCATTTTGTATGTGAACAAGTTCAGAGGAAAACTCAAAAAATATTTTAAGCTAACAGGGGTAACAAATTTTTATTCAGGAACACAAATACATACTCTAATTTCAATGGATGTACTGAACTTTATCTACTTCCAAGTTTGGGAAATTAAAAAAGACTATTTTTCAAGTTAATATTACAAGGGAAATAAAAATACTCAAACTGAAACAAAATTAACCAGCTGTCTACGTAAAAAGCAGTGTGAGACAACTGCCTGTTGCTGTTGTGCAATTCTTCCCTCTGTTGTCAAGCTGTGCAACTACATCACTAACAGTAATGCACAATGAACCTTGTAAATATATTTAAGATTGTTTTTTTAAAGACATTCCCTAGGGTTGGGTTTTTTCCATCTTTAAAAAAAACACTTTCAAGGAAAAAAATTAAATACACAAAGAATGTACTTATGGATATAAATGGATCAGCCATTTGTCTGTTATTCAGTGTTCATTCTAAGTTAACTCATCTACAGATGATAGGGTCCCCCATTCAGTAATGGTCTCCTCAGAACTCAGCAGAAAGGATGTAAACCTTGTCTTTGAAAATGTAACTTGGAAAAGGATGGAGAAATAGAAGAAGTCAGAATTGTTTTTCAAGTGAGAACACATTTTCCCAGTACTGAAGAAGAGACCATTGGAGACACAGGCCCAACCTGCCCCGAAGCCCAAAATACTATTTTTCCATCTGAAAGTTTAGAAATGCTTGTGTTTTTTTTTAAATATGTAAAAGAACTAATCAGTTGCCTGAAAAGTGTGGTTTACATCAATGAATGGCCACAAAAAATTTTTTCTTCTGCATTTGGATTTACAAATGCAATTCCAAAGTCTACTTTTATGTGATCAAACTATTAAGCACAGAGGTAATTTGCTATTGCTGCAAATCACTTCTCAGAGATTAATGCAACTTGTTTACAGGCCAATTACATGGCCTGCCAGCTGGACAGTATGAGAATGCCCAGTTTTTGTTTTGTTTTTTTAATGTTTTGCTGAGCAGACAAATGAGCATTCTTTCAAAACCAACTCATGAATTACAAGTAGGAAATTGATATTTGTATTTCAAATAAGATTCTGAATTAGATGAAAAGATAACATATGAAAATAATTACATATAAATATAGAACAAGTTTTGGGAAAGTAATTCTAAAGAACTTTGATAGTACATTGTTTCACGTATCTGTTACTTAGTATGTCCCAAACAGTTAAGTTGAAACAATAAAACTGCTTTCTGAAGCATGTAACAGACACACATTGTATGGGATGTTAACTGGCCCTTCTTTTTATTATGAATAAGCTGCTATGTACAAGTGACATTCCTTTTCAGAAGTTAGAAAAGGAAAAGTGTATTCTTAACAATATAAAGGTATTACGTGCTTCCACGTCATGCAGTAATGAAAATGGTCAGAAGACAGCATTTTTTATTTGATTTAAAATTGATTAGCAGTTGGGGAACCATATATCCCCATCCTTTCTTTTTGAACACACACTAAAGTTAACTACAAAATCAGATCAACCTCTATTAAAAAAAAATAAAAAATCAAGCACAATTAAAATAACAATAATGACAAAGGAAGTGTACTACATATAGCATCAGCAGAGAACCAACGAGGAAATAGAACTCTCACAACAGGAACGCTTACCCAGCATTTACTGCAACACAGCTAGAATACTGTTTGAATATTCTATTCCCCACTGACTTCAAAGGGGGTCAACTGACTCCCATTTCAGGACTGCTAGGTGGAAAACCTGTCGGCCATACACGCTGTTTTCTCATGCATGATCTCTTGGTTGCTCACATTCATATCCTTCTGTTAAAATGGCTCCATTCCATTGCAAGGTGGTATGCCACACTTACAAAAACAACACTGCTCAATAAAAACAGAGGCAACAACTCGATTTCAAGAAGTCTCTGCTGCACTGGTGCTGTATGCCTCTTTAGATCAATCACACCTATTAATGCCTTATGCTCTTTCTTGGTCTCCAAGTTAAAATGCTCTCTATGAACGGCGATTAGAAAATGTAGATTGCCTTGTCATTAAAAACACTGATTGCATGAAAAATTAAGAAACAAAAGGGATCTAAAAACTATTTTTAAAAATACAGGTTTTCACTTTCAAACAAAAAATAATACCACCTCGCATTCACAAAAATACAAAAAATAAAACATGTAGACAATAGGTAAGTTGTCCTTAAAAGTTCCCTTTACTTGTGATCAGAGGGACTGATGAACCGAAAAATATTGCTGATGAGGCCTCAGAGGTGCCACCCACACCCAGTGTGACAGACAGTGCTACATCCTACCAGAATAACAAGCAAGATAGTTACTTTAGCTATCAAACAAACAGGAGACATCCATGGATTTGACGTACTATCTCTTGAGCAAAAGATAATAATCAACTGATACTTTAAAAGAGCTATCTAGACATTTAACAGCAAATCCAGTTTATGAAATTATTTCTTCAAAATGGTAATGGAAACGTAACCCTCCAGCCATCATGGCAAGCAAATGCATGAGATACTTGGCAAGTTTCTGGCAAACAACAAAAAATCTTTTTTAAAAATAACCTTATAATAAGATATAGCAAACCCCACATTTTCAATTGATCCAGATTACCTTAACATCACATATAAGAACTGGGATTGTTTTGGTTAGGCTGCTGAGCACAGTAAGTCCCATGTCTAAACTGACCATCTATCTGGCTTGCATATAAGTTGCACAATGTACAGGAACAGTTACAACTTGAACCTCATGCAAAACTGAACCTTACCTTCAGCAAAGAGAGGCTGACAATTTAACACAGCTACATCACGGTCAACAATTGGTTTCTTTTAATTAAAGACTACTGTGCATGTAAGTTGAATAGCTGAATACAGTTGCAGTGTTATCAAGGTAGATAAATCTGGTATTAAACGAGGGTGATAGGAGTCACCTGGTGGAGAAACTATAGGAAGTTTGGGCAATCCACTTCACAGCTGATGTTCTAGGATTCAGTATGGAAGTCATTCGCAGAATTGGAGTTCTCTCTTTACTTTTGAGACTAACCATTTATTAACTCATCACTATGAACAGTTAAGAATACAAATCAGTGACTATGGCCCAGAGTTTACTCATTATCTACTCAAAGCAAAAACATTTGTCAATTTAGTGAAAACAGATTTGGTATTTATGTATCAAGATAGTTGTTTGCTGAGAAGTGTTGATTTGTTTTAAATACACACCACCATGTTGACCTGTATACAGGGTCTACAGAAGTTTGTGTAATCTTTCCAGCATACACTAATGAAGTTAAACTTGCACTTTCTTTGAAAGGAGGGTAATTATTTTGTAACTAATCACCAAAATATGATAGCATTACACGACAAAATAATAGAGTATTATTTTACTAGCATTATTTAAAATTCTTTCTTTAACCAAAAGCCCCAAAAAATTAATATGGCAGATAGGCAGGAAAAATATTATAGCTTAAAATGTTTTGAAGTGGCTAAAGGTATTTATGCTTTCAGTGTCCAAAACCGCACTTCACTGCATCACAAGGCTTTTTCTTGACTTGTGTAACTCAGAACTCAAAACATTTTTCTATGCAAGGGTCATGGCTTTTCTGTAGTTATTGCATTAGTTTTATAGTTTCTATAGTTCCTCTTCTATAAAGTTATCTCATAACCAGACATCATAATTTTATCATTTTACGTGAAATTTATCAGATGTGCTTGAAAATAACATAGCAAAGTACACAAAGTGTTACTCAAGAAGTCCTCATTAAATCCAGTTACTGGATGGTAATTACATCTGCATCCACTTTGCAGGCCACTTTTGTTTTTTAATAAACTTTTGTGTCTTAGCACATATATGAAGCACTATTTTCAATTATAAATAAAAGCTTTCTGTTAACAGAAAACCTCTGTCTTCTACATAATTTGGAATTACTGAAGGCGGCATACAAAGAAGTGAGGAGCAACCCAATGAAGTTTCCTGCAAGAATTTGCTTCTACTGTCCGTTATCAGTAGCCTGCATGATTTAAGACTTGCTGGGGATATTAATCTAGACTTGACACCACACATTTTCTAGAGAAAGTTAATCCTTTGAGTATACGGCACATACCTATTGGTAGCTGAAAGGGGTGAGTGAATCCCAGTCCTTTCTGTGACTGAGCTATACAGCAATCAGAAGGAACTGAATCCCGTTTATGGAAGTGTGATCAATTAAAACTTGGTCAGATCAAATTTTCACTTGGTCTCACAGGTATATAAGACATAGGCACCAACACCTATTTCATTACATCATCACTAAGAATGCAAAACTGTTTAAAAAACCCACCAGCTATTCAAAATGGTTTAAATATTTATTTTAATTTCATAAAGCTTTTGTAAGTGGCCTTCACAATGCCCTTGAAATCATTATTTGGTTCTTACAGTCTCAGCATTAGGACACACTTTCTGAGTCAGGCTGTTTTTCTTCACAGCATGGTTCCATTACTTCAGCTTATGATCCACTCAAACAGTTCCATTTCCCTTCCCAGTATTTACATTACTCCAGTATTAGTAGAATGACAGAAACTCATTTTAGCTATTACTTCATAAAGGTGTACTTCATCTTTCCGAAGACAGACTCTTGAGCCTATTTCTCTGAACTCTTTCCAATTTAATCAGTCATCTGCTAATACTATACCCAGAAAACTATGCAATACGTCAGTATGACAGAGGACACTGTTACCTTGCATCAGGACTAACTCTGCAGATCTATTGCTTTTCAGTCTTGACAGTTTTGACACATCTGTACCTCACAGCACCTTCTTCTGCTTCATATGAGGAGTAAAGCAAGCTAAAATTAAGCGTGCATAATGACCATTCTGATGTCACAACTTGAGTTCTATGAACTATGCTCAGCTTTTATCATTCAATAAATAAATCAAATCTCCGAGAGATTCTCCCATTTGTACTTTTACCCCATCTGAGCTTCCTCATATACTATACAGATAAAGCATTTATACATTTCACAAGTACAAAAGAAGCAGATTTTGCAGGAATATAAACCACCACTAAACTTACTATTTAGTGACAGTAGCTAAATAAAAAAATCTGAACAGTTTCAGGAGTTACTCATCACATCTGCTATATTCTGAATTAAACTATTGTCCTGGTTTTGGCTGAGAGAGTGTTAAATTTCTTCCTAGTAGCTGGTACAGTGTTGTGGTTTGGATTTAGGATGAGAATAATGCTGATGATACAGAGATGTTTTAGCTACTGCTGAGCAGTGCTTACAGAGTCTAGGACTTTTCAGCCCCACCAGTGACAGGGCTGGGGGGCACAAGAAGCTGGGAGGAGATGCAGCCAGGACAGCTGGCCCAAACTGCCCAAAGGGATATTCCATACCATATGACCTCAAGCCCAGTACATAAACTAGGGGGAAAGTTGGCCAGGGGCCACTGCTCCGGAACTGGCTGGGCATCAGTCAGCATTGTGCACTGTTTGTTTCGTACACTCTAGTTCTTTTACCATCATTGTTCCTTATTACCATTATTTTCCCCTTCCTTTTCTGTCCTATTAAATTGTCTGTATCTCAAACCACAAATTTCACTTTTTCCAATTCTCTCCCCCATTCTGTAGGGGATGAAGGGGGGGGCGGAGAATGTGTGCACACGAGATGCTGTGTGGTGTTTAGCTGCCTGCCAGGTTAAGCCACAACAATTATACACTAATTCTAATAGCAAACCAAGAAAGTCTTCTAATTCTTTTATAACACTGAGAATTAATCTCCCAAGAAAGCAACCTTCCATCCTACAGCTTCTCATCTTTACAGAGGAAAAAAGTTGCATATGATACAGTCTTATGTATCTGCCCTTTAATCCAGTCTGTTAATGGAAAACTATACTGTTTAAAATGTTAAAGAAAATATGTTTATATCTTTCAAATGAAATTTCAGCTTTTGGAAGAGGGTTTTCAACTCACACCACAGAGCAAAGGAACAGTTATAACAAACCCGCAAAGTTTACACACTGCTTCCCACCTAAAACCCTTTTGATTTTTAGCATGCTCTCCATTATCAGCAGGTAAGATGAGATCCACTGTGTAAAATCATTATTATGATACCTATTCCTTCTAACAAAATTCAGTGGTGCTATTGCTAAAAAACATCGATTGTACCTTGAAATTAACAGATCAGTTCCAATCCCAGATCTATTGTTTCAGGCCCTACAATATCAAATTTATCACTCTGCCTGCCTGAGGCTTTCCTCTCTTTGCAATCCCTACAGGTAAGAATAGTTTTTATCAGAGCTGACAATCTAAAACCCAGGGAGTCCTATACCAGTCACAGGGCACCTGTGCCTGCTTTACTCAGGAACACAGTAGATAACCTAAATTACTGGAAGAAACATATAACAGCATTATAATTATTACAATTAGAATGAGTACATTATTGTAAAAGTAAAGAGGACCATAATAAAATCTTTGAAGATTTACTTCCAAACAGTTTCTGGTTTCCTTTTAAGTATTTCCCCAGTTACTAATACAATGACAAGCACTTACAGATACAGAAGAATTAGTAATGGAACTTCAGAATTACAGATGAGGTGCTTCCTAGTCAATACTGAGAATATCAGTTTTTCATTTTTCCACTACCCAAGTCACTACCTTCCCCCTGTGGTTTAAGGACAGAACTGCACAGTCTGTTCAATGCTTAACTCTTGCACTGACAGTGATGATTAGGACACGCATGCCTCTTTTGAAAACCACCCTTTCAGCATGTCTGAAGTTAGCTGCTTTTAGCTCTTTTTACTTCAGAGGATTTATTTACCCTCCAGATTTGTACTGATGGCAAGTCTTCAGTGGCTAGCCAAATGCTATCACTACTTAGTCTTACAAGGCTTCATTCCTGAAGTGCTCTCCATTTCAAAACAGCAGCACCTGAAATCTCTCACAAAATCCTGTTTCTCACACAGCAACTCAAAAATCCAAAAGAGAGGTGCTGAAGAGTCCATTTACCTGCCCTGCAGGCCTCCATTGCTATTTCTGTGGCTCAGTTAAACATTAAAAACCATAATTTGCATAGAGCAACCAGTTTTAAAAAGTATTACACAGTATCCCAAGCATAATGGTATATAATTAACCTTGACCACATCATTTAAGAGGTTACCCGTTAAATAGCTCTTTCAAGCTACTGAATCAGGCCTAACAGGCTCACAGATGTCCACTAATTCCAACAAATAACAGCAAAATTTAGTTACCCCAAATGCCTGTATATCAAAAGTGGATTTACCAACTTATGACAAGCATATAGATTGGAACTATGAGAGAGAACACACGGGGATTAAGCTAGGCATTACATTCAAGAGAAGTTTTCTAAAACCAGGTGACATGTTTCCTGCATGATTATACTACATTCTAGTAATAGCTAAGACAGGGGTGTGAAATTAAAATAATAATAAAAAAGAATGCAGGCTGTTTGTTATGGCACCTTAAAAACTAGCCCAAGCATTCCTTATTCCATTGTATTTTTAGTTTCTAGTTTACAAATTGGTATACAAACATCTGTTAAGACACCCAGCATCTTAAAGTAAGGGAAGATATCAAACCCCATAATCAGATGCTTTGTAATTTCACACCTCAATTATCAAAAGGGAGGCCTAGCTCTTTACTCTTTATTGGTTGTTTCATAGCCAAGAAAAACATTTAGGTTATTTTAGAATTAAAAACATTAAATGATTATAAGCAAACCAGACCTTTAACTACAATTCTGTTTTCAGCAACTTACACCATTTTAAAATGTGTATTTTTCAAACATGCCACGTATGAAAAAAATGTGGTACACTGTTAAGACAGGCAAAGAGATTTCAGGTATTCTTCAGAAACTATGACACAGCTATTTTCAATTCCTAAGCAACAATATATCTTACATCAAAAATAGTCCAATTTTCTCCTCTGTCAGTTCAATTACTAAAAGCCAGGAGAGGGTTACTAGCAGTTTCAAAATTGCCTAATTATCCAGCGCAATCCAATCTATGTCTTCAGAATAGTCTCTATGGTCGCAATAGTTCCTTTCTTCATTGGGAGATGAAATTGGTTCACGTGCTCTGAATAACCTAATCACTGCTGCCAATACAGAAACAAATGAAGGGAAAAACCTGCCTTATGAGCTAGAAAAATATTTACAGGCCACACTACTGTAGCAAGAAGCCTTACAGAGCTATTTTGTAGTATCAGATAGAACATAAATCAAACCAAAATATCTATGCCTGAAATAAAATAGCTCAGAACAATAATTAGTTTAGTCTGATACCTTTACACAATCCTACAATGAAATTTTAAAGAAAGATGGCTTGGGGAAAAATCAAGTCCAAACACCTAATGCTAAAATACCAAGCAGATAAACAAAGAGCATAAGAGACATCCACAACACAGTGTAATCATTACCAAAAAGAGGCAGTAAAATCAGCCAGAATTATTAGATAATAAAATCATTAGTGTATTACCACACTAATGCCGTAAGTACTTATACATTAAAAGCATATTCATTCTCTTTTGTGAAATTAGTTTCCTAGCCTGCATTCTTCTATTTAACAAAACCAATCCCAAAACAACCCTAAAATTTGTTAAGCACTAGCTCCCCAAATCCAATTGAATACACATATCTACTTGTTCAGATGTAAAAATGCAGAAGTAATAAACTAGCACAGTTTATTCTGACAATATCAGAAACTAAGTAAACCTTAATTCAAAACAATTATTTCACAATTAAAAACCACCCATCTAAGACAATCCACTAAACACAATTCAACAAAACAGCCCTAGAACATGATGCTTCCAAATTGTTAATCTTTACATCAGCAATCTTACAATAAACAGGCCCTGAACACATACCGTCAGGGGTTTTTGGATACATTTCTTTCATTAGTCTCCAATATTAGCAGCAGCATCACCACGCACTTTTCTGTTCTTTTCCTCCTAAAATGCATTCCCCAAGAGTCCTTTCAATGCAATTTTATCAGCATTTCTGAGAGGTCTCTCAGCCACATCCCTACGCACAAGAGGCAGCTGGAATCTCCGCATTTGTAACAATCTATGGCTGCAAAGGAGGGTGGTAGGCAAAGCAACTGTATCATAACCAAAATGCTGAGTTCTATTATCTACTGCACCACACGTACACACATACTGCATCAATGGCCTCAATTCTTAACAGCAACCACAATGATGATACATAAAATCTATAGAAAAAGCATGCATTACTCACTCACTGGGTTTTATTCTTTAGCTTCTTCAGCATGTAATTCTTTATGCTTTACAATGTAGGAGGTATGAAATGAAACATTTTCCCTTTATTCCACTGATGCCGCTGTTTGAATACCATTAGATACCAAGGACAATAGGCAGGATCAGCTCGAACATTAAGAGCAAATATTTAATGGAAGACTGGTTACCCCGTCTCTCCCTTTCACATCTCTGCCTCATGTATCCAGGCACGGGTGGTACTGGCTCCCTTGAGAGGCTGTAGCTAGCAGCTGAGGCACAAACTAAAACATGGCATGGATGTCAAGGAGCTGATGTCACAAAAACAAGTATTTCTCTGATAAAACCGGCAATTCCATTAGGGAAGTCCTACAAATCGATAGAAATTGTTCAGCTGAACATGCTCTGTTATACAATGCACTGCAGCCAAGAGCGATAAATCAGATAGAGGTCTGTCAGTGTAAATAAGCTGAGACTACAATAACTAAGTTATAAAACTGCCAATCAGACACCATGCTTTGTATCAGGGTATCACGAAGGCTATCACGAGCACAGAAGAGAAATACACACCTAAACATGTCAGAAACAACCTTGTTTAGTATCAATTCCAAAAGAATAGCTGATCTACTAAAAAAGTAAAAATATTTTTAAATACAAAAGACTAGCTTAAAAGTCTGCCATCTTTATCAGGAAACACTGTGATAAAGTATCCACAGCTCCAGTCCAGCAGATGCTAGAAACGCCTGTGAGAGGTCACATTCAGTTTCTGGGAAGAGACGCAAGACGTTTTTAGGAATCCTGCCACCTCACCCACGTAGCAGCACTGCCATTCCAGTATGTGGGGATGGGTTAACTGGCTTGCTGAAGGTAAAAGGTACTGTTTCTACAACAGCAGCCATACATTTATAGTGTGAGCTAGGTCTAGGCAGGGGAAAAAAAAAGAAAAAAAAAAAAGAAGAAAAAAAAAAGGAGCACAAAAATTCAGGAGGCAAAAGGAATAGAGACAATACAAGATGCTGGAGACTACAAATTCTATCTTGCAGACAGCACTGCATCAATATGAAGGTAGGTTCTTCAAGCATGAAAATAACTTTTCTTAAGGCATGCAAATAGAATTGAAATATTAGTCACATGGTTTATTCTGTTCATGGATTATGTGCATTTATTTCAAGCTTTGCTGGCTGGTACAATCTCAGAACAATTTAAAAAGGTCCAGAACAGCTAGCAACTATATTACTACATTTCAACATAAATGCAGAATATTCAGCATGTATTTCTGCACTCTTCTTCCAAACAATTATTGTTCTGAAATAACTGGAGAGAAAAACTTACAACTCTACAGAAATTCACTGCAAAATATTTGCGATTCAGAAGATTACATACTATTAAAAATAGTCACTCCGTGACCCAATATGAACAAGTCTGAGCAAAATATTGCAAATGAAATTATTTAGCATGTTAATAGTTTTGTTTAAAAATTCCATTTCAAGCTGTCTGCAGTTTGTAACAAACTAAAAGTCCGCACTTAGACTGCTAATTTAAGTGGAAGCCCATTTTGGATAGAGCAACAAATACAACTGTTTATTCATCTCTGGAAATAACTTGAGGCAAACACATAAGCTCCTTTATAGTGTAAACATAATGCTCTAAAAAAGTGCATATTTAATATCCTCATTTTTTAAAAGGATTTCCTATGAACATAACTACAATGACAAAGCCACATAAAACAAATATGTGAAAAACACCGAGTATTTTATGATCAAAGGATGGTATTTTAGTCCTGTCAAAATATATAGTCCTTTAAATAAACTATATCACCAATATCAATAACTTTTCCATACAGTCTAAGTGCAATGCAGATTTTTGTTGTATGCCTTTAGCTAACAGACAACAACACTTGAATGCATTAGTTGATGCTAAATTAGTACCGATACAATTTAATAGGTCTGCTGTAAAACATTTGAAAAGAGTTACAACTAGGCCACAATACCAGATTTCCATGTAGGCCCCATGGATGCAAAGCAGCAATATGCAATGAATTCATTAAATTACACGAAATCTGACCACAAATCACCTGCCGAGCACATCCTACTAAGCAGGCTTTTTAAACAATCAAAGCATCATTCAACATGACCTGTAAAACCATGTGGGGAGAAATACCCTACAGACAGAATAACCAGGTCATCTGAGCCACACTAACCTGTGCTTCTGTAGTTCATCTCATGGCTTGAGAGAACAAAAATATCTAACAAATTAACACAAAAAACTTTTGTACTAAAGTACCTACACTTTTATTGAGATCATTAAATTGCAGTGAACTTCGTTATGCCACATTATTTGCACAGATAACCCTTTAAGCAACATCCTTTTCTCTCCTCCAGTTAGCTTACATTTCTTGACAGCACGTCCCATTTATTTGCTCTGGGTTTTCACAAAGAAGGGCAAATAATTCTATCTGGGAGCAGCACCGGTCTAGGTTGGCACAATCCAAGTACTTCCTCCTTCCCGCTTCAAACAGCTACAGGAATGGAAGCACATCTAGAGCCAGCTGGTTCTTTCAGTTCTTATACTGGGAAAGCAGAGTGGCATGGGCACCCATACGAGCTCACTCCCTACAATTTTCATCCAACAAGTTAGAAGCAAGTTAGAGACTTGGTTTTTCCATTCTTAACTTCAGAACTAAGGCAGGAGGCACCCCCAAAGGTAGAAACGTAAATAAAATCAAAGTTTCTGTCTTCACTGAAGGACAAAGTTGCACAGAACACAATGAAGTTGCACAGAACAAATTGAAGACTTATGAATGCTTAAATTTACCTTCGGCACCAAAGTCTGCCCTGACAGAACATTACAAGCACCCTAAGGCTAGCTAGTCCCCCAATTCATCACTTGTACTCTAAAGTTTAACAAACGTCAAAGGCACACAAGACACTGAACTAACCCCAAACACCCTAAGATATCATTAACAAAATAAGATTTGTGAAAAGTAACAAGGCACAGGGAAGAACAAAACTGTTCCTGATGCTAACAATATTTGCTGTAGATAAAGAGGTTCAATTTTTGCCTGCCCATGCAAACCTGACCCCTTTCCAGGGAAGGGGTTCAGTTCAGGATGTAACACCTTCTATAACTCAGGTTCCAGAATAAAGCAGCATTCCTGGTATACAATTCACATCAAGAACACATTTCAATCTAGAGAACCAAGACCAATCTGTCCAGAATGATCATGAAACGTGAGCCTGAAAATATTTCCCCATAGGTATTTTCAACCTGTTAAGCTAAATCAGAAAGTGACAGCATAGTAAAATCCATACACTTTCAACAGAGTAAATTACAACCAGACAGTCCTCACCTGATTTTTAACTCATGGACAAACAAGTATTGAAATTTAGTCTAATTTGCTTACACATGCAGTAAAGTAGATTATGTGACATAGCAAGATGGAGTGGTTGTCCATTTCCTTATTGGAAACTTGATCAAAATTATTAATAAACCCACCAAGCTACCATTCTGATAGATACAAGAAAGTACACAAACAAGAACATTAAACCAGGCATGAAAAAACTCTATATATATAGAAAATAGTATATTGGAAACAGCTATACAAATGTTTGATTGGCTCCCCCTAAAAACAAACTGGGAACACCACACAGATACCATCTTTTTCCTTCTGGAAAAAAAAATGAGGTGTCTCAAGGAAAATAATCTGTTTAGCACTTCTAATCTGAGTAGAAAACAGTTTATTTTCTCTAACTGGCTGAACAAGGACAGCAGAGAGTGTTGCACATTTACTCTTTTTTCTTTCTCTAAGACAATTTCAATAACCTAGTCACAACATGAAGACTGCTTTTTACATGTAACCATTTACTGTAGTTTAAGTGTAAAAAAATAATATTAAAACCATAATATTTTGGTATTTATTCCATCTCACCCCATCTTTTAAATTTCAGTAAAAGCTCTCAATAGAGCAACTATTAGTATGATAGTATTATTTCTCCAATTAAAAATCTTCTTCACAACTACTGACCACTGCACTACACATTTTAGCCAGTCTGTCAGTGTAGCTCCTGATCAATTGTCTTCTAGTATGAATTACTTGCTTTTATCAGCAATTTTATCTGCTCTTCTATCTTCCTAAGAAAAGCGCAAAGGTCCCTCAATTCTTCAGCTAGCTTTCATTTGTACAACTGTGACTAAGCATCACCTGGTAACTCTGTCACCCAATTATTCACATTCTTTTCATTAACATTTACAGACATATGAACTAACATACTGATGACACCCCTTCGTAACAAAAAAGTGACTATACAGCTATTTTAATCCTTCTATCCCTGTGCAGTTAAGTTATTCTAATACAAGTACACCATTATGAATTATGTATCTTCCCTCTGGAAGTTTATGTACCTTTCACAAGATTTTAAGAGATTAATACAGAGAAAATTTAGAGATTAATAACAAACTAGTTTCTACAGAAAAGGCTCTATTTCCCTCTCCTTCAGTACATCACTACTTCTCCCTGCAAGTTAAGAAACTAAGAGGACCACAAAAGCAGAGGACCACATTCAAATGCACATCTAAAATCCTGACATCATTTCCTCCCAATGCTGGAAAACTAGTATTAATCCTCAAATATTAATACAGTACTACAATGCTGATTTATATAATTTCTCTGTTGATAAAATACCAAACATTTCACATTCTATTAAGAAACCACAAAGCAGATACACGTGTTCAACACTAGATTATGAAAATCTTTCAATATATTTCTCTTTCACGTGACTGAAAAAAAACTAAAACTGGGTAACATTTTAGTACTCACTATCTTCTCCTGGACAAGGCATGCCGGGTTTCTCTGGAATACTTGGGAAAACTAAAACAAAAAGATTAGATTTTTAAGTGAAAAGATTCTCAGCAGTACTTTTTCATTGATTCTTGAATATGTTTACACAAAGACAATTTCTGGAACCCTTTAAGTAATTCTACGGGAGAAGTGACGTTATCAAAATTTGGTTCCATACTAGCAAGGTCTTATACTTGACCACAGCATTCACAAATCTGTGTGTTTTGGAACCTGAAGCCCCCTCAAAGCCTTCTGTATGGTTTCAGCTTTGTGCTCCACACCCAAAACAACACTTCCTTCTTACAAAATCAAACTATAGGGCACTAACTACATATAGAATAATGTTACCTGACATGCAAAGGAATTGTTCCAATCTGATTTAAAATTATACTAGGATTATCAACAAATGCATACAGGTTCTTGAACTGTGTAATACTTGCCGTGAATAATCAGCCCTTCATCTCTGTTTTGACAGTACAAACGGAAGGCTTCTTCCAGTTCCATCTGAGACGAGATGGTACACGGGTCACCTAACAAAAAAGCAACACATGATTCTTCAGTCATGGATTTGCTTAAGTGAGGAATTTCAATTAGTAAGAAACGCACGAGCCTCCAGGACTGCTTTTCTTTCAATCATTTGATATTAAGCTGGCATTTTGAACAAAGCCAAAAGATAACAACACCTTTTTTTTCTTTTCTTTGAATTTCGTCAAAACTCAGTAGATATAAATATACTATGCTGGTTTGCAAGGGGACAACAAAACGCAAAGGTGAATAGATGTGCTTAAAGATCCTTAACACACAGCAGAAAAAAAGCAAGATCACTTCCTAGTAACCTAAAAGTTTAATTAAAAAATAATTTACCCTTTGTTAAAAGGCCCATTAGCTTACCACCTTAACTTAGCTGACTGCAGAATCGTGATATATTTAAGTTAAAAGTTATGAAGGTACACATAGATTTTAGTTGAGTCCCTCTTGCTAGACTGACAGAAAAGCCATCTACGATTACAAAGCTTAAGAAATGAGATACACAGATTAAAGTTACAGATGGGATACAAACATGCCAACACAGATGTAAACGCATAAGTAACGCAAAATTAATTTCTCTCTAAAAGCTTCTAAAATTTTCAAGGTTTGCTTGTGTTTTGAGGAAAACAGGTTCACATTTTTTCTTTTAACTTTGGTTTAGAAGTAGAAAAAAAGGAAAGGAAACGGAAGGGGAAAAAATTCATAAAACCTGCCTAGCCACAAACAACCCTCTCTTTCAGGCACAGATCAAGCCTTAGTTTCTATGACTGTCTTCCGTACCCGCATTCTTTAGTAGCGGATTCAACAAACAGAGCTTTCACGAGTTCTTAAAAAGGCAATTACCAGCCACAATTTCAAGAGTACTCTAAAATGCCTAACTATTAAAATAGATAAACCAGAAAAACACACATACCCCAAACTACGAGATATCATTCAGGATGAAATTCACAGGGAAAAGACTAAAACCAAGACAGAATCATTACAGCACACTAAGGCCTGGTCTCAAATACCATGCCTTAGCCACGCTTCACTCCATTTCTCTGACATGTACTATTAGCTTTATATTAACAAAATACAGGAATGAAAGTATAGAGTCAGACAATATCCACAAGGTATAAATCCTAATCAGTTTAAGTGGGGACATTTTCCCTTAATGTTAAACATCTGAATTGGAATATAATAGCGGAATAGCTCTCTGGTAGGCAGAAATACCATTTTAGCAGCCCATGACAACCTCTGGATCGTTGGTCTCTAAACTTTTTCAGCAGCACACCCCATCAATAAAATTTTCTGAGTACAAACCCCTAATAACTACATTATAAAAAAATATACAAAGATAAAAATTTCTAAAGGATGAGATAAATTTTAACATAAAATGTTTTTATTAATGGTACAAAAACGTAGCTCAAATTATTAAAAATTTTAAATATTTTTAGTGAGATCTATGTGTTTGAACAGGCTTCATGACTTTTGAAAATCTTGGTTTAACATTTTATGATATAGTGATTCAAAGGTCTGGTTCTAAGCTCAGTTTATTTCAATACTTGGTTTTAATAGTATCATAGCTTTAAAAAAGAAACCTCAAAATAATAGATGTAGATCCAAATGAAAGAAGTGCATCATTCGCTGTGCTTACTAAATTTTAACACTCCTTCTTCAATCCCATCCACCAGTTATGCAAAGGTTTTGCTGCCATTCAGTTAGTAAATTTTCACCTTCCCTCATATCAATCAGCTGTTCTTGCAAACTAATCTGAAAGTGTTGCATTTTTAACCAATAGGCTCAAAACTCACTGAAACTGTTTAGAAGACTTAACAGGTTAGAAGATTCCATTTCCAAGTTTAAGTCCAATGGAACAACAGAAGTATCTCCAAACCAATTTTCAAAATGCTGTCTCCAAGTGAACTTGTAGCACAAGTTCATTTTGAAAAGCAGTTACTTTCTCAGTTGTTGGGATCAAGTGTTTATTTTTTTTGAAAATAACTGCTAGATAGCATACTACTGGTAGCCACTTATCACAGATAATGTCTGCGTATTTGGAACATTTATCTTTTTGTAAAAGAAAAATACGTAACATCTATAAGGTTAAGAACTCTTAGTACTTTGCTACAAGATAATCAGCTAACCTCTCTGAGGTACAAAAGTTTCCTGGTCACTTCTCAACATCACCAAGCATTGTAAAATACTGTGCTATCTGAAATTTTTGGTTTTATAAAATTAATCACACTGATGACAACCTGTAGCACTCCGTGCACTCCTTGCTCCAATGCCTTTGCTGCAACAGCTTGCCTGTGAACAATGCAGTGGATGAATTTCATGTGTGGTGCTCTCCTTTCAACCTTACTCCAGAATCTTAGACACACCTCCCCCAGTCAAATCAGCCTCTCCATCAGTGGAGACTTACACAGTTTTTCCAAAACACATTGCTTTTATTGAAGTAATTTACTCTTAAGATCATTTCTTTTCCAGTATATCTTTTTCCTTCAGTGACTCTCAAAAAACTGCATCTCCACACACCTTCACTATTTAAACATCATCTGGCAAACACCATCAGCTGAGGCATGTTAGAAATATCTGTACTTTCATCCAACTGTATCACAAGCTTCCCACATTGCAGTTTGTTTTAATACTTGTTTCTTCAAACTTTCAGAATTATCTTCCATGTATCTTCCAAGAATATTTTCTGACAAATTAATGCATTTCAGTTTGTCCCCACCTTCTTTTCTGTGTATTATTCCAGTCGCTTTTATCATGACAGGAAGAACAAGTGTTTCCCCAATAGTATGTGGCTTTTTGTCTTCTGCTATAAAGTAAGAAGCCTCAAAACTGGCTTCTAAAATTTTAACTTCAAATATTCAGTGAAGTTTTGTCAAGTACCAAATTGAGCATCACCAGGCTTAAAACAGCAAGGAGGAAAAAAAAAAAAGATAGAAACTTGCCTTGCTCTGGATACTTAGTTTTTATATGCCTTGCTAACCATGACAGCTTCATACTATCATGATCCATTTTCTCAGAATACCACATACACTTAAGGTGAGGTTCATCATTAAAAATAGTGGATGTAAATACATATTTCAAATACCATTCTTGACAACTCCACATCTTTGTGACCAACCTCTTGTCACATCTGATTATAGTCAGTTTTTACCCTGTAGTGTGGCTGACAGTTCATAGTTAAGAGTAGAAGTGTCAGCTCCACCATTTTCTTGTTGCCTGCCTGTGCTCACATTAACATCACCTTGTGAGGGTTATTTTAGTTAAAACTAGGTAATTAATCCATAAATCCACTTAACCAGACACACGTAAACTGCAGTGCGTCACAACACATGAAAAGCAAGCAAATGAGCGAGGGTGTCACTCTCAACCCCTGAAACTTTGTGGAATACCCACTCTCCCTGCAGCACACCTTGTCCACCATATGTGACACATGACCATACGATATATACAGATCAAGTAATGACACCACTGTCGATCCACGTTATTAAATGAAGTAAAGCTCAATTTTTTATTTTTAAAATTTAAGAATTTTCAAAGATAAGATACCCCTCTTTGAAAGCCACTGCTCTTTATAATCTATAAATACTGCAATAATACAACATGAAAGACAAAATTATTTGTCTTTTAAATCAAAAATCCATATTCCTTATATGTTTGTGGGATTTTATTGTGACTTATTAGTAGTTCAGACATTTTGGATGTTGTCAATAACAGAGAAACATTACAAAAGCCCAACAGAAAATTCATTTTCTTCAGCTCTTTGGTAGGTTTTCTTTATTCATTAAGCCTCAGCAACTGTTTGCTTTAACATGGTTCAAAGAGAACATCTGTTTGTGCAATCAGTCAAATGAACTTAAATTACAGGTGGCAATACGTGGAAACATTCACTCATATGCAGAAATAGGATAACTCCCAAAACCTGTGAGGACTGAGGGCAGCCAAAACAGCAGGTTGGTTGAAACCTAAAAACTTAAGATTCAGGAATTAGAAAAAGGGTTGTACAGGTATGCATTTAACCAAGACTAGAAGAAAACTTACTAGAACTGCAACTAGGAAAAAAAAAATCATTAAGTAAAACTAAAAAAGCTAATGCAACAGATAGCCAAACCAAGCATAGTTAACAGGAATCACGTCTTAAAATCCTCCCAGTTAAAACCCATAAGATTTTCTTCTGTCCTGCAAGAATCTTCCTTTTATTAGCAGTCATGCAGTTCTAATAGCTAAACACATGCAATGTATTTGTTCTCTGTGCATCTCTGATCAGGTTACTTTGAATTAGACTGCCATGAAACTGAGGGGTAGGAAACTGAAGTTACTAGTTGCCTTTGTCTTGGCAATCAGAAGATAAACAATAGAATTTAAAAATAATTGATACCACTCTTTGGTATTTTAAAAGGACTGAATCTTCTTTGGCTACCTCCTTCCTCAATCATTATTTTGAAATTCCATTCACCCACCAAACGATGTGACTCTGCTAAGAGAGCAGTGTAGGCCATCATTCAAAAAACAAAATATGTATTACAAACATCAGTATCTTTTCATCTTTCGGCATTTGGTTCTAGGAGTTCTGCTGCAGATCATGGCTTTGGCAAAGTGCAAGAAGAAAATTAACGAGCACCTGTGCAATTGTATAATTGCATGGTAGCTGTTTTCAACATACTAGGTCAGGAGTTCTGCCCACTATGAGTTACAGATGCACTACACTCCTGTTAAATCACAAGCAGACACATACATTCCAAAAGGAAGCAAAATAAAAGTAGCAAAGGCACTCAGCGTCAAGTATCCCCATGCCACTACTACTCACAACAACCAGAAGGCTCTAACTTAAGGCTGCAGAGAACTGTCACATTTTACAGCAGAAAGAAATATGCAAACCCATCTCACACCATGCCGATATTTCAGAGCCTATAGGAAAGGTAAAGAAAAGGTAAGTTTCTCTCACATACAACTATTTGTGGAAGAATAACGATAAACTGCTTTACATCTGAAGATAACATAGAACAATGAGAATTGGCATCATCACCTTTCCTGCAGAACTACATAAGAAATAAGACATATTTCGTAACAAATAATTTTTACTTGATTTTATCAACTCCACGTTCCACAAAACCAAAACTTTACGCTATTTTCCCCACATATGAACACCCTCCACCACAACCACCTTAATTTTCTTTTTCTGGACATCACATACATTAAATATACTGGGCATTTTTCCTCACCACAATGGGGAAACAACTTATTTCTGGTAAGCTTTTACTTAACATCCATTATCTTTGAAAAATGGTACTCTGAAGTATCAGTCAAGTGAAAAAAAAAAACACAACATGAAAAAAAGGTGACAAATTTGATATTTGGTCATTGTAGCTTACATCAGCACTATATTAACAATCAATTTAGTAGAACACTCCTTTAAATATAAACATCTACCCTCTGACTCTTGAAGAGGGTATGTTTATAATCAACACTACCATCAGTGACAATCACACAGTTGCCAGGAACAACCACCATAAAAAGAGAAAAACAATTATTGTCACTGGAATTCTTAGCACCTACCTTCCATAAAGTATAAAAATCCTCAAAGAGTTAAACCCAGCCTTCTGGAATTACAATTGCATTGTTTCTCAGAAACACTTGTTTAAAAGAGAAATCACAATTCAGGAAACACAAATGCCTATGTCATTCTGAAAGCCAACAGGGTTAAAAACAAAGTGATCTTGCCAAAAATACAAAATTCAGAATTTTGAGGGGTGCAGCATTAGGCCTATGAAAGTCTGAAATTGAAACAAAGTTTGCATTCAGCATAGAAGCATGGAATAGTAAAATACTGAAGTTCTACGAAGACTTCACTTCTACAGAACTGAATTCAAGGGCCACCAAAATCAAATGCTTTGCAGCTATTTCTTCTAGCTCCCTGCTGCTTTATAAGGCAGGTTTACATACCCTTGGTATTTAGGAACAAAAAGTAACTCCACAATATAAAACTTGTGTAAACATGTTTCCTCAATGCCCCTTCTTTTTACCACAATGAACAATAAACCCAAGAACGCCCAAGTAGTATTTCAGTACAATACCTTCATCATCAATCCACTTGAGGGTAATTGGCTGTTCCTGTTGTAAATTACACATCTCATGCACTTCATCACAAAGTTCATCATAGCTCATTGATGCATCCAAGTTTGTTATCAGGATGTCCCTGCATGAGATGAAAACATAAGCTTTAACCAGAAAATATCTGCATTAGCCTGCATATTCCAACAATTCCATCTATGGATACTGAGCTGTATAGTCATGCTTACAGAATCAGGATTCCTCATATAAATGCTCCCACTAACATAAATATTGCCAGAAGTCAACAGAATTACATCTCACCACATTTAACTTTTTCAAAAAATACTTCAGGATGGAGGAAATAACTGTGTTAGTGATCTATCTTCAATGCATGTTTACTTGGGTGGGTCAAGTTCCCTTATTGTAACTATCAAGGTCTGAAGTGGTGTAAAAAGATCCCAAGACACAGTAAGAATTAAAATTTTATCCAGGTACTTCTCCCATCAGGACAGAAGTAAAATACCAATTATGGTAAAACCCTTTCAAAATGTAGGTTTCCCCTCACATCCACTATATTGTTAGAGAGAAAGCTTTGATTAGGTAAATTCTCAGAAGATATCATTACAAGAACACTTGGATAAAATGTTACTCAAATTCTGCATCTTATGCTCTACTTTCATAGTGTTTTGAGAACATGAACCCAATACTGAACTCCACTAATGTCAACCACACAGTATGCTCAGGCATTTGTGAGAACAACTCTTGATTACATGAAGCCCACACAGCACTGTCAAAGTGTCAAAGCAGGACAAAGATTAAAAAAAAAAAAAGAGATTATGCAAAACTAATTCTGAGGATACAAACTGGACTTTCTCCTGTTTTCTAAATAGGCTTCAAATGACAAGCTCAAGGAAAGGAACTAATTACATACAGGAAGAAAGAGGAGATGTACTCAAGTCATCAGTGCTTTCAAAACCTTCTAGGGGATAATTAGGAAAAGTTTTGTATTTAATGGATACTGGCATATGTAATTCTTTCCCCTCTTAGTTTAACACAGTAAATTTATCAGAAGCTTCCCAACATGACTGAGATTTTCCTGTTTTCATACTGTATGACAGTATATAAATAAAAAATTAAATAAATAAAGTAAATAAGTCATTTCAGAAAACACGTTGTATTACATATTTTTCCTACTTGCGTCTTTCAACCAGAAGCCAAGAGGTACTACACTGAACTAGGAATCTATGACATAGATATGCACTAACAACTTTGTATTTTGCCTTTGCCAAGAAAAATTACAACAAGAAAAGCTCTAAGACAATAACTTTAAAGAACTGAACTAAGTCTCAAATTCAGATTAAAAGCACTGCTTTTTTTTCAAGTGTACCTTTAATCTACAATTTGTTAGGTTCTCAAAGAGCAGCAACTTAATAATTCTTCATAATAACAATGGGAAAAGAAATAGACACGCTAACTGCCAACTTGTAAATCCATGTTATTGTACAATACTGAGAGCTGTCAGGTGAGGTTAAGAACATCTCCCTGTCAGAAAAAAAAAATAAAATCTATTTTATGCACTTAGGAAAGTAAGAGACCAAACCAGCTCTCAAAGTAGTGTCTGAGGTCTGGCACAACACCTTTCACCAAGACAAGGTCACTAACAAATGCTGCTCATTACTTAACGCCCTGCCACCACAAGCTACTCACAGAATGAAGCAGCTATAGATATGTGGTAACTCTGGTCAATCACACTTTCACAAGTATCTAAATAGTACTCAAAAACTGAAATTATGCAGGAAGACAATACTCCACTATGCACACTACAAACTCCAACTAAGTGGACAAATACTAATCAACCTTAAATCGTTAAAATTATTATAAACTGATGGCACTGCCATTCTACAGGTAAGTTAAACGATATTGGACAAAACACAGGTGGACTATGCTAAATAGCACCTACTGCAGACGCAAACATTAATAATATTTATTCAAGTTATTGTTATATCTCAATGATGTCCATGTTCCTTTGAGATTTACTGTGTTTCATCTTAACATCTGTATAGCCACATTAGGCAATCAGGGCACAGATAAATGAGAATCTTTCATTGTTTTAATACCGATAAACCCCACAGGACACTTTTTTCGTCAGATGCCTGAAATGGGACACTACAAAGTATTATGAAGTTATGTATAAGCAGTTATAGCAAGAGAATCATTCACACTGATAGATTAAGCGTGTCACCATTTAGAACCAAGGTAACATACATCAAACTATACTGCATCACTGCTCTAAATGAAGTGACTTCAAGTAACCAGGTGAAAAACAGATAAATTAATTAACTGACATAATGAAATGAGAATTACACAAGTTTGTTTTGCAATCTACTTATGCAGTTATTTATACTATGCTATGTGAAGAACTCTGTCACACCCAGAAGCATGAATACCTGAGATACTAGGACTCCACAGACAGACTCAACAGTCACGTGTTTTAGAACTTCCTCCTGCTTAGATTTTTAACTGGGATTTCAAAATTATATATTGTACTATTATTTTATTTTTTTAGCAGCTACCTGAATGAGCTTGTCCTTAATTCTGAAGTTGTCCAGCATCAATGATTTCCCGCAATTTGTCAAATTTGTTCAAAAGATGATTACTTTAATGGAATACTGAGATTTAAATAAATACTTTAATGGAGACACTGAGATAATCAGTTATACAGTCTATAATGCCAAAAGTCAGCTCTTATTCACAGAATTTGATCAGTAGAACAAAATCAAAATTCACCGAGCTTAGAACTCATTTTGTAAACTGACTTACAGACTTCACACCTTATGGAAATTACTGAATACAGCATTACAGTAAACTACAGTAGTAGTTTATTGTAAAACATATTATACATAAATTATAATAGTGTCACAAGTATCACCTCCTCCACTTCTGCAGACAAGTTCTAGACACACTCATTTTATATTAACACTATCTGCCAGCAAGTTATCCCAAACTGTTTACACTAAGTTCTATTTGTGTTTATAGTACCTTCCCTTACAGAGCTAAGGCAGCTGGCCTATAGCTGTTTCAGAGAAGCATGCACATTCATGCACCTCAGAGAAGTGCATCACACAATTACTTGAAGTTCATTTATTCCTTTCAACTTAAGCCTATCTATGACATGATTCAGAGGTGCAGGATAAAACTATGGAGCAGAAAATAATTATTAGTAATGGCAAATATATGGTACCTATCTTTCACCCAGAGTTCAAGAAGCAGTTTACATGCATCTATTAAATAACCAGAACAAAACCATGGTGCAGATTGATGATAACAAAACCCAATTGATCTGCATTAACTATTGTGAACACATTTCAGAAATTACTGAACAGCAATTAACAACGAACCACAGCATGCAGTCCCATTTGCTTTCATACATGGATTTCTTGTAAATTCTATTTCAACTAACAAATTTCTGTATTTTGTTATGTTTTGACATGACTTCTGACCACTAAAAGCTTACCTATGTTTTTACTAAGCGAATTTTCATATGAAAATTTAGCCTGTACATAAGCAAACTCCAAATCTACTTCCAATTGACAGGTGGCAAAATGAAGACATAAAAAGCCAAATGAGTAGGCATAAGGGAAAGAAGTCAGTAGCACAGCTAGAAATTGAAGCCAGCTAAAGTAAAATCAGACACATTTTCACACTAATTTATAAGAAAACTGGCATTTACCAAATTAGTACCACTGCTCTAAATTTCTAAACTCACGACCTCAAACTTCTCTGTGCTGTCTTGTAGATAAGCTTAGCAAGAAAGCATTCTGTTTTCAATAACATTTGGTGAGGTTACTTTTACATACATTTAATGCAAAATAGCATTTTTTTTTTATACCACAATAGAAGATCAGCCACAGTAGTAGCAACATTTACTTATTTAGCAGTAAAATATCAGAAAAGATGACTCAGGACACCTTGCCAGTAAGTTCAGTTTAAATACTTCAAATCAAGTCTAAGGATTTACTTAAGCCAAATATTTAACTCCTCAAATGACTTAAACTTAGGTCTTGGAGGACGACAGGAGAGACGAAAGCAACATGAGATTAAACATGTCTGAAAACCCAAATTTCACACTGAAGTAATAAAAATATTCTTGACTGCTGCCGACTGAAGTGATAAAGGACCTTGACTTCTTTTTTATTGTCTTAAATCAGAGCTACAAAAACAAGCATTGTGAAAATAACTGAAGCAACCACATTAACATCTCATTGCCCTTCAAGCTGCATCAGTCAAATTACTGGGAGGGGAGCAGGGGAATCAGCCATCAAAAATTAAAGGGCAAACTATACAAGAGTTTACTTTTAGTATTTATTCACAGCAGGAAAACAAAGATTGTGTGTTTGATTTATTTTTTTAAAATCAATTAAAACTGAGTCTTCAAGCAGCTTGCATAGATTCATCTAAGTTTACTGATAACTTGCAATCGAAGCAAAATCTCATTTCTCATATTTATTATGTACTAATGGAAGTAATTGCAATAATACCTTCTAAAATTTCTGTAAGACAAACAAAAAAGGACAAACCAAATGGCACCTACTTATTAGTTCAAGACTTACCTATCTATCCACAAACACTTACTTTAATTTTCCAAGACAGAAAGTGCTCCAACTTAAAATAGTATCTAAAAATCCCCACTAGAAAAGGACTCTTATTCAACTTTACATGCTTTGTCCCAAGGAGCACAAAGTCACAAATAGACATTTTTAAGTGCAAACGTGCAAGTCATAGCGTCCTCCTAATTCCCGAGTAACCTGTAGAATTCATTATGTAAGATTTGTTGTACCTTTATTATAAAGTAGACACAATGAAATGCAGTAACCGCATCTGGATGTAATAGATGGATCTATACCTGTCCGTGACCACAAACACTTCTAACCAAACAGAAATCAATAACCCATCGGCCCAGCGTAACCGCATGCCAGTTTTGTGCATTTCCCCTTGTTTCAAGAGAAGAATAAACTACTAACTCTTTTCCACAATGAGCATGCTGCAGGATCTGGGTGGTATTTTAATAGCCCAGAAGTTTACCTACCTGATCTGACATTAATAACAAATCTACCAACACCCTGGTTACTCTATCACTAGGTCAGACTATGAACTCCTGCCTGATACGCTTCAAAATTAGACAGGGCACAATATAGAGGAGAGAATACGCTGACTTACCCACTATAGTGTGCTTTCACTCTGATGAAGTCTTTGTTCAAATCAATTTTTGAGCCCATTCTGCTAGGCATGGTCTGTATTTAGCAGTCTAAATGAGATTTTAAACATACAGAAATAAGTTCATTCAAGATAGGTTAAGTCTTATTACTAAACACCTTCACGTGAAATAAGTGTTTCTCCTCCAGATGATTTTCAATCCAGCTGCACAGAAAGAAAAACAAAATATAGCTGAATGTACACACACTACTAAACACATCAGTTGTGTCAAATTTTACATACAGAAGTAGCTTTAAATAGAACAGCAAGAAATCAAAAGGAAAATACACAAGACCATTGACCCGCACAAAAACTAAATGAGATCAATTAAAAATATCCTGTACAACTTAGTTTTACATAAACATCCCAAGCATTTAAGGATGCTTTTTAATAAAACATCCAATAGTTCCCTCTTGGGCAAAAATACTCCAAAGAAGTGTTTACTTATTCATCAGTGCAACTTCTGGCTCTTTTCTTCTGCAGAGTAGCATATTTTAAGTCAAAACAGTTTTTATATACATGGAAGCCTATTATCAATTAACGCTGGTTACAAATCTAACGCAAGAAAAGTGGAGGAGGAACTTCAAGGGGTAATTTAAGTTACTTTTATGACTGGAGATTGACAAACACCTTGTTTATTCAAACTCACCACCCCCTTCCCTTATATATACATACACACACACATATATATGTATATATATATATATATATATATATATACACATATTCAGGCAGCTCACTAACCGCGGCCCGGTGAGGCTGGGTCGTAGGGACCAGGGAAGGACCCCGGCGCCCGGCCACCCC
>JAVJGJ010000037.1:106046894-106059113 GCA_035590215.1 Microhierax caerulescens
CCCGGGACGATCGTGCTGGCACCTCCCCGGCCACTGTCGCGCTGCGCGCGGGCGGGACAGGCTCCCCCCGGCCTCCGGGACCGGCGCTGCCTCCTACCTGCTCCGGCAGAGCGGGGTCCCACCTCAGGAACTGGGACCTCAGGGGCCCGCTGCCCGCCCGTTCCGCGAAGCCGGTGAGAGCTGGGGGCACTCTCCGCCCCGGGGGACAGGGAGGCTGCGTCCCCGGGGCCCGCCTGCACCTCCGCGGCCTCAAGTTGCTCAAAGTCCCGCGAGGAAGTTTCAGGACCGGACTTTGGCTCCCCGCAGCCCTCCGGTGCCGGCTGGGCCTCGGGGCGGGCTAACGGCAGCGCGCAGCGGAGCGAGCAGCGCGCTGCGGAAGACGCGCCCGGTCCCCCCTCAGCTGCCTCCCACCTCCCCGTCCCGCGCCCGCTCCCGCAGCAACAGCACCACCGCGCCGAACATGGCGGCCTAAGAAGGTTAGCGCCCACAGCCAATAGAACACCTCCTACACTACCTGTCAACCAATAGCAAGCTCCGACTCACCTGGAGCCAATCACTAAAAGGAGCCCGCCCACCTACGACCAATCACAGACCGGGAACCGTTACCTGGCGAGTTAGGAGCGTCTCGGCCAATCAAAAGCGAGAGAGGGAGTAGTAGGAGAACACCTGCAGCCAATAGGAGAAGCCAGCGGCAGGCGCGGGGGGCAGCGGCGGGCCGCCCTCCGCCGCCGCCGGTCGCGCTCCGCCGTGGAACTCCGGTGCCCTGCCGTGCCCGCGCCGCAGTGGCTCCGCGGCGGAAGGAGGCCCTAGGCCTGAGGGGAGAGGTAGCTGCCACCGCTACCGCGCTGCGGGGGCAGCAAGTTGGTGCCTCTGCCCGCCTCGCAGCCCTCTGGAGAGGTAGTGGCTTGTCCCTGCAGGGCTGTGGCTTCCTGAGGTGGCTTCCTCCCGGCGGGAGGAGCGAGGTGGCTCCGGCGTCAGTGGCGGGCGCCCCGGCGGGCGGGCGACTGGGGGGGGCCGCCTCAGGGGTGGCCCGGGGCGGTGCTGAGGCGAGGGGCGGAGCGCGGGCACCGCTCGGGGTCCCGCGGCGTGGCCTGGTGGCGGCGGGGGTTCCTCCCGCGGGGTCCCGCAGGCCTAGCCCGCGCTGGCTCTCTAGAACACCTCAGGCAAAACAAAACTCGTCGTCGTCGTCCCCACGAACCCTCTACCAGCCCCCCCCAGGGCCCGGCCACGAGAAGCGTTGCCCCTGGGGACTCCTCTTTCCTGCCACGGGAGCATAAATCTGTCCTCTCACGAGTGTAAACATAGAGCCGGGCCTGGAGAGGTTCCATTCCAAACTGTTAAACCAGGAAAACCGCGGGCAAGATAATAAAGAGGAAATAAAATAACAAAGATAATATTAAATATCTGAGAGGCCAGAGCAGAAGGGAGAGGGGACAACACCAGGTTAACATTGTATTAGTGTTGTTGCATTAATCACAGTTTCACAAAGAGCAAGTCTGATATCGTTTGTGCCTTTAGCTCTGTAAAGTTGATTTGGTTGGTGGGGTTTTTTTCCCCCTAATGATACTTTGATCTTTTGATTTCAGCCTGTGGATTAGCTGTGACTGAAGCAAAGCCCTCCGCTGGGTACAGCAGGTGGGGGCTTTGCCTGTTCCTCATATGGAGGTGCAGAATAGTGAACTTGGGGAGTCCCCTGGTGGAAATGTTGCTTATCCTGGCCAGGCAGCTCTTTCCCTTGACTCCTCAAACCATTTCCCAAGCCAATGCACTATCCAAGCAACAGGTTTGCTTTGGGGCTTTTGTTGATCTACTTATATCTGCCACTGGGCAACAGTACCCCACCATTTGAAAAATAAACCAAACCAAGGTGTCACAAATGTTAGATGATGTTTTTTTTCATTACCTGGAGTTGAGCAGCCATAATCTGTATTTTGAAAATGGAGAAGAAAAAAACCCACACCACCTTAGTCTCCTGCTATTACCTTGTGTACACCATCTGCATCAAGGTCTTTTTGATACCATTTAGCACTTTCACATTGTCTCTGTGGGGTTTTGCAGGTGCATATGTGTTGGTGAGTTTGCATCAGTGTAGCCCTGAGCCAGCTTTTGGTGTTTCACTAATCTTCCAAAATGCAAATAAATAACAGTTAACACTGGGTTATGTAGCAGTAGGCTCATCCGTCTAGATGTTTTCTCTGACACCAAGGAAATGCACCAAATGGTTTCATTTATCAGGCTTTAATCTGGATTATTCGTGTATCCACTGTTGATTTTATCTTAGTGTGAGCTGTCAATATAGTTTCCAAATGGGCTCTTAAATCTTCATGTGTTCCAAATTTCCTCTGCTTAAAACAGAGAACATTATGTAAGTTTGTCTACAAATGTAATTCTTTCAGGGCAAGGGCAAGCTAGACTTTGATCTCTCTGTCATGTCAATTAGACGACTTCATTTCCTTGAGTTGTTGGATTGAAAGATAAAAGGTGGTACAGTTCTTCAGAACTGTGATTTGACTTTTTGTGTGTCTTATTGTTGTTATTTTTTCCTACCACAACTTACTGAGGACCAAAGATTAGGTACATTTTCAGTGCTTAAAGAAAATCACAACAATATTTTTATTTCTTGCAGAGATATTTTGTAGTTAATCACTTATTACTAACACTGTTATTTTAGAGTCTTATTTTGAGTTGGTTTATATTTTCTTATATTACAAGACTGTTTAAGCACTTGAATTTCTTACTAGATGCTTCCCACTTCTGGGCAGATGGCATTTTTTGGACATTTTGCACATTTGCTCTGTGCATTAGCTAACAAGGTTGTAACTGGTTTGAAAACGCAACATATTGTATGATCATTGTTTCTGGCATATTGTGTTTGAAGCATAATCAACTTCTGTTGTCCTGGAGCTGCAAATCTTGAGTGTATTCCTGAGCTTTCCTTTTTTTTTCTTTTTTTTCTTTTTTTCCCCAGATGGCACAGTATTGCACTTTTGTCTTCTACTAAACCATCCTCAACCTGATGAAAAGTTGTAATATTGCTGTCGACTACAGCTAGGTTTAAAGAGCTGACAGGCTTCTAATTTAATTTTATTATATTCCAGGTTTAAATGAGATATTTATTGTATCTAAAATTTTAGTTCTTTTTTAAATTATTATTATTATTACATCTTGATACCATAACTCTTACTCTGAAGAGCAGTCTATGAACTGGTTTAAGAAAGAGAAAGCTTAAAACCAGTTTTTTTCAAGTATTTCAGTTCTGTTTCGAAAATTAGTCTTATCATATCCAGCCCAACAAAATGGAAGTTTCCAATTCTTGCTTCCCTTTGTTTATATGATGAGCTTTGGCAAATCATAAATCTGTCATATGGCCTAAAAGGTGGGGGTTTTTTTAAGAGGTGGGATAATTGATTTCCTTACCAGTATCGGTATTTAAGTTCTATGAGAAAGAAGGAGGAGTTCCCTCCTGCAAGAGAAATACCCATGCAGATTTGCCTTTCTATTTTGTTTTCCTGAAAGTCAGTGTGGCTTATTAGCAAACAGGGTGAATAGCAGCCAATACTCACCAGGAGCTGCTGAGGTCCAGTGTAAGTTACCTTAAGGAGGACATACTTAATTTCCAAAGCGTTCTTAGTGAAATGTGTCAGGATCTCAGGCTCTATGTTGGCTTGTGTTATGATCCCATCACCTCATCTACAGTGGAGCTTCTCCTGTTTTATATAGATACGGCCATTGTGATCATCCTTCTCCACACATGTAATACTACATTCAACCTTAGCGCCCAATTGTGCCACAGATTTATAGTGGCATCAGAGAGCACTGATTTGCTAAGGAATCTGATGTTGGTATTTCAACTGCTGCAGCCTATTAGTCTGAAGTTACCTCATTATTAAGTTGTCTTTTTGACTAAAAATTATGAACATCCAGAGTGTTGGTTTCTGAACTTAAATGTCTCCCTCGTTATTTCATTTTTGTCTCTGACAGTGACCTGGAAGCCTGTATCTATTTAAGCATGTGTATCTGCGCAGTTCCAGCAGATGGCACGATATTCCTAGGCAACTGTCTGGGAAACACAGTCATATATACAGTGCTAATAAGTGCTAGTTCTTTATTTTAATGCTACAGGCTGTTGAGGACTGTTCTTTACAAATTAAAGGAAAAAAATGATTTGGGGTCTATGATAGCATCCATCTAAAGTACAGCTTCAGGTGTCAGATATTTGTATTAATGTCTGTTAGTATCACTCCAGTGCAAGGTTTTTGTAGCTGTATTTTCCTTTTTAAAATTCTAAAAAACTTGTTACTTAATGGGTCTGGAAACTCTTAGACTATGAAGTACAACTGCTTTAGTGCCTCTAACAAGAATGTAGTAATCTTTCTTACCTCTTTTTTCAGTTGGTGTCTTGAAAGAAAGGTTGTGGCTCCATAGGAAAACTGTGTTGTAGGGATATACATTCCTTGCTGTCTTGAGCCATTATTCAGAGAATAATTTGTCCTACATGCTTAAAAACATGAAGTACTTAAATACCTTGCTGAATCCACAGAATGAAACCAAATAATTTATTCCAGGCTTCGTATGAAGAAAGTAGTGTCTTTTAACCTTCTCAGTGAAAGGAATAATATTCCAAAATCTCTCAGAGCATTTTCTCTCCATGCACCACTCAAAAGAAACAACAAATTGTCAAATATAATTTTATATACTACAGCTAGGAAGAGATGAGAATATTTCTAGATTTAAAAGTTATCTAGCTTGGTGAAGAGCATAAAAATAATTTGGTATCACAGGTTTAGTACCTGTAAGTAGTATTTTGGCACAAATATCTACAAAACCAGGAGAAAAAAATAACAATATACAATTTTTTTCTGTTTGGTTTTAGGTCACGGGAACCATTTTCTCTTCAAGCTGGACTTCAGCATAACCAAGAGACAGAAACAAATTTTACCTTGTCATCTTTACTCATCCTGCTTAAAATCTGTAAGTAATGCATGTTTTTGGAAGTTACCTACAGCATCTGAAACTGTGTGTGTATTGAATTTTATTATATTTTAACCCTTGTGCCTATTGTTTCCTCTGTGCATTTGTCTCTTTCTGATCTACTGATAGATGCATTTGTCTGATGGAAAAGCATTTTAACTTTTCCAAATAGCTCCAACCTCTCTTTACAAATAATCTCAGCAGTTTGGGTTTTTTTACATTTTGATGTACAGATCTGTTCAAGTGCTTGTGCTTTATATTAACCTATTGTTATTCTGCCAGCAACAGCTGCTGTGGAAAGAAAGGAAAAAAAAGGAGTAACCTAATGCTTATTCATTCATACTATGTGCTTCTACTTGTAAAAGCTGGTATTGTAAAGATGAGTATAGATCCAAAAAAAGTAAGTCTGTGAATCCACGCTACAAATGATGCTCTCCATCTTTTGATTAGTAGAATGTAGTACACCATGTTTTGTATTTCAGCATATGAAGTTTGAGCAGTTGGGTTAGTAAACAGATCTGGTGGCTTACTCTTGTGAACGCTACCTTTGGCTAAAACAAGTTAAGTCACAAGTGGGACAACTATTGAAATATGAATGAAGCACTTATGCAACGCCAGCATTGGGATATTTACCATATTAAAATATTCATTTAATGGAGAAGGGGTTATAAAATCAGATGAAGAATGGTCTGAAACAAGACATCACATAAAATGTAATAGAGAATCATCACAGAAAAGATTTATTGACTAGCAAGGTTTATTTTTTCTATAGCTCAGATCACAAAATTGTTTTTGACTGATACTCTTGAATGCCAAGGTTTGAAGAAGCAAAAGATCTTGACTGAAAGGGATACTCACACTCGCAAAGGAACCGTTTTGGGAATAAGACTTTTTCAAGGAAATTTATTTATACACATAAAAATCTGCTAGAATGTCTTAAGTTTAAAGTTAGTTTTGCCAATGTATTATTAGACAATCAATGTTTGACTGAAACAGGCAGGCTCGTAGATTGCTCATTGTTCTGAGAGTTTCATGTTGAAGTGCTTTGTCTTCATCTTTAAGACCTAATTATACATCAGTTTAGAAAGTCTGCCTGATAACCATTATTAGCATGTATCCTAGATCCTAAAGGGTAAAAGCTCTGTTATTTAACCCAGTGAGGACTACTGAGTTTAATGTTTAAGGTGCTATTGCTTAACACTCATTCCAGCAGTACAAGAATTGCAGATTACCAAGAGAAACACTCCAGGTCTGCTATTAAGATGTGAGTGGGAGGCAAAGGTGCTACTGGACTGAAAGCATAACATGCGTTATTGGTCATAGCTAGGAGGGTCTTAGTTCACTGTCACTACCAGTTGATCCGTTTCATCTCTAGAGCACTATCTCTGGCTTACTAAAGGCTTTCCTTTGAAAGAAATATACCTCTTTAGAAACAAAGATCAGAGGATACATATTTGTTAATAGTTCATTTTGTTTCACAGGTGAGGAATTCAGCAGAGATGAAGACTCTGTCCTTGTAGTTTGGGAGCTATAGTTGTTGTATTGATGTTTACATCTCCCCTTTCCACTGGTGTAAGAAACAGGGAGGAAAACCTCTGTGTTTTAATTTTGGTAGTTCAATGAACACATCAAGTTGTGTAATTAATTAGCAAGTAGCTCAGCTAGGACCTTCATTACTTAAATAACTAAAACTATTGGGATTGTTCCTACTACTGAAGGTTGCTGAAGAATCATTGCACTCACTATATGGACTCCTCACAGAACAGGTTATGTACAGAGTTGTTTTGCAAATTTAGACAGAAAGGTACAGAATTGTAGGTTCTTAAACTTACGACTGGGTGGCAGGACTTGCAGATTTTTCTACCTTTTCTGTACTGAAATGACTTTTTTTTTTTTAACTGCTGTATCCACAAAGTATTTGTATGTTTTCGACAAAGTTGACCAAAAAAAAAAAAATCCTTCTCATTTTCTCCCTCCTAAATGCTTCAATTAAGACATCATTAGGACAACTAGTTTTTAAATACAACTGTTGCAAAAACAGGGGCAGTCAGTACTAATTTTGCCTCAGTAGAAGATGATGGGTATCCTGTTATTACTTGAATTAGTGACTTCAGATATTCAACTACATTAGGAACTTTCCAAGGTCCTTTAAAAACTTTTCAAGGTTTTAAAGACTTAATAGGGATTAGAATGATATCTTCCAGTATTTGTGAAATGTGAGTAACCAGTTCTGTGTCGTTCTAGAATGAAAATGCATTCCCACAGAATGTCATCTTAAGCAGATCAAACCAGCAACGTGCAGACATGCAGGCTGCTTTCAAGCCTTTTAAATCTTTTTGCCAAGCAAGAGACAAACTATTGTTTCTATTTCAGTCAATGGCAGTGAAGTTATTAAGCCAAATGGGAATGAAGCTGGGCCAAATGCCATTAAATTTTGATAAAAATTATAAGGCAGAGCATTAATGTATTTTAAGATAAACTGGACTAAAGCATATATCCTACATAACATCAGAAATCACCATGGTAATTCTTTGCAGATTTTCTTGCTGGATTGAATATTAGTGTTTTTCTAGCCCATGTTAAAATAGACAAAATGAATAATGTTTCAAGACTATTTTAAGTCAACACCTCCCTTACTTGTCTTCCTTATATAAGACAGAAGCACCCAGAAGCTAACTCGCTTTTATTGACACCATGTTAGCCAGAAGGATAAAGAATTCTATGGGTAGCCCAAGCTATGTATGTTTAAAAGTGAATAAAACCAAACCTATATACTTCTGTATTCATTTTTTCAGGATATTTAAACAGCCTATCTCTGTAGAAACACAATTTTTCCCCACTTTCCTTTTGTTATATGTTCACAAGCACATAATATGCTATAAATCACAGAGGCTTCTCCTTGCTGCATAAGCTGGTCCTAATCCTTTAGAAAGCAACAATCCCTCTTCTAAAAGATAGCAGCGAAAGAAACTATGCAAGAAAGAAAATGACCGCTTCTACCATGGAAGACATGCAAGTGTCATTTCAGAGGGTGGAAGAAAATGGTGAAAATTTTAAACAAAAAAGACTTAACCCTGAGGATCAAGTTTTCACCTTGGATCCTCAATAATCCTCTTTCTATTGCTTTCTCTGGATCAGACTTAATGGTGCTGCCCTAACTTCTCATTATTGGTCCAGCCAGCATTCAGTTTGATTGAAAGACGGGCATTCTTAGTTCAAAATATTCCAAATCCAAGAAGTGCCTGGTGGGTTCTTCAATAAGCCTGCACAGAACCACCATTTTAGGCAATCTGAAAATAATCATAGCTGACATATTAAATGTTTCTTCTTTATAAAGTACAGGTTAAATTTTAAAATACTATATGCACTATGATTTATAAATAACAAATAGAATCTTCCTGTCTTTTATATCTATGCATGTACAAGCTTGTATGTGTGAAAGTTGCACACGCAGCCTGGAAACATGAGGGTAGGATAATTCTAAATATAGATACAAAAACGTAGTAAGTTTAAGATGCATAGAAATAGATCTTTTGTGTTTGTCTAAATCTGAAAGAAATGTAGCAATAAGGGAAGAACCATCTGGATGGAGTCCTATACCAGATGTTTTACAGATTACTCTGTATTTCATCAATCTGTATTTAATCTTAAGACTGTAGTAATACTGGAATAGCTCAACGGCCTATATATTATTTTGCTACTTCCATCTATACCTGTTCCACATACCTACCTTTTAAAGCTGGCCAATTATTTATTACTGTGTAAAGAAAAACGTCCTCCCTACCCCCTGTGGTAACCGAATGCATGAAAATTGAGAGTTTTGTGATATTTGTGCTGGCAAAGGTAACTCCCAGTGCTCTTGTTCAGATTACTTCGTAAGCAACTGATGCAAACCTGTATTTGTTAGTAACTTGTTACCCAGTGACTATGTTAAAGGTGTTTGGGCCAAAATTATGATTTTCAGAAGAGTCTGTTTAACAGTGAGGAGAACTTCAGGAACATTAATCTATTTTTTTTTCCCTCTCTGCTGCATATATGGGGATACCAGTGTATGGTGTAAGAGAATGAAACAGGGGAGAAAGAGTGTGTTTGTATGGGAGTGTGATGGTTAACTTACAAAATGATCACAGGGTTGAGTTTCTTGCCTTTTATGTATTACTCATTGGAAGGTACAGAGGTTTGTAAACTGAGACTTTTAGTCTCACTAAAAAGAGACTTTTTCATACCTGTGTGATGAGATTGTATTGGTTTTGCCTAATATGTTCTTATGCCAAAGAGAAAGAAAATTTCCTTTTTTCCAAAGGGTGAAATACTTTTCAAGTGAAGCAAAGGGAAAGATAGAACTGAGTATCAGGTGAAATAGAAGTATTGCAGGAGTTAAAGCAAGGAATAAATTTCCAAAGGTTGGATTCCTTTCACAGCTGTTAAATTTCCAAAGCTACTCTGGATTCAACTCCCTCTGACCAACTTGCTAAACTGTCTCTTCCTTAATTACATACACAGCAAGTTTACACAAATTATTTTTGCTGCTCCTTTTCCAGCTGAGTTTTTAAACTTGTTGGGATAAGTATCTCTCAGACGTATCTTTAAAATGCCAGTAAGCTAGGAGCTGTAATAGTAGTTGGGATATTTTGTAATAAATAATTGTATTATTAATTGCATGGTAGGAGCCTGATCCCACTGGCTTTTTAAATGCCAGGCTTTCTGCTGAATTTGTTAATGGATCCTGTGAACACAAACATTTGAGCTTGTGACTCTCAGGTTTCCCTTACCTTTACTTCCTCTTACATCAAGTAGTTAAAAAAAAAAACCAACAGCAAAAACAAATAGGAAACAAAAAAACCACCCCCCCCATCTGTTTTCATTAAAGTAAACTGAGCCAACAAATTAAGGAATATAACTCTAGAGCAAAAGAGGCATAGAAGGCAATTATTTTGTTTATGTAAGTTCCGAAGGAGCACAAACTGTATGAGAAATCTTCTTACCTTAACCAGAAGATAATTGTTCTCTGTTGCTTAATGTTTTATGGTTACTATAGGAATATAAAACTGTTTAAAAGCATTCAGGAAATAAAGTATGTACAGTCTATTTCATAATATAAATATTTTTTTTACATCCCTTATCCCTTAATGCATCTGTAGGACACTATCAGAAATCGTCTTCTTGTCAGGTGAAACCTGGACTAGTTTGCAGGGCTAATTATTGTTGAACAACTTAGTTTCAAAGCCTGAAAAATACTTGTTACCTATTTCAAATATTCTTTGCTTTCCTGAGCACCTGTCTCCTTACTATCTTAAAACTATTTCAATTAAGCATTTAAACAATTCTGAAAAGGTAAGTTAATTTTTTTTTTGTAAATACCCTCACAGAAATTTCATAGGCTTTGCCTGAACAAGGAAGTTCTACCATTAGCTTGGGTGCTCTTTTCTGTGTGAGCTGAAATGACGGCCCTGACAAAAGGAGCTTGTGAAACTAATTTGGTTAAATCAGTACAACTTTTTTTTTTTTTTTTTTTTTCTGGATGAGACCTGCAAGTATAAAAGCGCTTTTATTATCTTTGATTATCTTTGATTTCTAATATTGTCTGTCTTTGCCCCACTTGAGAACACAAAGAGCAATGCTTGTAGTTGCTGAGCATTACAGAGCTCAGTAAAAGATGCACATACTCAGCATATACATAGACAGACTATACTAAAATTTGGAGATTGGACACTGGGCTTCAGGGATCTTTCATTCAGTGGAATAAGTCCTGAGTATTGGTTGATCTTAAATCTAGAGTGATCTAAAGAGGTTTCAAATGTTTCAAAAATGAGGGATATTTGGATTTCTTTTTTTGGATTTGTTTTTGTGGAACAGTGAAGTCCCAATAACATCTGATTAGTTCTGTTGGTGCTATATTTTCTGACAGCCTGGACTTAACTGTCTTCTCAAATTTGTTTTACTGTGCAGGACTTAGTAAAAGGAATAGCCATGACATAAAGCTGGTATAAGGAGAGAACAGATCCCTAATGCATTATGTAACAATGGGCTTAGATCCTCAAATTCATTTCATTTAAGACACAATCTATAAAGGCAGAAGTACCGTCTTTCTCATTTTCAGCAAATCCATCCAAATAGACAAGTTTATTGCCAAATTTTTGTTCAGTTTTCATTAAGGGGAATTAGCTATCTGTGTTTGTAACATATACTGCACGCAGCATTATTATAACATCAAACAAGCTTTCAACCATTGCAAGTGTTTTAAGCTGCTGTAATAAAGAGGGCATGAGGGAGTTGCTTCAGATTTGTTTTTTAATTAAAATATTTTCAGATGCTGTCAATAAGTTTTTTGTTATCTATTCTGCTTCACAGACAAATATGCAGGGGTGCTGTTTTCCTCCTGATGTGAAGTGCTTTCTTAGGTTAATGACACTGAGTATTTAAAATCAGAGCAATCGTTATTAAGTGTTTTGTTGTACCAACAGTAGAAGCCTCATTGAGTTAAATTGGTTTCGCTACATTATCTACTGGATTAGAAAACCAGTTAAGAACTGATGCGAGAGCTTTTACTTTAACTTGGATAAATGCTTTCATTTTTACCCAGGAGGACAGACATTTCTGTATATTAACCTCTTAATACTGCTGTCACTGCCAGCATTACTTCCAGACAAATCATGTGGTATCTTGCTCTTCTTCATCTTGTGCCTTCTGATTCTTCTCAACCTCTTGAGGCAGCAACAGCTATTTTTTAACATAAATAAAGTCGTCTGCATAAGTGCCCCACAGAAAGCACTCATGAATACAGAATGGTACTTTCTCTTCTGTTGTCAAGGCCAAAGTAGAGTTTTACAGGCCCTTGGGCACTGAATAGGCAGGATTTCATTATGGGATGAAATCTCTGAGGTTATTTTGATTTTCCTTCTAATGCATTTTATCTTCCAGTTCAATAGTTGGAATGTCTACTTTGTCTGTTTATAGAAGCTCCAGTTTCTGTGTATCTACATTTTATTAACACTTCACATTTAGAATGATTACATTAACACATATCCCACTCTTTCTCACAGACATGGCAGTCCATAGAGCAGTATTCTAAAGTGCTGGAAGGAATACAAATGCTTTCAGGTACAGCACAGTAAAAGTGCCTTCTTATCTGTCATACAATTTTTTTCTTCCCCACCCCCCCGCCCCCCTCGCCTTGGCACTAGTAGAACCCATCCAAAGTCAGCATTCAACTGACATCAAATTCTGTTTATTAAGGGAATAATGAAA
>JAVJGJ010000037.1:106059123-106081500 GCA_035590215.1 Microhierax caerulescens
ATAGGTCATTGTCTTTAGGTGTTAATATGCCTAGCATATTAATGTTTGATGATTTTTAAGTATGATGATTTCAAATAATAATAAAAAAATATAAATAAAGCACACACAAAAGTACAGAAGATTCAAATTTATGCAAAACTCCAATCATTACACCATACTCTTGTACTGAAGTTTCTCCTTGAAAGAGTTTGAATGGCATCTGAATTTTCTATTTCTGGCTATGGAAACAGATTTAAGAAAATCCCACTCTTGATGATGGAGGTGTTTTGTCTTGTGCTACTCATGCAAGTGCAGTAACAGTAGCTGAAACACCTGTTCTCCCCTCTGAGTCACCTTGTTCCTGAAATGGACACAATTGCCATATGTATGCTCACAGTGCACATTTCTGCCTGCCTGCAATGTTTTCCCCTTTATTTATGCTTCTGTCTCCAGCACTGTGATAGTCTAGCATTCTGGCTTTGGGGTATTTTTGTGAGGAAAAGATTTCTGTCACCTTTGCTTTGATCAGTCACAACTGAGCTGTGCACCTTGAAGATCGGCAGTCAAACTAGAGAAAAAATTCAGTGAATAAACCTTTTGAAGAAGTCAGCAGGGCACGCAGCCCATGACTGTCTCCCAGATGGAGAAGCAACTAATTTTGTCCAATAACCCCATGTGATTACTCAGTTGGCTTCAATGTAAGGAGTTACGTCAGGTGCACAATTACAAACTATTACTGCTGAAATAATTAGATTAGACATTGCTTTCATAATATTTGCAGCCTCCTTCTTGCCAAGTACTCCAAATAACCAGCCAGTGCACACTAGAGGGACTGGGTCAATGCTTTGTTCTCTGCTCTTTAGCTACTTTAATTCCAAAATCATGGATTATTTTCTTATGACTTACACTCCATATGAACTTGCTGTGAGTATTTCTTCAGCTGAATTTAGTCAATAATTTCAGTAGATACTAAAGTAGTAGATACTATCAGCAGTAGATACTGACCCTGACAGGCAATGTAATAAACTAATAGCTAGAGAAACAAACAGAATAGTAAAAGGTTAGATTCTGCTTTTCGCAGCAGTAATTAATCTACTGATTTTAAACCAAAGACTATTTCTGATTTATGTAAATGTAACAGAAAAGAATAAGGCACTATATGGCCTTTCTAAAGGGTGTAATATTGTTGTGCTGATACTGTTCAAAGTGCTGAGCAGCCTATAGAAGTGCATCATCCAAGAGTTAAATTTAAACTTCTGAGGCTTCCAAGGCTAGACAAGAATCAGGTCAGGTATAAATTGAAAAAAGTTTGGTTTTAAGCTGAAAGGAGAGGTAGAAAGGGTACTTAAGATACGTCAAGGACCTGACCCCGGACCATGGAAAAAGCAACAACGTAGTAAGGACAACACATTGTGAAGTCATGCTTGTGCTCGTTTTATTTGACTCTGCACTTAATCATTATATAAAACAGTAAGAATGATTCAGAAGAGAGCCGGAGAGGTTGAACTTCCTAGGGGAGAAAGTGATTATGACCAAAAACACACTTAGAAAAAAATTGTGTATTTCTGTAATGTAGAATTTCATCAACATCGGGAACAAACACAAGAAAAATATAATAGGAAGAGGAGAAGCAGGAGGAAAAAGAGAAGCCTGATTACCTGCATAATATGAAAGGAGATGCAGAATTTAATGAGCTTTCTGGATGAGGTGAATTAAGTTAATATTTTGCTTTAATTCAGAAACTATGGCAAATAACATCATAAGTACTAGTTGGATGCACTTACCTAGTTGGAGGGTAAGAGTTTCTGTCTCTCCTGAAGGGTTTTTCTTCTGTAAAACTCAAAGATATAGGAAATAAATCAGTATCATTGTATCAATTTTGCAGATGATGCAGTGAAATGAATCAACTGAGATTCCCCAAAGTCAGTGGCAAGATCTTGGAGCAGAATCTGGGTGTCTCAGTCCAGGGCTAGACTAGTGAGAACGTTGTGGAACAATTAGAGTTTGATGTTAGTTTGTGCTTTCCAGCACATTCTTGGCAGATAGTTTTTCTGTTATAACAGAAGCTAAAGATTGAGGTGAACCTAAGTCTGAAATACCACGGGAGCTTATATTCTCTTATAGCTCAGTTCAGCATCATTATTTTTTCTTCAAAGCATTCTCTTACTTCAGTGATACTGAACAAATTTTAAGTTACGAATCTGTGTTAAAATGCTCTATCTTTCAGTGCTGGTCATATGAAATCGAACCATATGTCACAGAGAAGTAAGGCAGGAGGAATGTGCCCACACTCCACTGTGATCAGATGCTTGTTTCATCCTTACTGCAATTCAACTATTAATCATTAGCCACTACGTTCGAGATCCCCATCTTCAAAGCCCAGTGCAGCTCTTCTCTTACATACAGTTTTTGGCTTGTTCAACTTTGCACCTCCCCATGCTGCCTTCCATCATACCTTTCAGCCACTTGCTTTGCTTTCGTCTTTCCCTCCCTCTCTCATTTCATATTTTCTTTTATGTCAGCCTCTATATTTAAAACCACCTCTCACTTTCAAGGCAACAAAATCCTCAAAAAATAATTTCCCTTTTGAAGTACCTGACATTGGTTTCCTATACTAACAGTATTTCAGTTGTTTTAATCCATACCCCAATATATTTACTGTGGAGTTCTTTAAAGATTAATTGTGAAACTTATGTTTGTTGTGAATACTGTTGTGAATTCGTTTGCTGAGCTCACTGGAATTATTTACAGAACAAAGTGTTATTTTGCATGAGTTGGGTGAGAGAATCTAGTCCTGAATTAGGCAGCGTATATATGTACTCACAAATTTCAAATAATGGAAGTGAAGAGACCTAACATATTAGATCAGCCTCTGAATAAAAATGGCAAGAATATCCAAAGCAACCAAGTAACTTAAAGCCAGTTATGACATTTTTTTACTTCTCTCGGCTATTTAGGGACAGATGCAAAAAGGATATTTTCAGAGGCACACATGGTAGACTCTCACTAAAAATTAACAGAATGAATTCTAAAGTCTTTCCTGAAAATGGAATCTGAGTTATTTCATTATCAAGCACCTTTAAAATTTTTCCCAATCCAACACAGGAAGCCTGAGCTTTCCCTGTGTTTTTAAAACATTTTTATCTATTTTGGGGCCCATTAAACTAATAAACATTACTGTCTTTAAGTAGTTAAACTTTCATTAGCTTAGATCTAAAATGTAATACAGTCATTATTAACAATTCAGTAGAATTTTACGTAGTATATTTTATTTCATGCTGTGACTAAGAGCATTGAAATGTTTTCAATAATTTATCCAAGACAAATAATAATTTAAGAAAAAGTCTCCACTCCCCTCTATTCTCTTTTACTTTGTTCATGATTAAAAACTCCAACTTCACCACTACTGTTAAACCTAGACCATCCCACAGAAGGCCAGATGCAGAAAATCAGTCATGTGGAAGTAAGGAATTAGCTCTTCCATTACAAAAAAAGAGATTATCTGAGTGTGAAAAGCCAAATCTTCATTACTGATCAACCTTTAAAGTGAAGGAAAACCATGGTAATTTAAGATTTAAACTTTTGCTGCAATATGTACATATGTAAAACTGTCTTATGGTAATACAGGAAATAAGGAGCTGGGATTGTTTGGCAGAGTACAGCTATTATTGTATCAAATCAGATCGGTAATAAATTGCTGCTTTTAGTAGGAATTGATAGCAGGACTTTCTTGACTTTAGAAGTGTCTCAAGCATGTTGGAAAATATTTTGAGAAGACATGGATCAATACAGTTACAGTAAGGGCTTTTTAGTCCAAAGCTATTGTTCGTTTTGTAGCTCTCCACATTAATTTTCTTTTTTTTTTTTTTTTTTTTTTTACATTGTGTACGCAACCCAGTATATAACGTTGACTGCTGCAAATGCTGCTGGGAACACGGCTCTGGCATATATATCAATGGTATCAGCATCAATGGGCTTAAAGAGGGACTTCAGACCACTCTTTTTATCCAGTTTCATTATGTGCTGCTGTTTTGTCTCTCCAGTTTCTATTTCTATTGTGCCATATGATCCAGGCAGGCTTCTGGGAATTCGGTGCTGCCTATTGGAAATGGCCAGTTCCTGGTTCACACCAGCTATGGAAAGGGAAAACAGAACAATGGCATTCTTCACGTTTATCTGCAAAGGAAAGAGGAGAACCTATAAGAGCAATTTCTAGGGCATAGGTAGTGTACTTCATCCAAGCTAGCCTGACCATGATACTGACATGAAGAAATACATGTAAGACTCATAAATGCTGAATGGTACTTATTACTTGCTTATCACATCTAAATTCTGGTTATAATTTTACATGCTCTGAATTACTGAGGCACCATTGAGACAGCATGCTTAGGCCCTCCTGATGGAAGATAATTGACTGGCTATAATACATATATATTTTATATATAGATATATAAAAAAAATATATGAAGGAGACAGTTATTGCATTGTGTGGCAAATAGGCAGTTCTCAGACTCTTGTCAAAGCTAAGAGAATGTGGAGGTGGGACAGAAAATGAACATGGATCAGTCATATTCACTACAGCTCAATAAAGCCTTAATCAATTCATCACTAACACACATGTAGGTACATGAAGAATGTAGCAAAGTGCATCTGGAGTTCCTGGAAGAAAATTCACCTACGTACTCCTTTGTTTTCTCTGGGCTTCCTAGCTATGTAACCAGGCTAATTATATCTGTTTTTACCTTAGGCAGCTTGGGCATAAAAATGTAGTCTCCATGGAACAACACTGAAGACTACAGGCCTAGTTTTTGGTTTGCTGACAACATTTTATTAGGCTGTAGCTGAGCCAAGAGTCTTAGCAGAAGTAGCTACTGAAGAACACCTCCTAAAAAAAGGCCTTTCTCCCCCATCTCCTGTAATACTGTTGTAATGAGTTTGCTCTGACCCTACAGGAGCAACTCTGTACTTACTGTAACTTACACTGAGGACTGGACAAATATCAGAGTCTAAATATACTCTCAAAGTGTAAGATGTACAAATCTGGCTCAAGACATACTTTGCCTCTCTTCTTATTCATTCTCCCTTTTTCTCCATTTCCTATCTTAAACACAGGAACAAACCATGTAAGAATATGTTGTCTTTGGTGCTAACCATGCTCAAAGGGAAATTAGCAGTTGCATTTGGTTGCTTGTCATATTAATGTGAAGAATGAATCAGGTTTTTTTTTCTTTCAAAAGAAGTAGAATTTTCTTCCATAGGAGAAAAGAATCATGATGCAGGGTGATTGCTTTTGCAAAGTTATTCAAAGTATTACACTTACTGACCTCTCCACTCTGCCTTCTCGCCTTTATCTTGTTCTTCTGCTTTTTCATGTAGTCAGCATTGAAATGTGCAAATGCATATTCTACCAGTGCAGCGAAGACAAACACATAGCAAATCCAGAAGTAAACATCAAGCGCCTTGATGGCAGATGCTCGTGGAAGTGAAGATCGGGCGCTGACCATCAGTGTAGTCATAGTAAGAACAGTAGTTATACCTGCAGTGTAGCATGAGAAATTTTACTTTAGGTTTCACAGTATACACCATAATAAGTGTATTTACTAAGCTGAAGCTGAGGAATATTTTCTCAGTAGAAGCCCCCTAATTTTGTGCCTTCTGATTTTCAGAACAGGAGAGCTTGTAAAAAACTGTGCATTTGTATGAATGACTAAGGCAGCTCTGAACATGTTATCCTTGGTTCTGCTCTAGATCAGCACAGACAAAACCAGAAGACTTAACCCTCAAAAACTTTGGCATCTAGACTTGCAACCCTTACTCAGGCAAGCAGATCCACAAGCTCTAGGAACATTTTTTTGTCGCTGTCCCAGTTCCTTCAAATCAATTATTTCATACATCTGCCTCATATTCACTGTTGCTTTTAACCCTGGTTATTTTCTGTTCTTCACTGAAGCAGCTGCTCTGATAGCATGACAGAAATTAAAACATGAGGGAAATCTTTTAAAATATCATCCCTTCTGCAGATGTAAACATAGTATATTCATAAATGCACCTTCACAGAATATGAGGATTATTAGAGAGCATAATTACAGCATCAGCATACCCCTCCCCTGATAGTTCCCCTAACTATCTGTTTTACCTAATGACACTCTGGCAGGCACAGCTGACTGACTGATCCAGAAGGATACCCACGACATGGCTACTAGTAAGATAGAAGGAACATAAGACTGAATGATGTAAACTCCTCGATTTCGTCGAAGATGGAAGTGGAGACTGAGCCTGGGAAACTGACCTGCTGGAAAAAAGAGCAGAGAGAGAAGGACTCTGACTGTGAGAATTGCAGTTAAACTGATATTCAAAATAACATTTCATATAATGACACAGATCAACATTCTTAAACATATTTCGGACAAGGATCACAAAAAGCTTTTTGAATGTTGTTCAATTAGTCTTCGTAAACCCTGCACGAATACCACAGTTCTCATCAGCTAAGAATAGGTCAAATTATTTGTCTCAGGTCATATCAATGCCAGATCTGAAAATAAAATCATGAGTCTTCTCAAATAACAGTATTGCTTCAAAATGTGTACTGTCTTATCATCTGCTGTAGAAAGTCCTCCAGATACTAAATTTAGATTTTTTAAAAGGCCAAGTTAATTTCAAACTCAAAAAAGAGCTTAGAGGAGATGTGCAGCATAAATGAGAATCTGAATACATGAAAGAGGATGAAAAATCAGCAGGAAAGAAATTACTCCAGTCTTTTACAAACATTGCAATAAGCCCAGTGCTACGCATATACACCACTGACTTCTACTGGATAGAATTAGAATGGTCTGACTACGTCATAAGCCACATAACATCAGGGTCAATGGAAATTTTTCTTTAGCTGCAAATTTAGTTGCAAATTAGGTCAAGAAATGTGAGCTATACCTCAAATGTTTTTTATCAGGTGCTGTCTGGCTACTCCATGCAGTATTTTGTCAAGCATACTGAGCTAAAGGGCATAATATGCTACAGTGGCGACCTGAAGGCTCAGCGAAGGCTGGCATTTTTTACAAGTGTAAGCTTAAGAAAACTCTTATCAGAAACCTGACAGGTTCTTAAATTACTTAAGAAGAAGGATTTTCTATTATAGATATAGGAGGTTTTCCTATGCAAGGAAAAGTCAGATACAGTCCCTGAATTGAAGAGAGATCCTGTTACCAGATTTGAAGTTCATAATTTCTGTTGTGAAGCGGTAGTTGGTAATCGTGAATTGAGCAAGCTGCAGCTTATCTAGCCCATGGATCTCCTCCTGGTTTTCTGACCAGTGGTAGACAATGTCCTCTGAAGAGTAGCCATCTGCCAAAAGAAAGCTGAATAAGCACAAAGTTTGAGGAAGAAACAACTTGGAGGACTCAATAGTGGAAGTCCTCTAATTCCTCTGCTATGCTAGTTGTGATCAGTCCCATTGCAAACATGCTGTAACTCAGTCTGGATAATTCACTGTCCTGCAACATCAGTGTTGCCAGTGTCACATTGGGGTAGCTTTCTTGCAGGGAGAATAATCTAAGCCAAGTCACACGGACTAGCAATATGTGGTATGGCACAACGCACTTCAGTGTCATGAGAAATATTCAGATTATCTCTTAAAAAGCTCATTTGCAAACTGAAAAGTAACAGTTACTGTAGCACTCAAACTAGCCTGCTTACCCCTGCACTGTGCTTGGATCTCAAGAGTCACAGAAATTTCTGCTGGTAAAAGAAAATAACTACCAAACCTAATCTGCCTATGCCTATCCTAGTGAAAACAGATCAGAGAGTAATTCTGGATTGCAAGTCTATCGCCAAGTTCGCACATTGATTTTATGAGATAGGTACTCTGTACCAGTCAGGCAGCATCAAGGAAACAGATTTCCTTGTCAGGGATTCTCTCGATGTCCTCAAAAAACATGTCCAGTTGGCTCTCTCTCTCCCCTTCCAAGCCCTACAGGGCTTTTTCAAATGGACACTGCATGAAAGTAAAGTATGCTGCTGAATTGTTCATATGAATCCCCACTCATGGAAACAACTGTTAGCACCACCACCATCCCACCCCCAGGCTTAAAGCAGTTTAATAAGAAAACAGTATCTATGCAAACTGCTTATGCATTGTTTTTCTCTCAGTTCTCCTCCTAACAGCTTTTGAACCTCTTTAATATTTTCAGACAAAAATGACAAAAAGGTAAAGGTTCCAAATTCTTGATTCCTGATCCTTGAAATTTTAGATTCTTGGAAGTTTTGTACAACATGATGTGTAGACGACAGAAAATCAAATTTGTGCACCTGATTAGAGAACAGCTGTATAACCCAGACCCATGTCCATTCTGAGATGCACCAGCTAGCTTGATAATCACGATAATGACTGCAGTTTGGCATGGGTGCCAGCTGGAAGGTAACACCTAGGAGAGATGCAGGGGCACCAGGGACGTGAGAGAAGTGTGGAAACACCTATGAGGGAATTTATGTAATATGCAAACCCATAAGAAATCGATCTTTGCTAGTTTTGCTGTTAATGGACATCTTACTACTAAACCATTCACTTGTTTAATGAGGCTTTATTTCTGCATGTTTGTTTCACTGAAATCAAAACCATCAAACTCAATTAAAAAACTCAACCACCACCAAAATTCCCTACAGAACTTGCTGGGAGCAGGAACTGATTGCTGGGTCACTGTCTGCTGCCCTTGCATTTGGTGATAACATAAGTAAGACTGTAGATTGCTATTTTTGACAAGATAAAACGGTATTGTAGTTAGTTGCCTATAAAGCAAAGTCAATACTAAAAAAACCCAAAACCAACAAAACCCAAAGATAAACTTGCATCAATAGGCCAGGGATCTGCTCAGAAGCTGCTATTCACAAAACTCTGGAACCCGTGGGACCTATTGACTCCTTGACATAAAACCCACAAAAGGCCAGATTCATTGCCATTGATGGGGTGCTTGTGTCAGCGGTGAATTTAATTCAAAAGTATTAAGTCTCATGGGAATTACATGCTGATCATACGTAAAATACAGGTTGGACAAAATACAAACTTATTCTTCACCCTCCTTTGTGAGTACAAATTAATTTAAGCCCACCCATGCAGTATTCTGATTGATTTCTGTGTAACAGATACAGGAATGCCTAGGCAAGTTAAACAGCTATGTAAGTGTTAGTCACAATGACACTCATTAAAAGCAGGGAGTTCTTTCTTTTTCCTGTTTTCTCTGAAGAAAAAATAGCACATCAGATTTTGCCTGTGGGCTTCTTCACTTGTTCTCACTGGATTTGATGCAAACCTCAGTAATGCTAGTGACTGTCCCAATTGCACTAGTTTTTTTTGTCAAGGCACAAAGTTCCAGACATTTGTCAGCAGGACTGTAGGTTGTTCATCTTCACTAAATTAAATCTATAGTTTTGAATTGGATCACAGCTGAACTGCTATTGAAAAGTCTCTAGTCTAATGTCCAACACAGGGAATTAAGGAGTTCATGTTTGTAGCCTTTATTTCTAATTCCTAAGGCACCGCTTACATTTCATTGACCAAAGCAGAAGCACCCCAGCAAACTCCAGCAAGCTAAGTACCATATGTGCAGGCTTTAAACAAAATATAGGTTATATGAAATACTGTACTCAGCCCTTACAGCTCTCCAAATCCAACATGCATTCTTGCTCATCCATGGGATACTTGGAAAGGTCCATGTCACAGGCCACTGTTGAGGTAATCCTGTTCCAAGCAACGTGAACACCAGTTAGTTACATTCTGATCAAGCCTTTTCCTCAGAACATAGAAGACTAAATGGAAGACTTTGAAACCTTAATACTAATACAGGAAACACATTTTCAAAATCTTTATGGCTATTGCCTTTACTAAGTCTGTGGGAAACCCAAAGGTGGGGGGAAATTGGAGAAAGAACAAATGACTTGTCTAATGTCACAGGAGGCTTCAGCTACTTCTGATGACAAAAAGGACTTTTCTGAGGCAAATCCACTTCCTTACACTGTCCCCAAGATCACTACCAGTACCTTAAGGGTGACTTTGGACTTAAAATTTCAAAGATACACACCCGTTATTTTTTCAAACATTACACAATTAACTGTAAATATAGTTATTGAGTTCTAACAAGAACACTCTTCCAAAGGGAGGAAATAGTACTTTCTCTGTTTGAAAGATGGGGAAGTTGAGGCTAAATCAGGCTTATAGTTCCCTTGGAAAATAGTGAGAGAGTGGAGAACAGAATCTTTACTCTCTATTCAGCATCTTCTCGCCCGGTGACCAAATAGTTGTAAGATACTTATCTCCACATTCTGAAAGTGATTAGTGGTTATGCAGTGGAAAATACATTGATGTTTCCAAAGATACCTTCCTGGAAGTGCAATCTTTGTGAAGCAAAGGGATCTCTGACAGGAGTCACTACTACTTTCTTCCATTTTAAATGAATAATTATTTTAGGAAGTCACCCTAGGAAAACTGAGTGACTCCTTTATAGTCTGTTCAAAAAGTTAATACATAATAGGTTACACTTGCACTCTTTTTCACTCACCTGATGCTGTATAAAATGACTCCATCTGGCTGCAGCCTGATAAGTTTGTTTTCCACAGTCACATCATGGAACCAAGCAGACTTGGCATTTACTATGAAAGTATCTGGCAACCAGAGCTTGTCCACAAACCGGCTGTCTAAGCCCAAAGTTTCATTGGTATGGTTGTAAGACAGACGGTCATCTCGCCAGCTCTGGTGCAAAAATACTGTCATGGTATATTCCTATGACAAGAGAAATTCCAATTAAAAAGTGATGCTAAACAAATACAATGATCATGTCTTGCGAGTTGGTCAGAAATCATTGTATTAGCCTAGAAACATATCAGCTGCTTCCAGTGCAAATAAGTATTTTTATATTTAGTCAACCATAGAGCTGCCTGAGCATTTTGATTTCTGTCATACGTTTCTACCATGGATAAAACCAAGATATCAAAAAGTGATTCAATGCCAGTGTTGTATGTAACATGTTGCAAGAGTTGCATATGTCTTAATGAAGAAAATCAGTTAATATAGCTCCATGAGTACAGCTTTTGGTTTGGAAGGTTTTTTTAAAGCAAAACTAAAAAATTGGGTGAACTTATTAATCTGTCATGAAAGGAAAGGATAGAGAGAAAGCTAAAGTTTAGGTTTTGAAATTAAATCTATTGTGTTTCAGAGATCAGTTAATCCATGCCTATGCATGTTTATGTGATTTGTAAGTTGTTATACTCCACTGCTTTATGGGAAAGTGTTTACTCAAAAGAGAGGAGCACCTCACAACCAATCATTCCCTTAGCTTCTTTTTGGAAGTATCTGTGGTGAAAGGGAATTTGAACAGAAGTTGGAGTTCATGTTCAAAATGAGGCTTTCTGTTAGTAAGCGCTGCACAGATCCAACTTTGCTAACTGTACTAAGAAATCTTAGTGACTTACACATGTCCAGATTCTTGTAATTGCCAATGTCTGCCAGAATAGACTCTGCCCGTATCTTAAAATACAATGTTTGTTCTTTGCAGTCTCTTCTTGTGGCAATTTCTCTACTCCAAACATGTTGGGGGATCAACTATCTCTCTATTGAATTAGTTTTCTACACTTTCTGTCATTGCAGTACATACATTCACAACTTGGTAGGTGTAACTGATAACATACCATGTTCACTTCTGAGATGTGGTCAATGCTGGCTACTTCAATTGCGAGAGCAACATTAACAGGAGGACCTGAGAAAAAATGTTTGAATGGAGTAATTTACATTGTCATAGTACCTATAAAAATACAGATCACCCAAGACTGTTAATTCTTTCAGACAGAGTGAATTCATGAGAGTGTTTCCCATGATAAAGTATGCTTTCCATCTACCTTAAAGCAAAAGATTTAAGTCTTTTACAGATTGTGTCCTCAATTTCCAACAGAACACCTCACTTCACTATAAAGGACATGAGATCTAATCACAGCTACTGAAAATTATGGAATCCTTTCTGGAAACCACATCATCTAATTTAAGACAGCATGACTTCAAGCAAACAGAAATTATTGCCATTTAATGTAATCCAACATTCCTTCAATTTAGATATCAGTGATTTAAGAACTGTATAAGCACGAAAACTGCATTGCAAATTCTGTTGTATAGTCTTTCTTTTTTCAAATTCAAGCAAATTTTTGATTTGTATTATTTCAAATATCCAAGTAATAGATAAACACAACCTTTTAATCCTCTAGAGGATGAAGTTCACATAAACATCAGAGGGTAGAGGGATCGTAAGAAACAAAAGAGACATTATTCTGAAAGTCTCACCTCCAATCCCAGGCCTGAAATTACGTGCATACCCTTTCATCAAATCATCCAGGTTGGGTAACCAGGATATTTCGATGTTGGAACCTATGTAATCTCCGATGTCATTCATAGCTCTAGGTGAAGAGAACAAGTATCTTTTAAAATTTGGCCATGTTTACAAACAGAAGAATAACAGAAAATAGAAGATATATTGACTTCTTTGACACCAGAGGACACCTACAATATAATCAGTTATTGGTAATTTAGTGGAAAAATACTGTATATAGATAGGAAAACCTTTTCAGATATTGCTGTTTAAATCAAAACATATTTCAGGCAAGACTACGCTCTCTTCCTAAAATACAAGCGTGTACTTTTTAAAGGTTTTTTCTTTAAAAAAAAAAGTAGGAAAAAAAAGACTAAGAAATATGAAGAAAGCATGAAAGAAACCAAGATACTTTGTATACTGCATAAAATGCAGCTGTGGATGCTGAAATGCAGCTATCTGGGTAGCAGGACACAGCAGCTGTGACAGCTCCTAGTACCACTATGGAACAGCTGAGATCAAGAAGGCTGGTACATTGTCAAATGTGATGGGAAAACAGTATAAATTATACAGCCAGAATTTGAATTTAACATCTTCAATACCATGAAAAGTACCATTGGGCCTTGGAAATGTGAAAAGCAATGCTAACAGAAGGTATATAAATACATGAAAACTGAAAAGATAAGGTCAAAAAGGAGATCTTGCTTGAAAAGTGACCAGCTGAAAGCACAGGAGCACTGAGGGGCATGTGCCTGAGCCAGCGCGGAGCTGCCCACGGTGGGACCCAAACACGGGGTTTAGCAGCAGTGGTGGGAGCTCTGGAAGTGCTGTCCATGGATCCCCAAAGTCCCAGGGGTTCCCCTGTGTTCTGAGCCAAAGAGGTGGCTGCCTGTGGTCCAGGGGACTCAGGAGCCTCCAGAGACCTCAAGAGGCTCATGGTTCAAGAGAACTCATGGTTCTGCAGTGTGAGGAGCTGCCCATAGTGGTGAGCCTGAAGGCTTTGGCCACTGTCCTGGAACCCAAGGTGTGCTCCATGATCCTAGAAATGCAGGAGCAAGAGTCCTGACTATGGGTCTGGATGGATTTGGGGCCATTCTTGCCCGTGGTCTTGAGCACTGAGTAAGGTATCCATAGCACTGGTCACAGTCCCACTCCACCTTCCCACAGGTGCCCCAGAGTTTCAGGCATCTATGGATAGTTCCATCATGCTGGGAGAGCCCCAGCTCACCTGCTTGTGCTGTTTTATGCTTGCCAGCATCAGGCAGTGTGGGTGTTTGGCCATCTGTCCTCAGGTTAGGAGTGTGGGATGCCGTAATGCACGCGTCCTTTTGTAGTCACTCTTGGACCTGAGTGAGCCACCAAACAGGCAGTAGGCTTTTTTGAGAGGTAACGTGTGGCTGTTGGATTTGTGCAGCACACCACAGTCCCCCTCCCTGGAATAAGGCTCCATCTCTCAAGTGCTAGGCATACACTTCTTTCTGATCCAGTGATGCTCCCTGAAGACATTAGCACAGTTTCTTGTTGCCATTTTCCACCACCTGGCAGATGACAGTCCCTCAACCCTCCTGGTACAAGCAATTATGTGGATATTCCATAATCTTTTCTAAACAAAGGCAAGCTTATATTATCTTCATTAACTGTTTAAACTGAGCTGGCAGGCTTCACTTGAAGAAGATCTGTGCCTGCTCACATAATTCCTTTTGCCAGCACTGTGAGTGACATGACAGGAATAGATAAATGAAGAACTGTGACAATGTCTACCACAACTATTTGCTAAGAGACAAGTTGCCAGTGGTTTGAAAGGGCCTGGATCTGAATGCAAGTACTATATCGAAACTGTCTGAGCGCTATTTTAGCATCTTCCACTGAGTCCAGCAATAAATACGGCATTTGAGAGAAATATATCACTAGTAAGAGGAGAGAAACTAGTTAAATGTTGATGAAAGGCTGCAGAGTGATATACCATAAACATATTCTGCCTTAGTACTTACGTAACTTTCTTAGAGTGTTCAAGTGACATTGACCCACATAAAGCACATGTTTTTTCTTTCCAAAATATGCCAGTCGGGGCATTCAGCTCAGCACGTTATTGCTAGCAGTGTAGCAGAGTATCCTACAGTAACCAACTCTTCTTCACACAGGGGACTGAAAAAAAAATCTTTGATCAACCTGGTCATAAAATTCTTGCCCCACATGCATGGAGGCAATTATATAAGGAAGGATTTCTGGGACCATGATGGAATATGTGTTCTGAGCAGCAGAGACACTGAAAACTTGCATTAATGGAGCTGTCAAAGTTTAAGTGACCTTAAATCATAGCAACACTGCTCTGAAGTGAAACTTCATTAATTCACCACAAAATGTCAAAATTTGGGATATATATTAAATTGCCTTTATAATGTTTCCTTGCCATGAGCACACTGCTGTATGTACATCTTAAACTACTGTCTCACGTATTTCTCAGGTTCCTGTGTCTCTTCTGATTAAGGATCTTGGAAGACTCTGAGCCATGTTTTCAGCTACTTAAATCAGAATAACATAACTGATTTAGACAATGGCTTGAAGATTTATAACAGATGTTGACCGAGCTTATTTGGCCTCATCAACTATATAAACACTGCTATCAGACTGCTGTTTCCTATGTGCTGGTCTTTCAATCATCCGACTGTCAGTATTTACTTAAATGAAATTATAGTTTCGGATGCTAAGGCCTGGCTTTGTTCTCCAATACCATCAAACATTGCAGTTCAGAAATTCTTTCATTTATTTTCTTTTACATTCACTACCCTATTTCTGGAAACACTAAGGCTATCAGTTAATACAGAAAACAAATAGTTTTTTACATTAAGACCTGGGGCAGATGAGAGAATACAAGACTGTGTTGAAAGTATTTTGTTTAAAATGTACTTTATTGTAACTTGTCTCAGCCATAGATAGGTAATGGTACTCGTAATCAGCAAAATGTCTGAGCTCCTTTTATAGGTAAAGAATGATACTTTACGACTTTTCCTGATTAGGGAGAATAACTACAATACACTTGAATGACTGTATGTGCTTAAAATCTCTTTGCCTTTTCAGTGGAAGATGGTGCTCTTTGATTCCTGTTGCTAAAACTGCAGCCAAGTTCTGCAAAGTGTTTTGAAAACTATACTCAAGTCCAAAGGTGACTGTACTGTAGGCACCTATCTTGCATGCTTGATCTGTGAGGATGGAAGAATCTAGCTTATGCTTCCTACGTACACAGTAGCATGAAAGTGCTAGGTACAAGTCGTTGTAAGCCAGAATACCATGTACATTTATGAGTACCCACCCCAAGAAAAAATAATAAAAACAAATTCTGCTGCTTCTCTTTCACAATAGTTATTGCTACTTGCATGCATCAAGAACTCATCCCAGATAACTGACTTAGAATCAGTCACTTGCTATAAAAGAAATACTGTCATTGTAAGAACTGCCAGGAGCTTCATCTTTTTGACAAAGCATTTACAGTGTGCAGCAGTTATCCTGTGTCAGTATTCTATTTTCATGGCATTAAGGAGAGCCATAGAGCTAAAAGGAAGTTAAAATGACGAGAGTTGGGTTAAAAACTGTGCGCTGTAGTTCGCTGTGTGTTTTAAGCAGATTACAATCTAGAGGGAGTTTTGCTCAAATATCCATGACACAATTAAAAAGAATCTTGTTTCTATTATTAATAAAGCCTTAGGGTCAGATCATCAGTGTAACAAATGTGTTGAAATTCGTGGAGCTATATGCACTTAATACTAGTGGGAGGTTTTATTACAGTTTTACAGTATTACAGCTGAAATAATTTTATGGCTAGATTTACTTTTTTGATGTTTATACTACTGGTTTATTTTAAAATTTCTTTGAAATAGGCAACAAAATTACTCAGTTATTGCCATTCTCGCACACTAGCATGGTGCTCACAGAAAAGCTTCTAGATACTCAAAGAGAATACGTGAATCAGAATAACCTACAGTTTCATTTACAAACAGTTACTGCTGAGTTAACAAAAGCTTTTGCTAATATTAGACTTTTTTCATGCAGATGATTAAGGGACTAGAGCATCTCTGTGGAAAAATGAGGAAGAACTGAGAGAGCTGGGCTGTTTAGCCAGGAAGAGAAAAGGCTTGGGGGGATCTTGTCCATGTACATAAATACCTGAAGGGAGGGTGTCATGTCAGCAGAGCCAGGCTCTTTGCAGTGGTGCCCAGTGACAGGACCAGAGGCAACAGGCACAAACTGGAACACAGGAGGTTCTATCTGAGCATCAGGGAACACTTTTCCACTGTGAGGGTGACTGAGCACTGGGAGAGGTGGCTGAGGGGTTGTGGTCTCCCTCCTCCGTGGTATTTAAATGCTGTCTGAACGTGGTCCTGGGCAACTGGCACTGGGTGTCCCTGCTTGAGCAGGGGGTTGGAGCAGATGACCTCCAGAGGTCCTTGCCAACCTCAGCCATTCTGTGAACCTATATTTTACCTTTAAACTACCCAGTGATCACTTTAAACAGCCATGTTCTTCAAATTGCATTCTGTCAGACTGACACGGAGGCTGACAGAGCAAGGGAAGTAACACAGACCGAAGAACTAATGTAGCAGGGGCTGTATGCTTGGTTGTATGATTCAGCAGGGCATAAATGAGCCCAGGTTCTCCTTGTGTCAGTCTGACATATGCTCTTTAGGTCTCAAGTCATCCCAGGTCCTCCAGCATAGTAGAAATCTCCCGTTCCCCTCTTTTGTCCCTCAAGATGATTGAGGGAGAAGAGAAATAACACACTCAAGGATATTATTCTGCCTATAATATCTTCATTTCTTTTTTATCTGGTGAAGATAGAAGTGTGAATATTAGCATGTAGTATAGCAGTCCTCAGTTAAAAATGATGACTTTGCAAAGCAGATATTTATTTTCATGGCATGTTACAGACCAGTTTGTTGTAACTCCTTTGAGCCATTCCTCTAGACTTCTCTACATCAGATCCAGTGCTTTAGTACATGAAGGATGGTGGGAGAATTTCACTCATCCTTGATAAGCAGTTGGGATTATATATGACCTAAAATATTATTCATTTATTGTACCTGAAAAAGGGAGAGTGGCATAGAAAAGACACGTTGGAAGGGATTAACTTTTTATAGTATAAGAAGTAAAGATGAAAAAGAAAGGAAACTACTATTAGTTGATTCAGCAACTTCACTTCCTGATGTAAGCTGCTGTAAAGCTTGTTCTAGTGAGAAAAGGACTTTGTAAAATTAAGTGATGGATTTGTAAAATTCAAAGGGCATAACAGCTCATAAAAAAGCTTATCTTATCTTTGCACCAGACCAGAGCAGCGTGCCTAGCAGACGGAATGGCAACATAGTCATGTGTACTAATCACTCTGGAAATCATTCCCAGATCTAAAGCTGAAGAAGATACTTTTTCATCCACACTCTGACTCTGTACACATATAATTTCAAGGCTATATTTTGGAGAATATATTTAGCCCTGTCCTTACCTGGAGTTTAAGCATTGCAAGCACTTCCACAGAGCTTGTTATTAGCAGCAGAAAACAGATTACTGCTGTTTAAACTGTGAAAAGAAGTTAGTTCTCTTGTGCACTTGACAAAGGGGAAAGAAAGTCACCACTGATAAACTGGCCAAAACTATGACGTTCTTCTTTGACCAACAAAACTGTCCTTGACACGGGTTAGGGAAAGCAACTGCAAGCAATTAATCTCCAATGACAGAGCAAAGAAATGCATCTCTTTCAGCAGTTGTAGAATACAAAGTACATATATCCCCAAATCCTTTCTATCTGAGCTGACATCTTTCTCCCAGCTGCTGCAGAACAGTTGCATTCTACTAATGTGGAGTGATCTGGAGGAGAAGCATCAATCAGCTTGGACAGCACATCTTTAAAGTGCTTGTCAGGCAAGTGAGGTATTAGCCTGCGTTCAATATCCTCCAGAACGCTGCTTGAAAATGTTTGCTAGAAATTTATCAACATTACTAGAAAATATCTGGTATTTAAATTAGGCCAAGGAAAGAGACAGTCTTTATGTCCTGTGTGAATGTGTGACTACAGCAGCTGAACAAGAGATAACATTGGCAATATTATTTTGGCACAGCAGTGCCACAAGCTGTAGCAGCAATGCGAAAAGCTCAGCAGCATCTTTAAGTCAGTGGCCAATAAGATCCTGACTTTAGGTCACACTTGTAGGGAGGGTGCACTAACCTTCTGACAAACATGTATAGCATAGTTTCACTATGGAACATCACTTTTTGCATCTTTGGTTTCTTCTTTAAATTGCTAACCTGATTTTATGCGGGACTGTGACATAATTGTTATATGAATCTTAACCTGGTAGATGGAAATACCAGTTTGACTGATACTAAGGGATGGGATGGATACATTTCATTTTCTTTGAAATAATCTTTTGGGGGCAAATGTCCCGGATGTCATTGCCACTGAAGAAAACTTTTTGTTGGGAAAAAGACAAGGAATATTCTACAAGGTCAGTGAACAATCCAGCTTCTGTCAAACTCCAGGATTATCCAGAGCAGTATGTGTATCCTTCCCATCTGCCATTCCTGACTCTAAGTGAAGCTCACTGTAAATGTGTTTTCTATTTTGAAATGTAATTGAAAAAGCATTAGGCTTAATTCATGGCAACCTTTTGAACATCAAAGCCCTTATTTCCTCTCTGTGAGTTTTAAGCTACAGAAAATGGACCACCCTGCATACATTCACATGTTAAAGCTGCTCTGTTTCCATGAATAGAAGTAAAAGGCTGAGGGAGATACACAACAGAAGGACAATTATATGCAAATATCTAAACATCACATAATAGAATCTTAAATATAAAAGATACACCTATTTTTAATGAGAATTAGAATCTCCTTCAGTAAAGAATTACAAAGTACAGACATACACCCCGAAACTCCTAGCAATAGTACTCTTTACCCACATAAATTAAGAAATATTTCACTAAGAGTATTTCAGCAGATGATCTCATTCACTGTGGCACTTTATTATTGCAGCATCCACAGCATATCAAACTCTGATAAAATAGTGGAAGCTACAGTCTTTGCCCCAGAGAGCTGTCCATCATATAAATGCCCAATTTCCTGCCACTAGTCACTGGCTCAAAGAGGCCAAAAATTATTACTTTTTAAAAATGTTTACCTGAAAAAAGCACTGGCATGAGAAGGATGTGCTGACTTAGGCTGAATTTGATTCACTCACTTCAGCCAAATAGCACACATGACAGAGAACTTGCTTCAAATACAGCTCTCTAAAGCACCCTGGAAGGATATTCAAAAGTGCTGTGAGGAAGCAGGCTACACGTGTTCCCCACTTCCCTCCTTTGCCAAACCTCAACATGATTTTAATAGGTAGTTTTGCCTTTGGGAAGTCTTATGTCATACCACTGAGTTCAGAACTCACTGAAATATTCTTCCTTTTTTGACTATCTTTTTGCTTACACCTGTCAATATACAGTCCATAGAACTCGCAAGCAGAAAATTTAGTGGGTTTGGATGGCCTCTGTCATCATAACCATGAATCACATTACATTTAGAAAACAAAATTAGAGCAATAAAATGTACCTGTTGGCAGTTTTCACCCATTACTATAAACCACAGTATTAATAAAATGCAGCTTTTCATAAAAGCATCCTTTACCAAAAATAATTATATGTAATAACATATTACATAACTCCAAGGAAGAATGATAAGGAAGTTAATGTGCTTCTTGGGCCCTTGAAGGAGGAATTATTTCATAGGTCATCTGTGTGAGCTCTTTTACTGATGCAAGGATAAAATTTTGGTTTAGTTCTGTTTAACTCAACAAAAGTACACATGTAAGCAATGTTACTCACTTTTTACAAGACTAACAATTCTGCCCTATATAGCCCCATTAAATCCTGAATCTTCAGAAAATTTGTACTAAACAGAGCAGCTCTCTTTGGCTACTGAATGTCTTACACTTTGACATATTTTGAAAAGTACTACAAACCGAACAGTTGGAATTTCACAAGCTAGGATTTGCCTTGCTGTACTCTCTGCCATGAGTATATGTATTTCTAACAAACAACTCATCACTATTGTGTAACTGGAGGAAGAAAGGCAAGTAACTAGGTAATTAGTCCAGATATAAAATAATGCATCCAACAAATTATAGGTTTCACTTATCCTGGCTGTTGCTGTGCCTAGGAACAGACCTTGAAGTTAGATGCTGAGAAGGCTGACTCGTCTTTAATTTTTTTCCCCCTCTTTTTTAATACTCAAACAGTCCTTTTCAACCAAAATACTGAATTCTAGCCCAGGTGCAGATAGAGAAACAGGATCATTGAAATGATAGGCAAGATCTTGATGCCCTTGGGTCATAAGCAGTGTTTTCTCTGCCTTCACTGTAATACTGGATTGCTTCAGAGCATGAGGGTGTCAGGATCTGACCCTGGATAACAGATTCAAGGTCACAGGATAAATCAGTATGTCAGTCCTGAATAACAGCAGTTGACACTTCCTCTAATGCAAGATGCTTTTCCTTCCCAGTGAAAAAATCAGATCTAATTAATTCCAGAAACAGTAACAGCAATGTTATGTCTTACTATAATTATCACTGCTTCTTATACTCCTCTGAAGCTATTAATACTGTTTGTAGAGTAGAAGTAGGAAGACCCCTTTAATACCACAGCCATCTCTGCTGTGGGTGATGTAGGCATGTTTTTACATGCAGCAAGTTCTTTTTTACTCCCCCTTCTCTTTTCATTGCATAATCACGGCAAGCTTTCTCCACATAGAGCCTCCAGATCTGTAGGAGAATATACAGTGAACGTAGCTGGTTGCCTAGCTAACACCTTCTGAATAAATGTGACTGAGAATTGCAAACATGTATCTTTACAATTTATTATTTTAATAAATGGTTGGCATTCTTCAAACATTTTTTTTCGAAGAGCTCAGCCAGCCTCTCTTGTCTGAAGTTCAGGACAACTTAATGAACCCATTAGAAAGGAATGTCTGTATTTTGGGGGGTTTAATTGCAGCTATGGACGCCCCAAGCGATGATGCTCAGTCAGTACCCCACTGGCTGTGCTGGGTTTATGGAGGAGTTTCACGTTGGAGCAGGCCCCCTACAGAGCTGTTTTGGGGGATGAGCTCGCCGGGATGTGCGGTGCCACCACAAAAAGTGATTGGCCCCGATATAGAGTAAGTGCCCTCGGGAAAAGGCTTCTGCAGGCACCCCATTAAAAACACCCCCCTCGATTAACCCAAGGAACTGCTGCTGATGAGGAAACTTCAGTCAAGACCCCGTTGTCTACTGAACACTCACTGGAAGCAGTGGCAGCCCCGATATGGGAGCACCCCTGGGCAAGGCTGGGGGCTCCCCTCAGAGCCAGCGTTTCTCACCCCAGCCGCACCGAGAGAGCAGCTCTCAAAGGCCAGTCTGAGAAAGAACGATAAGAGATTTTCTTACCTGATACACCTGTGCTGCTGGGTGCACAGTAGAACCAAGGCAGGAAAAACCCAGGTAAGAAATTCCATTTTACTCCCATTTATTAGACAGTGACAAACAAAACCCAGGTTCCCCGGCTCTCTTGGCAGCTCCAGAGCTCCAGTAGTGTTGCCATCCTTGCTTGCTGTGAGAAGTTGAGTTTAAAGCACTGTATTGTTGCTCAGCAGCAGCCCCCACAGTCTGTACAGGGCCCGGGAGCCATGCAGGCAACCCGCGCCGGGCAGCGGGTGGCCCGGCAGCGCTCCCCCGCCGCCCTCCGCCGCTCGCCCAGCCCGCCCGGCTGCTCGCCCAAAAAAACCTCGGAAAGGCCAGCCGAGTCCCGGGGAGCGCTCCGGGGGCACTAGCCGCGTCCTGTGCGAATCATCGCGGCGAGGAGGAGGAGGAGGAGGAGGAGGAGGGAGATGCCGCAAAGGGCAAAGGCGATTTGGCCACGGGCAGTCCAGCGGGATGGAGAGCAGGTCCAGCCGGCGGGCGAGCGGGGCCCCGGGCGCCGTGTGTGCCGGAGAGCGCTGCCGCTGCCGCCGCCCCCGCCCGCCCCCCGCCAAGCCCGGCTGCACCGCTCCGGGC
>JAVJGJ010000037.1:106097948-106133732 GCA_035590215.1 Microhierax caerulescens
CCAGGGGGCAAGTGGGTGGAGACTAGTCTCCTTTTTTCAGCACATATTAATAATCTCCCCACCCCCACCCTCAGATGTCATTGTGTTGGAATTGAGGTTTCCTTAGTCCTGCTGCAATTGTTGGTTTGCTTGTGTTTCTGTAGAAAAGAAGAGGAAGCCCAGAAAAAATATCAAGAAAGGCATAAAAAAATACTTGAAGATGCCAGAAGGAACCATGAAAAAGCAGTCCGTTTCCTCAGAGAAAGCATAGCAAGGTTATCGTTTATTCCTTTTCTGTTATTGTATACATTCTCTGGTGTACAATAGTTTATCCTTTTGTCTTTGAAATACAGTCATTTCTCTGCTAGGTGTGTCTTCTGTTACACTTGGAAATCTTCTGCCACGAAGCATTCACTTAGTGGCAGTGAAGCAATCAATTTTTACATGGCACAAAAGGACTTGGAAAGCTAAAGATCCACTTACTGCACTAGTCTAGTCTTCAGAGTCCCTGTAGCTGAAGGGACTGCCTTTTTGATGAGGTGCAGAGGGGTCTGACTGCTTGCAGGCATTAATAATGATTTGAAACATTTCATATATATGTGTGTCATTAACTGAACTGTTTCTGAAGTAGTATAACTAAATTCCAGGTTTCAAACCTGCTCTCTGCTGTTGTATATTCCCTCTGAAATGTGGTAAAAAAGCTTTCTTGGTGCCTGATGAAATTGGTTGATAGACCATTTCTTTGTGCTCCTTTTCTGGTTGATGGTTGTTGTGGTTTAACCTCAGCTGGCAGCCAAGCACCACGCAGCTGCTCACTCACTTCCCCTCACCCAGAGGGACGGGGGGAGAATCAGAAAGGAACATAAAGTCGAGGATTGAGATTAGAACAATTTAATAGGTAAAGCAAAAGCTGTGCACACAAGCACAGCAGAACAAGGAATTCATTCCCCACTCCCCATGGGCAGGCAGGTGTTCAGCCATCCCCAGGAGAGCGGGGCTCCATCACGTATACCGGTTACTTGGGAAGACGAATGCCATAATGCCTGATGCCCCACTCTATCCTCCTTCTTCCCCCAGTTTATATAGTCAGCATGACGTCATATGGGATGGAATAGCCCTTTGGCTAGTTCAGGCCACCTGTCCTGGCTGTGTCCCCTCCCCCTGTCTTGTCCTGTGCCCCTCCAGCCCTCTCGCTGGCAGGGCCCAAGAAACTGAAAAGTCCTTGACTTAGTACAAGCATTACCCAGCAAGAACTAAACCCATCAGTGTGCTACCAGCATTGTTCTCACACCATATCCAAAAGGCAGTGCTGCACCAGCTACTAAGAAGAAAATTAACTCTATCCCAGCTGAAACCAGGGCAATGGTAAATTAAATGTTCTCTTCATGGGTTTATGTTTATATAATTACTGCGCTGTTGAATTATTTTGCTACTAAAGAAACTGTGAAGCTTTGTTACTTACTTTTACTTGTATGCTAGCACTTCATTGAAAAAAGTGATGGAAATAATTGTACTGTTTCTGTGATGGTTTATTTTTCATTAGATGGCATGTGAGACTTAATAATTGAAAACAAACAACCAAATAGAAACAAACCTTTTTTTTTTTTCCCCTGGGTAATATATCAAATATATTGATCTTACTAGGTTTTTTTCTAGTTTACCTGGAATACTCTCAGGCTTGATTCATGCCCACATATTTCTAGCTTTTGGAGTTCTTAGGATTTATTTTTAACATGGAAACAAGTGGTTGGCTCATATAAAGTTCACTATGTAATTGTTTAGATAATGGTTATATGAGCAACACCTGAATTCTTACTTTATTTTAGCATCTAGACATATGTCATAATGTGGAACACATTCTTCATATTCAAAATTTTTTTAAAAAAAAAGTTGTTGAGAAAACTAGTTGAAAGCCTGTTGGCACTTGCGACTTGAGCAGTACCGTATATAGAAGAGTCTTCCAACTGTTCCGCTTTACCCACACCCAGTATCATAGTAAACACAGAGGCTTACAGGAAGAATGTTTGGTGACATCGACAATTACTACTTGTCAGGTTAAACATTCTAATACTAAAAGCTTTCCAGGATATGAGCCTGAAAGATTTTACTTTGCTTACAGAATTCATGAAAAAAATGCAAAGGAAGAAGAGAAAACTCAGGAGCATATGGAGAGAAGGATACAAGCTGTGCTTTCCCTGAAAAACAGCCTAACTTCCAATAGGGTACTGCTGCTGTGGCTTACATGGGGAGTGAAGGAACTGGCTTGTTAGACTGCTAGGTTTTAATGCAAGTCATTTGAGTTTTTGTTGAAGAATTGTGTGATGCTGCCTGATCACTGACCAAATCCCTTGAAACTGGGGGGAATTTAACTATAGGAGTAATGGTGCTAGATTTGTATGGGCAGATTTTGACACTTCTACTTAGAGAGCTGATTCTGGTAGGGTGACTCTCTTGAAAATAATGCAAACTACAAGTAAGTTATCTGAAATCCAGCCAGAAGCATTTCTAGTTATTTGAATTCCAGTGCAACAATGCTTCATATGGAAGAAAAGCAGTTACTTTAATTTTAATTAATTTAAATAATGTAAATTAAGAATTTCTGAGCTGTGCTACTTTGCTTTTCTACTTATGTTCTGTAAAATCCGAAGGAATTATATTCATTTAATGCTGGTTTGTTTAGAACTGTATCTTTCTGCATTGCTTCATGGAGTAGCATTTCAAAGGCAGGCTAGGAACGTAAAGAAGTAGCCCTGACCTAGGCAGAGCTTTCTGCATCTCAGCACACCATGAGTACCGTGTATATTAAAAACAGTAAGTTCTACTTCAGGGAATTCTACCATGAATTCATACTTAGATAAGGGGACCAACACTAGATTCTGTTTTATATTCTTTAATATGTGAATCAAAAAAGTTAACTGGTTTGTGTGGCTTCATAGGAAAAACTCCAAACTCTCCAGGCTTGGAACAAAGCAATGGCCTTTGAAGCAAAGAAGCAGGAGATGAAAATGAGGGAAGCTGTCCTAGCAGAAGGAGGCAATGTTGCCAAGGAAATTTTCCTCCATAAACGACAGCTAGAGCATGAAAAAGAGAAACAGTAAGCATTCCTATCTATCTCAAACTCTCAGCTGCTTACTGATGCTCATGCAGGAACATATTGGAGCTCTAAATCAGATTCTGAAAACATAAGATCTACGATACTGTCTCAGGGGAGTGAACTCATGCTTATACTCTGGATGTGTGATATTTGAATAGTCTGTTTTAAGCGACTTGAACTTCTAGCTTAGGTATGTTATTCAGAGAACCATAGGAGCCTGTGTTCTATCAGTAGTGCAAAGAAGATAAACTGCTTCAGGAGGGGAATTCAGTGAACCTAAACTGGATGCCTGACGTAACTGTACTTCTGCATTTCCTGTACACTGTCCCTACAGAAACTGAATAGCCTTTGCAGGCTTTTAGAGACAGTCTCTGGAAGATTGCACTGCAGTAGAAGCAAGGTGCTCTCCTTCATGCTCTTTCTGATTGAAAGTACTTGTCTGCCTGTGTAACAAAGTTGATAGGAATGTGCCTGTACCTCATCTGCTCCAGTAAAAAGCTTAATTATTATTTTTAACCACTTATGAAGATGAATTTGGGCTAAGATACCGAACAGAGGTGGCTGAGGTATGCGTTTCTGCATGCTGGCTCTGCTACAAGGGCAGTAACCTGTAGCAAATGTTAGAGGTTTAATAAAGGTTCAGTAAGTCCTAAGTTGTGATTAAATAAGGCTTCAGTTTTGACAGGTGCGTAACACCACTTCTGCTATCCCTAAATATGTTCTAAAAAGCATATTAATAAAATAATCTTATGAGTTGGTAGAGATCTGCTGGAAATACCTAACTCAAGTTTAATCCTTTTCACCTTGCTTTCTGCCTTTCACTGTTTCCCTTTGCAAGCCAAGGGAGATCACAGTCTGTTAGTCTGAACATTAGCTGTGTCGTATTTCTCATAGCAGTTCTCTTCTAATTTCAGCTACTATCCTGCTATCTGCTGAAGAACTGCTTAGTTAGTTCTCCCAGGGCTCTGTCATTCTCCTCTCCTGTGAAGGGCTATTCTCAGTTTTCTCTGAGTAGATTTCAGCCTAAACATATATTTCTGAATTATCTGCAAAAGAAAATAATTATTTAGTCATTAAAATCATTATGCCATTAATTTGTATATCACCTACAAAAAGATTTGTAAAGCCAAGCACTGATAGGAAGAATGGATTTATACTTAAGGCAGATAGCACTGGGAGTCAGTATACTGCTCCTATGTCTTTGTAACCATGATTAACTTGTTTGTACTGTGATTTTACAAAAATACATTACAAACATGATGCCATTTATCTGCTGCAATGGGACATTATGAGGCTACGTTCAGACATTAAAGTGCTTCAGTAGCCAGTAGCCTGTATTTAAATGAGAGGTGATATTTTCTTTGCTCGTATTTAGAATCAGTAATTATTTATATGGATTACTTGAAGAGGTGAAGGTCTATATTAAAACTGATCATTAGTGTGGGTAATATTTGTTGCAGAAAATTGTGTACTAAACTGCTGGTGTTAAAACTGAGATTAAATCATCTACTGTCACTTTTGTCACGCTACGCAGTGTGTCATGGAATTTGTAGTTGTACATAGCTTTGAATTAATATCTTCCAAGTTCAGTATTTATGTCCTTACCTTAAAACATTCTTCCTTCCTTTATTAAATCCACTGGATTTCAGATAGGCAGTTTTCTTTAAATAGCTGACTAGGTTAGGAAAAGTATTTAAACCCTTTGTTTTCAGTAGCAGTGACTGGTATGCTTTGTCAACCCCTCGACTTCTAAAACACTGTAATTGAGTACACTTAGTCTGAAAAAATGTATAAATAGCCTCTAAATCACCTGTTGTCTTGGCACAGATTACCAATGCACCCAATTTAAAGACTTGCTCTTCAGCTTAAAGGCTCAAAAGAAACTGGACTGCAGTGAATATTATTAATAGCAACCATAGCTGGTTTAATATTTCTTGCAACATTACAGGGCTTTTAGAAAACGGCAAAAGTCAAGAAAAATTGAGATTGTTTCTCGAATTTTGCAAGAAGCTTCTATTTGCAAGCAGAAAAAAAGTCGGTCCTGTACTAAGGCAATTAAGGGTAGTGGTAAACTTGAGGATTCTTCTCTGTGGAGAACGCGAAAATGGCAATATATTGAGAAGACCAGCAAACACTCAGCTGGAGCAGCATCACAGGTAAACAAAGGCCTACGAATTACCTGTCTTTAGGTGTACTTTTTGTCAGAGGTGCAGGTCAGTGAATTCTTTTGTCTCTGAATAGCAGAGCCTACAATCAAACACCAGATAGTACAGAACAAGTGGGTGGTAATTTCTCCACTAGATCTCTTAATGACTGTTAGTCTCCCCTTTCTTGATTGTTGATGCTTGTATGAATAAAGACACTGTCTTGCTTGGTGTGGGGAGGTTTGTAAGAAGACATGAATTTTCAGACGCAAGAAGACATGAATTTGAATCGCAAGAGGCATCAAAAGCCATGCAGAGTACCATCACTTCCTATTTAATTACCTTCATCCCTGAATAAGGATTCAGATGAGTTTGTGAGCACACGAGAAATATTTCAACTGTATTATAAAGGAGACCAGGGTTCTCTCTAGACATAAGTGGTCTGGATAGTTCGTTGGTTTTTATCTTCACAGTGTTCCAGGGAGTACTGGCTTGGAAAATGAAAGTGAATGGAGGTGAAATGATGGAATTTAATTCCCTGATGAAACTAGTGGCCTCATGCAATCTTTAGGTATTTAAAAGAAAAGAGGTAGGGAGGGAGGTGTTGGTAGAAATAGTCATACTACAACAAAACAACAAAGCCCTTGGTTATCATGTGATATACAAAACATTCAAAAACTGCAGTCAGTGTTCTCATGCCTGAGGACTGGTTTCTAGTCTCCTACAGTATAGAGTTAACAGTGTACAGATTCTTTTAACATAAGATTTTGTTTGTATTCGGTGTTTTAAGAAAGGATTGACCTAAGTTGTCATCCTTGGCCTCTGAGCTTTATAGACCTGTCATTTTTGTGTTAAAAGAGCTCATAAACTGTTAACTGTTGAAGTAACTGTCCTTCAGCAATTTTTAACTGTATCTTCAAAACTTACGGTCTTTCACAGAAGTCATGGCACTCTCCGCTAGCTTGTTCCTCAGCGGGTGAGAAAACTGCTTCTGTAGGAGAGATTTCTGAAGAAATACCCTATGACGTGCTCTATGAAAGTGATGACGATGAGAAAGAGAGGGACAAAACCCTAGTAGAACCGGAGTTCCCAGGACTTTGGGATCAGGAATGGGACTTGCACAAGGTAAATGTTGTGATATCTCTTACTAGAAATAATAACAGGAAAAGAAAAGCATACCTTCTAGCAAAGTAGTAGTATTCTGTACTCTAAACAGAAGTAAATAATATACTTAATACTCTTATAAAGTGGAGTATAATATAAAATAATATAAAATACTCTTATACAGTGGAACTGTGAAGTTAAAATCCTAAATGTTATTCAAAACTATACTTGCATGTACTGCTATTTCTGAGATGTAGAAGACATTTAAGAGCAGACTTTGTAATCAATCAGAAAGAAATAATGTCAGTACATACTTACATGGAAGAAGTGCTGGACCATGACTGAAATGATAATCACAGAATCATTTAGGTTGGGAAAGATCTTTGAGATCATCAAGTCTAAACATTAACCCAGCACTGCCAAGCCCACATCTAAACCATGTCCCTGAGCACCACATCTATGCATTTTTTTTTAACAACTCCAGGGATGGTTATTCTGCCACCTCCCTGGGTAGCCTGTGCCAATGTTTTACCACCCTTTCAGTTGAAAAAAAAAATTGCTACTATCCAATCTAACCCTCCCCTGGTGCAACTTGAGGCTGTTTCCTATTGTCCTGTCACTTGCTATCTGGGAGAAGAGACTGACCCCCAGGTAGTTGTAGAGAGCAATAAGGTCCCCCCTGAGTCTCCTCCAGGCTAAGCAACCCCAGTTCTCTCAGCTGCTCCTCACAGGACTTGCGCTCCAGACCCTTCACCAGTTTAGCTGCCATATTGCAGTGAAGTTAGCTGATTTTTTCTGAATGAGTATTTGTTTAAGAAGTTGAGGGAGAAAAAAATCCTGTAAGTGCAGAAGATCTAACACTGCCTTTAAAAACACTATGTCATAGTGTTGGATGATAAGCTACAGAACAGACAGCTGAGAGTAAAATTCTTCATATGGAAGCTGGGAGGCTGAGTTTGATCTGGAGAGAAACAGATAAAGGCTGGCCAGATCCTAAAAGATTCCATTCTGCAGACTTTTCTACTTGGAGCTACAGATTCTGTGATCACACTTACAGTCATGGTGTTTTTTATGGATGTTCCTTATTAGATATCCAAAGAAGAAATGGTTCCAAAGCAACTGGCTACAAGTGTAGTGAAAGAAGAACTTTTTGACAAAAAAAAGGAGAAATTCCAAACTGGAGTTTTTCACAAGCAAATAGTGTCTGGTCATGAACATAAGGGATGTACTTTCTATAGTAAACCAAGTTGCATTCATTTCAAGGTTAGTGACCATTCTGCATAGGATCTGTAAAGATGATGTATGTGTCTACTGTATGTACATAGCAATGTCTTGATCAAAAGTCTGTTGCATGGGAAGGAAAAGAAAATATAATCCTTCTTGTCTTTGATAGGTCTTTAGTCAAACCTGAGAAAGTATTTGCCTTTTTCTCTAGCAATCTCTCAAGTTACAATCAGGTTAAATAAACTACTTAGTTTCACTACTTAGGTCTAAATTATAAAATACTTCCTTTACTTAGGGGAGTTTAAATACTGCCAGAAAGGTGAGCAAATGATGAAACAGCTCGTTAGGCTGTGTTCCGTGGTTGTTGGATTGTTTTGTTTTGTTTTTGAAGTGCAGCCTAACTGTTACTTAGGTTTTGTTTGTATATACATTATGGCTATAAAAAAATTCCCTTAAAGTCATGACTATGACCCAGTCAAGATTACAGTTTGCAAGTGACCATTATATCGCACTGGTCATGAGGAACGTAAGCTGCAGTTTATCTCTGTACTGTAATTAACAAGCGTACTGTGAGAAAGTGTAACTTGAAAAGGTTGCTAGTATGGCACATCAGACAAGTCTTCTGTGTCAGAGAAACATGCTGCCAGGCAGCCCATGAGACTCATCTACGTGTTAGTGGATGTGCCCAGGTGTACAGCTTTCCTGGCATTCTGGTTTGATGAGGAGCTGGAACCTGTGCCTTGCACAGAAACAGCAGACCTCTGTTGGAAGACAGTAACACACAGCTCTGTGTTCAAAAAAATCCGTGTTGCCTTTGCTACACACAGTCTTAATTGTTAACTCTGTTAGTCCATGCATGTGACTTGACATCTTTGATGTTCACTGCAGGAAAAGACAGAGCAGCTTGGTGTGTTAGCTGTGCACCAACACAGGTAATGTGCCCCAGCCATGAAATGTGAGTTCCTGGCCCTATAGGCCGTGTGGTTTAGAAGGGTTTGTTTGGAGCCAGGCAGTTCTTGATGGGTTTAGATAATACTTTGCACACAGGCCAAGGATCCCAGTAGGGACTGTGGGCACAACTGTGGTGAAAGCAGTTGGTTTTGTCATGATGTGTGTAAATGCTACTTCCTGTAACTCACACCACCTGGTATGTTTGGTGTTCCAAGGATTTTGATGTTGGTCAAATCTACAAAAAGAAGATAGCTTTGATAAATGCATCCTACAGCATTAATTCCTGCAGACTAGTGGGAATCAGTGAATGGCTCAAGGACTTCATCAGTATTCAGTAAGTAAAGTTAACTGTAGACTAGTTGCTTCTTTTACCTTTGTACCATAGCAGGAGGTGTAAGCAAATTCTGTAGCAAATTAAATCATTTCAGTAGATAAATCTGAATCACTAGATTCCATTCTTGTGTGATGAGGAAAGAAACTGTCTCCAAGCTGAGGAGCAAGAGACTTACTGAGCCTTAGCTGCATGTCCTTGGTTTCTGTAGTGGTGATAGGAAGGGACCAGCCCCTAATCTGTGGAAAGCAATAGAGACCTGTGGCAGCTGCCAGCCCTGAACAAGTAGAAAGCCTTTTTTCAAAAATGTCAGACGATTTTAAAAAGGGAAAAAGGACCTTTTCGTTAGTACAAAGAAGTAAAAGAGGACCCAAGCTTCTTTCTAGGCCACCACGAGGGCCTTTAAGCCCAGGCAAACCTCTCACCAGCTGCCATCCTTCAGTACGTGATGCACACAGATTTCTAGATGACTGCTGAAGTTTGTGTGTAAGGAAGCTGATAAAGTCAAGGAAGCAATCTGTGGGCAAAGAGCACTTAAGTTCAAATCCTGTGGTCTTGGGAAAGAACGTTCATGTAATCCTGATGACAGGTTATATAACGAAGTACTCTATCCAATTGGGAGAGGTTGCAAATTAATCTCAGTTTAACTATATAAATTATTTTATTTGGCTGTTAATAAATAAATAAAAGGAAATATCCACAAAATATTTCTTTTTAAGAATAATTCAGGCACTAGCTTTCTCTGGAGATACTGTAAGTCTTCAACAATATAAAGTATTACTTTTCACAACTTGTCTTTACCTGAAAAATGAGTCAAGAAAATAAAATATTTACTTGGAACTCTGTGAAATGAAAAGAAAAAAAGATTGTAGTCTAGCCTAAAAATGAAAAAATGCTGAAGCTCTTGTTTGTGTGTAAGTGAACCTTATTGACAAATAGGAGACATCAGAGTGAATTCATTTGGCTGACATAAAAAGTTAACTTTACATAAAGACTTCAACTCTTATTGCTGAGTGACCTGAAGAAACCATTTCTGTGACTGTTTAATTATACCCCGGTGAAATAAACAAGTTGTATTAACCCAGTAACTGATTTCATACTCCAGGGATCATTTTCCAGCTCACTACCCGCTGCTACTTTGTAGTGCTAGATGGCACTTGGAATTTCCTGCTTGCTTGATGAGAAAAATGACAGTGCATAGTTAAGCCGTTCCTTGTCCTCTTAGTCCCTGTAAGAGTAACTGGGATGTGAACATGCTACAGTTCTTGACTGAAGGGAATCACCGGAGAGCTGTAAGGTCTGAATCCAGCTGCTGTAGGAGATCTTGGTAGAGGTGGTTAGCACTTTAGTCACAGGCTAATGGAGGTGTGTAATTGACCACAATACAGCAGAGCACTTAAGCTTTTAAACTTGCTCTGGTCCTTGGCTGGATATGAATGTAGTTTTTTGCTTCTTTTGAAATCAGGTATGTGGGTTTAATTTGGACTGACTTATAATAAATTTAATTTCTATTACAAAGCCTGAAGCTAATCTTCTGACAAAATAAGAGGGGTTTCAGGCTCTCAAAGACCGATTTATTAGGTGGGGCTTTTTCTTATTTAGTGTGTTGGACAATTCAATATTTTAAATCTGCACCTTGGGTTTATGACATAAATGAAAGAACTCTTTCTGAAAGGCCTAGGTCTTTCCTTGATATAGTTGCCTTTCAAAGTACTCTCTGAATACAAATGAAACTCTACATATTGTAAATAGAATGAGTTGATGATTCTTCAATGTCTGAGGGATGAAGTCCTTTTTTTTTAAATAAATTGGTCACCCATACATTTGCCAGGTAGATAGATAGCAAAAATAATATATAGATCTTATTAACCTTTGTCATATTATTAATAATTTGAAGAGCACAGGTCAGGTTTGCAGACACTGTTCTTACACTGTATAATGATTATCTTTTCTCGGGTAGAACCATACATAAATTGTTTGTCACAAAACAGTTTTACCAAGCTTTTTGAAAATGCTCAATACATCTAAGCTGTCATGGTATCAGTTGTCCTCTGCATCATTTGCACAGGTAGTTGTAGAAATAATGCTTGAGAACTGTTTAGCGACAGACATTATATTTGCTAATAAAAGACTATAATCTAATGGCCAAAATGAGCGTTATTACATCCTCATGCAATGAGAGTCTATTCTTAGCATAGTGATTCTGTGTGTGTTTGGCAGTCTGTGCTCTAAATCGTAAATATTTTATCAAGGTAACGTTTGAAATAAAGGAGCTATTCCTTAGAGTCTCTCAGGGGAAACTGCTAGTGACCTGTCCTGAAGGTCACTATACACATGCTTATTTCCCTGTTTTCACATTTTAATCTCCTGAACTCTGAACAGCATTTCCCCTTTCTGTTTAAAAATGTTTCATCTTGGTTTTGTTTGGGTTTAATTTTGTTTTGCTAAAATTGTTTCTGTGTTTCACTTTGATTAGGTATACCCACAGCTAATAACTTCTATCTATTTTGTCTTATCTTCCTTTCTGTTTCCGTCAGGCAGAACAGGTCTCCAGTCATGCCTTGATAATTTCATTTAGAGTGCAGCTGTGAGATTTCTTGTCTTCCGATGGGCATTTTGCTTGCATCACAGACACCATGAAATGAGGCATTGAAATGAGTGGCAGTTTCTATTCAAGATAATTTTGATACAGTTTGCAGCGAGCAGCAGATTCTCTAATCGTTTGCAGCTACCTTCTGGGGTTTTTTTCCCCCCACTTAATTTCCTGTTTGGACAGGGGAGATGTTACAGAGCAACACTCAATGGGTGACAGGAGAAGCTTCCTCGCTGTTTGAATAGGCAATTGGGCCACCCTGTTCTTGGTGATATTACTAAGCCTCAGCTTCACCGGTTTGGCTACAGGCTCTTTGTCTGTAGCATGAAGGCAATAATTCTTGCCTTTTAAAAGCACTTGTAAGGCTTTCTGAGTAAAGCCTTGATAAAGAATCAGCCTTTGTAGTCTTACAATTGCAGCAGGGTTCTGTAGCTTTTCATTAATCTGTCGCTCATTCTGACTTTTCCAAGTAATTAATCCAAGTGGGGGGAAAAAAATAGGTCTGTTATTATTACCAGAGTAGGAGCTGGATGTTTCATACATAGCTTTAATTTGGAGTTTTATGTTAATTATCTTCACAGTTTTGAACCACCTGGCAAAATGTCTGCTGGAATGTCCTGTGAATTAGTGGTAACATTTAAGCCAATGGTAAGTGTACCTGAGTGCTGTTACACAGTGATGAGAATCCTAGTATAATTCAGATGTCTGATAGAAAAGCATCATTAATTTAATTTCTTAACTGTTAACAAGGAAACAACATTCCTAGGAAAGGCAGTGTTGCAATGGACGACTGCATGCATGTTCCAGCTCCGTTAAATTGTCATAAGGCATATTCTGAGTGCACATTTTAGAATGCCTGCCACTAAGTATTCTTGGACTATGTTTTGAAACGTGCTCCAAACAAAAAGATTTATAATATCGCCTAGCTAAACTTAGCCAGGCAGTTACCAAAGACTATTTTAAAGCAGAAATGTAGAATCTGTAGAGATAGGTTTTAATATGTTACTTGGAATGAATGAAAATATTTTTCACCAAGCTACACAGGCTGAATCATTCAAGATTACTTGGTTAGGTTGGTTGGGTTTTTTTGTTGTTGTTTTCCAGATAAATGAAACCCTGGAAGGAGAAGTCATGTTTATGGCACAAACAGGTTCTTTTTCTGTTCCACTGAAATGTACACCCAAGAGATGCATTGTAAGTGACTTCACGTATGTTCAGAGTCAGTATAACAACAGTAATAGAAAATGTGTGATAGCATAAACATAATTGAAAATATTTTACAAGAAATATTTAAATTTCTTTCTTTTTTATTTTCTAAATGGAGAGTCTCTTTCCAGAAAATTATTTGTTCCTTAGCTTCCCAGATTACACTGAGCCTTATACAAAATTATCTTAATGGGTTTACTTAACCATGAACTGTAGCTTTAACTTCAGCGTGGGGTTAACTGCAGTAGTCCTGTTCAGAAGTGGATGACATGGTGTTACACTGGGAAGAGGAATGCTGGCTGGAAATTAACTATCTTTTTTTCCCTGGGAATTTTTGGAAATTCCATCCCAGACCTGCAGTAGTTTATACTTTAATTTTCAATGTAAATAAAAACACACAATATCTTTCTATCTTTTCTGGCGTTTATCAAAAGCATGTATCATTTCCTTTCAGCATTTCAAAATCTTTTGAGAAATCTATTTTAGGTGAAGATTTGAGAAATCTGAATTTTAGGTGAAGAAGATAATATGTTTACTGTTAAGAGATGGAAATACAGCCTGCACTAACTGTTTTTAGATACCCTAACTTCCTATGAGCTAATTTGAATAAAGTATTTGATAAAGCAACAACTTTGTTCTTAAATTACTTCCTTCACAGCTAAGAGTAGCTTTATAGGCCAAAAGAAACTATTACAATGCTAGAGGGAAAAGATTATGCAAGGAAATGCCCAGTATCAGAATAAGACTAGAAATGCAAAATCTGGGGCATGCTGGGAGCGTACATAATAAAAAAAATAATTTTAAAAAGACGTTTAGACATATGAATGGAATTTGTGATTGTTAGATTTTAGTAAATTGAATGAATAGGTTTGCATGTAAAGTTTCTTTACCAGACTACATGTTGAAAATTTCATGCACAGGGAAATGAATCAAGAACAATCTGTTACAGAGAAAATAGAAGGGGGGAAGTAACTGAAAGTTAGTGCACTATAATTATTATATTAGCATTCTTGCAAAATATTTAAGGATGTACTTCATTTTAAGCACTCATGATACCATTCTAGCTTCCTACAGCAATATGTGATATCTTAAATCTGAGTATGTGTATAGGACTCCGTTGGTTTTCAGTTAGAAGACCCTGAAGATGAGACTGCACAATGCAGCTGCAAGCCAGCTCATTTATCTTTGGTCAGAGGAGTAGTTTTCTTCATCTAGAGAATTCATACCAGCGTGGGGCACTGATTACCCACAGGAACTCCTGTCCTTTATGCTTGAAAGTGGGAAGAGTTCAGCTGTAAGCAGGGTACTAGCAAGCAACCAAGTTGCCTTTGTCTTTTTGATGCTTGAACTTGAAAGACAAGCCTTTTGTTATCAAAATCATTAAAAATTCTATATGAATTAAAAATTCTATATTTAATTCTATATTCAACTCCTTGTAAACCATGATAGCTCAAAGAAACAAGGCAGGATGTGTTACAAACTGATACATAGTCGCTATATGATGTTAAATGCTGCTTGCTTCTCAGCTTGATGCTAGTAAAACTTTTTCTGTAATACAAGAGTATCAGTGCTGAATTGGTACATAAATATTACCTATTTCCAGCATAACGACCTAAAGGCTTATGCAGGCTATTACTCTGAGTAGAATTTAGCCTGGTTTTCCCCTTGCGGACTGCGATGGAAGGGGCTCAGTTTAACATGACATTGTTTTAATGAGTTGGCTGCTGCAAAAAGGCAGAAGGATACCCGCAGTTCATGTCATTATTTGATACGGTCTTTGAAATGATAATAAGAAATGTAAAGTCTTATTCTTGAAAAGGTGGATGCTCATTTAATTGACATTACTGACTATCTAGGACAGTCGTAATTAATGGTTTATCTTCTCACAGCTGGCACTAGATAAAGAGCTCATTGACTTTGGCAGCCATGTGGTGGGACAGACAATTTCACGGACCATCAACCTGACAAACAGTGGAGCTTTGGGAACAAGATTCAAAGTTCAGATGTCAGCAGGTGACAGTAGTACATGCAGAGCAACAGCAAAATCTTCTCCTGGAAGAATGGTAGGTTCAAAAGGAGTTCCCTAAATCAACAGAAACATTATGCTTTGCAAAGTGTGGTAGAATCATAGAGCAGCTTAGGTTGGAGGGGACTTCGGAAGATCATCTGCTCCAGCCTTTAGTAGTTTGTTTATGTTTGAGCTGGCCTGTCTTGATATGATCTGTTAGACCCCCAAATATCAGAAGACAAATTTAAATTTAAATTATTTAAAAATTATTTGGGGGGTAGGGGGGAAACAAACAATGATAATTTTTTGTAACATTTCAGTCATTTATGTAATGATTTCTGTCTTCTCCACATCCATGAAAATTAGGAAAAAATACTTTGGTTAGAAGGAGATTCTGACAGTCACTTAAAATCTCAACGCCTGGCCTTAAGAGAAATGCTAACTGTTGCAAAACTAGCAATGGAGTAATGACAAATGGGAGCATTACCCTGTGATCTTTCCTTTCCTGCCCAAAGAAGGACAGTCACAGTTACTGACAGCTGTTGTTGGAAGGGATGGAGTTGTCGTCGTTTGACTAATAATCCATTGAGGGCTGTTGCCCGAAAACAACAGTAATAAATAGTGTTAAAAAAATGGAAGGAGGATCTCTCCAATCACTAGTGGAATGAATGCAAATAATTGTAATACTGTGTCTTGTGGAACGTCCTGGGTGGGAATGAAGCAGAGACTGGAGAAACGTACCAAGACTCAGACACTTGGTGCAGAGCTGACAAAATATGTGGTGTTAGACCTGATGGTTGCTCCTATAGCATGCCAGTTTCAAAGCTGACAGAAAACTGAGGAATCCTAACAGTTGTACTCCTCCATGTAGCAGATAGTTTTAAGTGAAAGACACAAGAAAGCATGCATACCATTGTCTTTGCATGTCAGCACTGTGGGCTGGATTTTTGAGTAGTCTGAACAGCTTAACTCTGAAGATGTACTAAATAAGTTGTGGACTTTATTCTTAAAGTGGGGAAACTTTCAGATTTAAAAAAACCCAAGCAAACAAAAAAGAACCCAACAGCAATGAACTGCTGTTCAGCAATGAACATGCTGAACACTGTGGTAGGAGCTCGTGTTTTGTAATTCCTTTGTTGATGAATATCACTATCATAAATGTTCCTTTTCCCTCAAGTGTTGCCTAGGTAGTACCCATAAACAGATAGATCTCACAGGTCCTTGACCAGAGAGAATAGCACTACTAGGCTGTGTATCTTTTATGAAGTGCCTGTATCTTCTTGTAAGCTCAGTGCAGAGTCTTTATCTTTTTTCCACCAGTGCAGTCTTTTAATTTCTTTGATTGCTGAAGAACAATTGGCTCAGATGGGTTTAAAAATTCTCTGCTTGATAATCTAGCAAATTTTTAAGTTCCAAGAAAAGACGTGACCTCTCATTTGAAACATTACATTAAATAGTATGTACAGTGAAACTGCTGAGCTGTTTGCCATGGTTTTCAACTCATACTATCCTTACATTAAAAGCATGGTTCAAATAAAAGAATTTGTGAAATAACACTGTCTGTATCCATGGTTTCCCTTCTGTATTCTGTCCTTTGTAGGTGCGTAATAAACGGAAGTCTAGTTTTAGCAGACCTAATTTTGACATAGAACTGCCTGTGTTTCCACAAGAAAAATGTTAGTTCTGTTAATTGTAAAATAACTGACACTATATTGCTCCTTTGCATTATTTACCTGTTTTGGGAAGCCAGCGAAAATTAAATCTGCTTGTTCATAAAGGTCTAGTAGAATGTGTAGTTTTTAGAAAGTGCAGCACACTTCTCCATTTATAACGTGTAACAGTTGCAAGAAGACAAAAGTTTGATTTGCAACTGCTTGATAAAATTGGAGCTGGTGCAAGCTAGATGAGCGATCACAGTCGAAAATACTTTTTTCTGTGTTTTCTAATAGGTTACTGAACACTTCAGCGACTATATCCCTGTAAAGAAAGACAGCAATAGTCCTGTGACAGCTGCAGTTGAGAAGGAACAGGTTTGTCCTGAGGGTAGTAAGGAAGTGACCTGCTCTGCTGCCCAGGTGGAGCAGCAGAGAGCTGAGACAAGCCTGAGCAGTAGTTCCACAGGTAAGATGACTACCTTAGAAAATTGGCAGTGCAGTTTTCCAGGCAAAGCGTTATCTATTTGTAGGGTTTCCTGTAATGAACTGTGGAATTCAGTTTGCAAAGTTACTCAGTAAATTAAGGAGTTCATTATTCTCGTAGTAATGTTAGAGTTCTTTGTATGCTGCCTCACAAAAAAAATGACTAAAAATAATGTACTGACACCATTATATCAAAAGCAGCAGAGAATCTCACTTCTCATTAGCGATCAACAATTCAGTCTCAAAAGAATACAGAACCCAACTGGCTTACAGAAACTACAAAATTGTTATCATTCTTGTCTCAGCAACTGAATACCCACTTCTCAGAATAGAAATCCACATGACAGGTTTATTTTTATAGTCTGTGGTTCTAGGAACAAGGAAGCAGAAAGATGAACCTCCTCAGACATTTTCCATCTCGTTCCTGATGTTTACTAGGTGCTTAATAAAATCCAGCCTTGTAGAAGAAAGACTTTCTTGATTTCTTTATTATCTGTGTTCTTTAACATTATGTCTGGATGTTGATCATTCCAATTGCAGGAAACTAAAAGTTCCATGAAAAGGTAGTGGGTGGCTTGCTTTTTTTAAATCTGGGATCTGTATTGTGAAATGGAGCGATTCCATAAATCACAGTAGCTGTCTCCAAAGAACACGTACCTTTTAAAGATGTTTTCAGACCTTAAAAAAAAATAAAATTCCACTGCCTTGGCACATTAACATATCATGTGACAACTTGATCTTTTTCCTGGTTAACATGAAGGATATGGTTTCCAGTTGAGTACTGCCGTAGAGTCCAGTGTTAGCTTCATCTCTCTCGTGATGCATTAGTTTAAGGCACTTTGACGCCCTAGTGGGAGACTGTTTATTTAAAAGGTGCTTATTATTGCAGTTGTTTTGAACATGAAGTGAAGCAGCACTTTCACTTGTGTTGCGAGTCCTCCAGACTGCCTTGCTTTGTCCCATTAAAATTGTTCTTAAAGCCCAGCTCTCACTTTCAGCTGAATTTGCGTTCCTTGATGTTAACAACCTCCAGTACATGCTTTGTTCTACTGAAACATTGATATTGGTGTTCTGTAGTGGAAGGCTCAGGTGCCTGAGGTAGGCTTCTGGGCTAGGGCAAGGTTGTGTGGCCCAACAGAAATTACCTTCTAGACATTTATGTTTCCCCATCACTGGTATATGTTACTTGATTTGCAATATTGACCACAATCAATGTATTTCTGCCCTGTTGGTTATTTTTGTTGAGTGACTAGATGCACACATCCAGCATTCTGTGGGGTTTTTTTTGTGGTTTGGTCTTTTTTTATTTCCCCAGAACAACTTGGTCAAGATACATTATGTTCCAGATCAGATCTAGACACAGACAATGCACATAATGTAGTGGAACTTTCTCCTGAAGAAACACCAGTCGAAATCATGCTTGGAAAGGTAATGAATACCCTGAGATACGGATACAAGATTTTCACTAGTCTAATCCTACATTAAATACATTGCTTTGGCTCTGGTGGGAAATGGTTAGGTACATGATCGGTTTCAAGCCCGATGGACTTCACTATATCACAGTTAATTCTTTAAATGAAATCACATGACACATTTGCCCTTTCTTTTGATCTTATTTGACTTATTTGAGCTGAAAGATTCTGTATATATTTACATTTTCCATAATTTAACTCGGGGGGTGTGTGTGAAACTTTTCTCTGCTGTGTTGTTCTGTAGTTAAACAAAGTCTGGTGACAACACAAAAGATGGGGCAGGAAGAATGTCTGGAAAATGTCAGACTTGAGCCATATTAAAAATCTCGGTATGAGAGTGCAGATCCTGGCTGGTATTAGCATTTACGGCTTCCCCTTATGCATACAAAAGGCAGGTGGGCTTAATGCTGCAGTCAGGAGAGCAGATCTTTGAATGGTCGCACAAGGCTGCTTCCCCATGATTTAGTTACACATTCCCCAATATGTGACGGAAACACTTTGGTAAACCACATTATTTTGCTGTCATACAGGCTCCTGCAGTAACAGGGGAGACTCAGTAAGATTCGTTGCGAAACCATGTGTCATGCCAAGTCTTTTCCCCACAACAAACCTCCTAGGGAGCTACTAATACTGATTTCTTTTTTTTTTCTCTTGCATAGTGTGTTCAGTCTAGTTACAAACTAGGTGTAGTAGAGTGTTTGTATAGTATGAATATATAGTGCTCCTTTATTTCAATACAATTTATAGCCAACTACAGTAATACAGTATTTTCATTAAAAACATGTTACTTCTTGTTTAGGTTACTGAAGGTGAAATTGGACCCCTCAGCTCAGTCAAACTTCAGATTATATTTGTCCCAGCTATCCCTGGAGATGTGCGGGCAGAGTTTGTGATCATGTTTGACAACTCAGACTGCAAACCAGTGAGTGATTTTGTGCAAGACTTGCTTCAAAACACTGTAGAAAAAGAGTTTAGAGTCCTCCTACTTCTGCTTTTCCCAAGAATTAAGAGCGCTCAAAAATTCTATATTAGAAACAGGAGAAGGAGTTAAGGACAGATATGGTTTATGAACATTCTAAGAAATAACAATCAGGTACCATGTGATCAAGTATTATGTGCTCTGGTGGGACGTAATTGTAAATCATGGTCCTTCTTTCTGATGCAGTATGATTATTAAACTTGTTGTTTCCCTTAAATTTCTGTGCAAATAATCCTGGTATTCCCATTTTATCAGACATCATACTGGAAAACATCTAATTTCCCTCTATTCCCAACCCACGTAGTTTATTTTCTTTCTGATATATCAGAATTGGAATTATTTAGCATGCAGTAGTGAAACTGATGTGTGAAAGCTGGAAGAGATGACAACTTTAGTTACCACTTCAGCATATTTTGATTCTACACTTCATTGGAAGCCAAATTCTGCCTGGGAACAGTTCACAGAAGCTTGCCAAAAAAATAAAGAAAAATTTCCAAGAAGCTCAGTAGGCCAGTCTTGGCTCTCTCCACAGTCTACAGATGGAGTAGTCTACAAAAGGAGCTGCAGATGCATACCAAAGGCTCCTGTGGGCACCCTCTCCTACAGGGTCATTTTGTCCAAGTCAGAGCCTACGTGGTCACTGCTGTCAGACCTGAGGTCATTACAGCAGGTACAGCACTGCTGCTGTTACAGCATTGCTCTGCTGGCTTAACAAGCTGCAGTCTCTTGAGTTTGTGAATTACGGCATATTCACTAAAGCTAGATGCACTTTAAATATTTCTTTTCAGTATCATGGGCAACATGCAATTCCTTCATGTTCCCTATCAAAGAATCCAAATCAAAGTACATTTTTTTTTCCTGCTGGGACACCATAACACCTAGGTTTTATTTTATGAATGATTTGCTTAATGAAAGAACCTGTTGCAATATGAATAATAGAATATTTTACTCAGCTCTAGTTTATAGCAGAAAGTCTTGTTCTGTCTAGATCAGTAAGAATTTGAGACATACAAAAATAATTACACTCTTGATTTATTTATTAACAGCTATGCTTTAGTGCCGTTGGGGTTTCTGTTGATGTGCCAGTTTGGGTGCCCAATCCCAGTGTTGATTTAAAGATCTGTATGTATGACCGACTCTATCAGGATTGCGTTGTCATTCAGAGCAGGTGAGCTACCCTTTAATTCACAACTGCCTTGCTATGGCTAAATAATGAGATCTTCAGCTACTAGATGATGTCTTGAGATTCTATTGTGCCAGGCCCATCTTGTCACAGGAAGCTGAAGAACAGTTTGGGTTTTTCTCTGGTGTTCCAGGAGGACATTCTGAAAGTCCTCCAAGTTCCACACTACTGTGGAAATTGGAATTGAGTACCCTACTATCCCAGATTCCCAAGACCAGCTGTAGCTATGAAGTATCTGGGTTAATACATGCCTTTCCACTCCTGCAAGATTCCCTGTGTTGTACCTGTTCTATGGTAGAACTGTAAAGTTCCTCGGGAACAGCAGCCCCACCGAGTTCCATCATGTGGGACTTGCACACTGAACATTAGGGAGATAAATGAGTCTAAACTTAAGTGCACATTGGGTGTAATTGCTTCAGCCAGGAAAATTTATGAAAGAGTATTTTGTTGTTTCTTAGATATTTTACCTTTAATTAAAGTCCATGGGAGACTTTCAGTCTGGAAGCCAGCCTCATGCCAACTGTTCTTTATTGAGAAGGTCAGTCACCAGTATTTCCAGATTTGAAATACAATGCTGGATAACTTGTGTCAGTCCTTTTGCGTTTACTATAAAATGGGAAGGATACAGCTTTTCCTAACCCATACAGGCCTTAAGCACTGCACTGGAGTGGCAGGTACCTTGTGAGTACACAGCTAGTGACCAAATAGCAATGTGCAGGGGAAAAAATGTCTGGGTGTTTCTGTAGTCCAAGTCAGTGATATCTGGAGACTGGTTCTGTTTGCACTGTAATATAAAGATTGTATTTCAGCTGATTGGCTGCCAGAGATTTTGTGCTGTTAGAGGGTGGTTATATGATCTTTTACTCAGTTGTCTTCAGGTGCTGGGTGTCTTCTCTCTACCTAATGCAGTCATTATTGAGCGCTTATTTTAACAATTTGCATTTCTTAGATTCTCTTTAAATAGGGTTGGGGTGGGTTTGTGGGAGGGTGGGGGAAGAGATCGGTTCTGTAGAGGCATCCATTCTAAACCTCTTACCAGAATTACAGACTGCAGAGATTCTTCACAGTTGGAAAGAAATGAGTAAAGCTGTTATCTCAGAAATTCAGCTTACAGATATGACAAGCACAAGTTGTTATATAAGTGATTTTACTTGGTCTAGATAACCCAGGGATAAAACTTGCAAGTATAGAAGCAGAATAACTCTCCTAATGAAAACTTAAGATTTCAAGGGGATCCCAAAGATAGAAGCTGTCAAATTGCTTAGGGCAAAACTTCTCAACTGAGGGAAAAATCCTGCTGATCCTTTGCCAAGTTTCACTAAATTAAGAGCACTTAATATGCAGTATACTGGCCTTCATACCTTGGCAAATCAAGTCTTTGATTTATCACCCAATTTTCCACAGTTAGGAAATTTTTCTTTGTTATACAGTCATTTGGGCTGAAATTCAAAGTATTTAGTGTGCAGGAACATCATGTCTCTCAACGTTTTATCCTGCAAAAGTAGATAGATTTCGTCATTCAGACATGGTGCCTGAGAAGTTTTTTCCTCTAGTAGCTACTGAAAATTTTATGTAGTGTGTATCAGAGAGGATTCCTCATTGTTACACGGTACATGTCAAACCACTTCTCAAACAGAATGAATTTAAACTGCTGAAAATAGCTATAAACTACTATCAGTCAAGAAAAATTTCTTAGGTTAGAGTAGTATGTTGCTGCATTTTAACTGTGATAGTGAAAAACCGGGGAAAGGTCCTCTCACTACACAGTGTGTGTCTGGAGCTACACACAGACCCAGGATCCTGAGCCCAGGACCATTATCAGGGAAGCAAAGAAGCGCCCAAACTGCTGTCAGGATACAACCAAAGGTAACGGGTTGTTACAATGGCTTCACATGGGAGTTGTGTATCAGCTAGAGTTACTACAGCGCTGTCTGTGAGCTAACACTGGTAGCAGCCACTCACTTGAGGGAGCCCAAAGGTAAGCTTGCCGCTGCCCAGCTGAAAAGGCTGCTTGGCTGACAACTGCTGAAATGCCTTCGCTAGTGAAGACTGAAGTTCTGAGCCAGTAGATGTGAAATCTTATTGGCATAACTTCCAGAACGCAGGTTCTTTAATTAAATGTTAATAAAATACTTAAATAATGCTGCTCTTCAGGAATATTCTTACAAATTTCTGCTCCAATCCCTAACTAGTTATAGCAAAAAGCCCCAAGAACCACCAACAAACAAACAAAAAACAATCAGAAAAAACCCAAGCAACCCTAAAACTTGTAGTGAGATAATTCTTCAGATTTTTGGGGCAAAATTCGACCCCAACCCAAGGGAGATGATGGGTTAGAATAGCTTTTTGTCCAGCACCAGTAGACACAAACATCTGACAGCAGAGCATAAAGAACTTGCCTGTATCTTATTGCTGCGGCAATCAATGAAACTGTAGTCTACAGCATAAGTAGCAGATCTTGAGATCAAGCAGACTTGAAAACAGATAAGTTTTCAAGTGCTCTGGCACTCAAGTGCCCCAGCAAGCTCAGTAGAATCACAGAGTGTTAGTTAATACTGGGTTGGTTTGGGGGTTTGGGCTTTTTTTCTGGTCACATAGAATACGGTAATCAGAAAGCATAAAGCAGCAGCAGAAAGGGTGGAAGTATCTTCTTATCAGAATCCTGTCCGGTATAAATCGCTTTGAAAAGTAATTTCTTTGGCAGGTTATAATCTGCACTGATTTAATGAAGTAGTATATAGCTCTCTTAGATTGTCAACAGTCATAAATCATTGCAGGCTCCCGGTACCACATGCTATAGCTGTTGATTTAGAGCAGACCATCTGGACCGGCAGCTTGTAAACCAGTCCAAGAGAAGGAAAATGACAAGCTGAAATATTTGTAAATTGCTTGGCAATTTTGCACTTAGACATACAATTCTAGGGCAGGGTATGGTCTGTGGCTATCGCTGTATTATAATATGGCCAGAATTCAGTGAACAGGGAGATGCTTCCTAACTTCCAAGATGCCATTCATAGAGCAAATTGATCACACGTTTTAGCAGAGGAACTGGCAGTCTCAGCTTAGCCACGCTATGACTTCTAGCCCTGTAGGATCTCTCCTGTTAAGAGGGAAAGGTACAGGAGCGCTGTGAATTCACTTCTGTTTAAAAAACTCACCACAGTTTTGGGGAGAAAGACCAACAGCAGCAGTGTTCTCAGTGCATTTATGGGATAAGACAGGCCCCTGAGTCTGAGGGGTTTTTTCCTGTCTGTACAGGCTTAATTTTTGGTATTGAAATTTTGAGATAATTATGATAAAGAGGATGAATGGAATTCACAGACTGGGTACGTGTTGATGTTTTAGGTGTGTTATGCACTTCCAGGTTAATTCTTTTGATTCTTCTGACTACAGGCTAGGACTTCAAGTGCTTGTTAGCTGCGTAAGTAGCATCTAGGTATCCCTGGCCCCACTTGGAGGTCACTGGTCTTCATTTTCTGTTTCTTAGACAGAATAACAGGGGTTTATTTGTTGTATCCTACCCACCAGCGATTGTTACATAACCTAGATCTAGCATGACAAGACTACTCTGAGTCTTGAGTGGGTTCTGTGCTGCAGCTAGGATCAATTGGGTGTCTCAAACATTACGTGAGTCATTCCTATTGATTCAGTCAGAGGAAATTATGCTAGGAGCAATAATTATCTGATATTTCACAATAATTTGGCTTTGACTTTCCCCTGATCTGACTTACTGCTGTGCTGCACTTAGGTTCCAATCAGCTGTGTATATTTCTTGAAATACAGCTAGGTGTACCTACAATTGTTATAATCGTAATGTAGAGCAGAGATCCAAGGGTGCGGGTGGGAGGAAACTGAACTCCAAGAGCAAATGTTGCTGAGGTGTCTGTGCAGGCGGCCTCACAGCCACCTCAGCATGTCTGATCTGTCTGCAGAGCAAAAGCCACGCTGCGTTTGAAGTTTGAAGTATGCAAAGGATTGAGTAAGCACATGGAGCTGCTTCCAAAAACAGGTTACATTCAAGCTCAGTCATCCTTCAGTGTGCGACTTAAGTTTCTGCCCAGGTAATCTAACGACACTAATCTTTTCAGTATTTAAGACAATATCTGTAGGAAGCTGTCAGTGGAAAACCAGAGCAGAGTTGGGTTTTTTTTCTTTCACACTGTAGCAGGCTGGACTTCACGCTGCCGGTGTCAGTGCAGGCCTTGGCTCCCCCCTGCTCTCCCCCTTAAAAGTTGCCAGATGCTCGAGGAGGAAATTAACTTGGATCACATACCTGTGAGGAAATGCTTCTCCTGTGGTGACAGCAGTAGTGTGAAAATCTTAGCAGTTGCATTCCTGGTAGGCTGCTCCCGTTTCTGTGGGGAAGCTATTCTCATATGAGAGAGAGGTTATCTAGGCAGGTGGCTACTTCACAGATCACTGATTAAATAATTTCTGGACAAGAACTCCTGTGCTTGCTAATTAAGGTAAGAATGGTTGGGCTTCCTGTTCCTACCTCTCCTGCCCGTGTACATTTTTCTTCAAAATATGGATGTATTGGCCTTGAATTTCATGTGGCATTTTATATGATGTCTTCTAAGATGCTAAAAGCCTTGTCCCAGCAAGTTTCTCCATTTCATGGCACATCGACATATACAAACATAACTCAGTTATTGGAAATGAAGAGTTCTCATTTTTAAAAATTTGAATACAAGAGCCTCTGTTGATGACTGTTAATTTTATTTACCTCGTCATTGCCATCCTAAAGAATTTAACAGGACATTTCTTATCAAATATAAATTAAATTATATAAATCTTAATTCTGGTGTACAGCCAAATACTTCAGTAGCTTCTGCATTGATTGCTGCTGCAAACCTACTGCTATTTTCATATAGGTTATGTAGTCCCTTTGATGTAAGTGTATATTTGGGTCTTCTCTGATGTGCTCGGTGTCTCTGGATTCTAAACTGAGAGTCTAATCACTGATGTTGAAATTTTCACCAGGTTAGTTTTCAAAGAACTGGAAGTATTTGCAGTTCTTCCAACATCTCAAATCTGATCAGATTACAACAGTAACCATTATCGTGACATTTTTCAGTTCCTAAACTTCAGATGCTGTAAAGCACTGTGCTGCTTACTGAGTGGATAGAAGCATAGCTTGGATTTAGAATATTAATCTTCCTTTGAAAAATGGGGAAGCTTCAGAAAGGAGATTTGATGAGATTAAGGCATTTCTGACACACAAAATAAGTATCTGGCTGTTTCAATATACGGATCAGTTTTAAAAGACCCAACGCACAGGGGAGGTGCATGTGTGACAGAGAAGTTGAGCTTGCTACAAACTGGTGGGACGTCCTGAGTGAGTGACACGTTTCTGTAAATGCCTCCTCCCTGCCTCAGTGCTATAAGCTATAGTAATAGAAATGCCATATTGCAGGTAACACAAAAGTAAAAAGAAACACTCATTCAGCAATACCAAGTGAACGGATAGATGCCTGGAGGCTTGGGAAGTTCTCCCGAGTATTCTGTGCACGCTGAAATGCTTGATCAGATGTTACAACACTCATAACTTTCTGGGTGTTTGAAGCAGACGTTTTCTGTTTACTTGTTCTCTAATCTGCTGACTCTCAGAATTCCCAAATACCATGTCTTTTAGGTTTTCTGCATTTGGAACTAGTCCTGCAGATGCTGGCAGTCTAAATCTGATTTGTCTTTTATGCTTCTCTTTAATTGCTTTTAAGCATGGAGATGCCATTTTCAGGGAACTATCTGAAGGATTTCCGTATCTTTTCCCCAAGGCATTAACAGCTAATTTAGAGTACATCACTGTGTACGTACAGTTAACAATTATTTTTACCACCTCTGAATTATTTTGTAATAGATTAATTTCTTCTGCTATTCTAATGTCCTGTGACAAAGTGAAAGCTGGTACTTTATTCCTACCTTGTATTTAACTCCCGTTCCTATCTTTAACTAAGTTAGCAACACCTTTGAAAATCACCTTCTAAAGTCACATTTCAGGCTTGCAAAATAGCAGCAATTGGGGTTTCGGATCACCATGGTGACCGAGTGGGTGCTGTTTGGTTATTAACTAGTCTTTATCAATACATTAAAAAATTGCGTGTAATTCCAGCAGTAGTAGTAGGAACACGATCACTGTGGAGACCTAAGAACAGGAAGCAATTCACTCGGATGCTGTAAGAAACTATATAAATAGACCAGTAGAGCTAAAAATGCTGGAGCTTGTGTTTTGTCTTGGCTTGAAGCTCTGAAATTGAGCTTATGATAGTGAGATGCTTCAGCTACAGAAGCCCCACATATTTCTTACAAATTACGAATCTGGTACATAATCAGACACTATTGGTCTCCCAAGTTTGTTTCACTTTATTTAGGTCTCTGTGCTATGCGATACAATTGGTTCTGCTGCAGACTGGCTGGTAATTAACTAACATCATGTCAAAAGGAAACGATTGCCTGGGTTGGGTTGGAAATGGGCTGTGGCTGCAGCAAAGATGCAGGTGGCTTATATTCCAATTATAAAGTCAGCCATAAATTTTTCAGAATGTTAATGACTGGATGGCATTTGAAAGGAGGATAAATGAATGCAGGCCTCTGTGAATAACTCCCCTGAGCTGCTATGTGTGCGAGATCCTGTCTTTAAAAATAAAAAATCCAGCATTAACGCACAAGGTCAATGGCTCTACCTTCCTTGCTAGACACCCTTGCAAGCAGTGCGTACCTGCTCAGGGCAGGTTGGCTGAAGGTATGCCATTGTGTAGGAAATCTGGGACAAGTCCGTAATACTTCTGATCTGACTGCATCTTCTTTTTCTTGGTCAGAAGGTGAAACTTCATACGTCACTAATTTTTGATTGGCTTTTTCTTCCACCATTTTCCCTAGTATTCACATACAAATTTTTAGTTAAGAGTTCACTTCAGTGAAGCATTGGAGTTGACACTTAACCAGCTATACATGTGAATGCTCTTATTTGAGCACAAATACTGTGTTAAGAATAAAAGCTGTGGATAGTAAAACCTTTAGACCTTAAGTAACTGGTTTGATTTTTTACTTTTTGTTCAGAAATATGTCCATCAAAACTTAATTATTCCCCTTAGCTAGAAAACAGTAAGAATATTTTTATGAAACAATATACTTTTGATTTTCAGGCACTCTCTTCCTGAAGATGCAGGGAGCTATTTTAATGAAGAAACAAGAATTCTGGAAGTCCCAGTGACAATACAGATTGCAGATAAAGTTAGTGATTTTAATTATGCTGATTATCAGACTGAAAATACATGAAATAACTTTAGTGAATATTCAGTTAGTGATACCTAATCTTAGATTACTTCTTTAGTATTATCATAGGACTTCAACAAGTAAAAGGTGCTTAAAGTGCTAATACAGATTTGATGGTTTCTTCTGGTCAGAATGTTTACAGTGTAGAAAGGTACATTCTTTCTCATTAGTGCTCATCTATTCCCCAGTAGCTTATTTCATACCAGAGAGTGCTTAGATACCAGAGCACAATCTTTGTATTCTGATCTGTGCTGCAGGTGTAGCATATTCTTAAAAGTTTACATTTTCCTGAAGATGCAGGTGTGATTCCATTCGAGCATATGGAATTTGAGATACAGATTTATTTATTTTTTTAATTTTGCTTATCAAAGAGATGTTTCCTACAGCTTATTTTTGGAAAACAAGGAGGCCAAAGTTCAAGACAGATATTTACATTTGTTATGTAGATATGTTACATATGTTATTGTCGAGGTCTTGAGTAGAATAACTTTTTGCTGTTATCTTTCTGGATGGAGTTTCACTTAAATCCTGCCCTTATGAATTATGTTTTTATCCTGTGCTCTTGCATTTGTTTCAGGCTAAAAAAGTTAATTTTACTGTCCACGCAATTGTTACTACTTCTGATTTGGAAATCAGTCCAGCACAAATCAATTTTGGATTCTGCACGGTCCATGAGGCTGTGCAGGCGAATGTCAGGATAACAAACAAATCTATCTTGCCACAAGAGTTTGGATTTGTGGGGCTTCCAGAGGTACGTAGTTATCCCACACACACCTCTTCTTGTATCAAAATACATGTAATTGGTATGAAACTGTGTTTCAATGTGAATGTAAATAAATCCCCACTGGTTCTTGCAAACCTCTGCCTCGGCACTGTGGAAGCACGCAGACTAGTTCTGGTACTGCTTTGTGTAAATTTCATCTTACTATACCCTAAGCATTTTCCAAGCAGTATAAACACCTTTGAGGAGCCATTACAGTTCTTACCTTCATAACGTCATTAGGCTGACTTTATCCTATTAGGTTACCTGTTCTTTCCAACAATACCTGGAGCACTTGTCTTTCAGACTCACTGTCACTTACACTACTAAATACAATAGGCTTAGGGATATCGCTGTGGATGAGGAATATTGCACAATTTGCATCCAAGCACCTAAGCACTTTGTAAAGCAGGATGGCCACGGCCAGACTGTATGTTGGGAACCATCCCCTGACCCAAGCCTAGGTGTTTTCAGACTTTTTTACTGTAAATTGATGTAGAAGCTAAATTAATCACAGGAGCTGCCAGTTTCATGTGGGCTAGGTCTACTGATGTTTTATATTTATTTTTCCCCAAAAGTTAGCTGGTCAAGCTTCATAATAGCATGATGATTGCAGTGTGAAATGGTTTGGCATATTGGAATCAGAGCTAGAGGAACCTGACATTTAATTAGGCATTCTCCATTTCTCTGCCATTTTAGGGATTGAAATCAAGGAGATAGCTAAAAGAAATATATATCTTCAGCTTCATTAAATCTTTACTTCACAGTGTGTCTTTCATGATTAGCTTAAAATGTGATGGGGAGACATTCGTGAATGATCATCAACTCAAACGCAAACCAGTATACATTTGTAGATTCTGAACTGGTACTTGTCACTGTGGTATCTGCACACCATAGAGGAATCAGCTCTTCAAAGACACAGGGAGAACTGTGAGGTTTTTATCATATTTCATTCATTTGGCTATGAAGAGTAAATAAACATCATTAGGGAAAGGTGATTACCATAGATGGTAAGAAGCTGGAGAAGAGGTTCCACTAAGTCTGAGTTAATGGATTTAATGCCTTTCAAGTTACGTTGAGGTGAGAAATCTGCACATCAGTCAGACGCTAGTCACTAACTCAGATGAAAGCTTCTCACTAGAAGGTTTCTGTTCCTCTGACATTTGTAGATTTAATAACAAAATTTTCTTATCTTGACAGTAATGTCTTGTTTTAATTTATTAATGATTTGATAATTTAGCTAATACTTTCTTATTTTACCCACAATAATTTCTGATCCTGCCATTTTGAAGTTTGTTGAAATTCAGCCCTGTGATGGATTTGGAATACTTCTTCCCCTCGAAAGCTTGACGTTGGACATAATCTTTAAAGCTAACAAGGCCAAAGAGTACAGCTTTGAACTAACCTGCAAGTCGGAGATTAATAGGTATGTTAAGAAACTGAGTAGTAGGTAATCTAGACATGTAAATCACACTGGATTTCCACTGATAAGCTCGTTCTGAAATTAAGTCCCTGCCTACTTTGAAGAAGAAAGGCTAGGATAAAAATGTGAGGCAGGTAAGGATTCGCCAGTTGGCAAGAATTGCTCAGTGCCTGTTAGTTTCATCCTTTGTTTACGTCTGTCTTTACTGAGATGGCTTTTCCTGAAATTTATCCTTGTCACTTATCCAAGCTGCAGGTTTGCCCCAGGTCACTTCACTTGCTGTGCCCTGCTTGCTTTTTCAGCTGAATTGCTGAAGGAATCTTTTTTGTAAAAATGTTTCATACATTAAGCTAATGCTACTAAAATAATGGTGGCATAAACTTTGATTTGACTGGATGTATTTCCATAAGTTCACAGAGGAAGAATTCAAGCAAGGACTCTAGCCAATTGTGCATTAAAAATAGATAGTATTATTGTTCATCTTTAGGCAAAATTCCCATTGCAAGCTTGAAATTCTGCTTAAATAGGGACTACAGGATTAGTTTCCTATTTTCCGGGCTGATTAAAGAGACTATTTTATGCTGAGACAATTTATCATGTGTTTATTTTTAGACAATTCAAGCTGTCATGCAAAGCAGTTGGAGTCCACCCACCTCTTGAATTGTCTCATTCCTTAGTTCGCTTTGCCGCAACAGCTTTAAATGGTGTGTCTACAGCAACACTGTATGTGATGAACTCCCATGTGAGCATCAACCCCTTTACTCATGCTGTCCCCAGAACTGGCAACAGGGAAGTTGCCCCGGTTGGACCCACTTCATTTGAATTCTGTGTGCCAGAAGACTGTCCAGTGACAATTTCACCTTCTGTTGGAACTGTGTTGCCTGGGAAGGTAAATACACTTTAAACCTCGAGGGTTCTGCCAAATCGTTCGATCATCTACATCCTCACAAATGCTGTCACTTGTAAGTGAAGCTTAAAACAGAAATTACTGTTAGAGTAGATGGAATATTTTGTAATTTTGACAATTTAGCTAATACTTCCTTATTTTACCCACAATAATTTCTGATACTGCCATTTTGAAGTTTGTTGAAGTTCAACCCAATGATGGATTTGGAATACTTCTTCCCCTTGGAAGCCTGATGTTGGACATAATCTTTAAAGCTAACAAGGCAAAAAACAATTTTTACAATATTTTGTTATGTTTGAACCAATGTTTTAAATCAAACACGTGAGGGATTAACCATCACACCTGGCTAATGCTTTATGGGAATTTTCACCCTGAATGTTCTTTCCCCACTGTTGTTATTGTGATTTATTTGAAGAATGTTTAAATACCAAAAACACTGGTCATGTAAAACCAGCCCACTGTAACATAGCAGAATCCCAAAAAAGCTCCAACTGACCTTGGGATCGTCTTACTCACTTGGAAAACCAATTGTATTATATTTGTTAATTTTTTTGCTCTCGTGTGCCTGCTGCTATTGAGCTTTGTAGGTGTCACGCAAGTATGAGGGCTGAATTTTTGCCTATTGCTCTTGTGTACGCTCTCGCACTCCCAGAAAAGCTTGATTCAAGTGTCCTTCAGACCAACATTGTCAGATCAGCTAATCAGAGAAGAGGCAGCTCGGAGGCTTTGCAGAGCAGCTGCGATGGGGGCAGAAATACAAGTAAGGAATGCTAAGAACTAGCACGTGCTGTTGGTCTGTTACTTCCAGATATTTGTTTCTCTGGATGGTATTTTTATCATAAAATTATTTACATATTGATGAAGCCCAAACTCATGATCCTTTTAAGACCTGCCTATGAAAGACAAGAGTATGAAGGTACTGTTGCGCTTAATGTGTAGTTCTTCTCGCTGAACAATAATTTAATTTCATGCTAACAATTTCAAAAGGATCCCTAGGAGATTTTCTTGCAAATGCTAACTGCAGATACTCTTAAAAAAAATAAATAAATTCCTACACCTCATGCTAATTTACAGCATACGTGAACTTTGTATGCAGTGCTGTGGGTCAGTTAATTTATGTGAGCACTAACGGGTGTCTTTAATTATGAGATAAATAGGTAAATTTCCAGTAAGAGATACAGCCTTTTACTCATCTGCTTCAGTAGTGGAACTCTTTAAGATGGGGTAAATATGTCCATTTCAACTTAATTTTACATTACTAGAAATATATGTAATAACTACTGTGTCTGTGGCTTGTAACCACGATTGTACTGCTCTTACCTTGTTTTGTGCACTCTGTAAACTCTTAGGTTGTTTCCTTGGGCCAGGGCCTGTGTATTTTTAAATTGATGTCTTGATTGGATTATACCCTCAGTGTATAATGCCTCTCTGTGTTCATTTGCAGAAAAGGAAGAAAGATGAAAAGAGAGAGGGGAAGAAATTAAGCATTTCCATTACCCAGCAGCAGTCTTCCAGACAGCTTGTAAGGGATGAGGGCAGTAAATACCTGACTTCTCTAAACAGTTCTGAACAACCAAAATCCGAAGAGTTAAAGCCTGAGTAAGTCGACAAACGCACCTTGTACTGTGGTAGACAGCATTCTCTTTATAAGTAGTTTGATAAATCTACTAAAACCTATAGGCAGACAAGCAAGCACACTGTAGAGAAGAAATAGCTTTCGCTGTATTGCAAAGGCTGTTTCCAAAATTAGGACTGCTTTTAAGCCACACAGCTGTACCCTCTCATGTAAGGCACAGAATCCCTTTATACATCAGACGGATTGAAGACTTCAAAGAATATATCAGAAAGCGTGAGATGTGGCTCTCTGGGTAAATCTGGCTGAGCCAACAAGGTTATTATTTTGAAGGGCAACTGGAAAGCTCAACTTAGTTACCAAAGGGAACTACTACACATACACCTTGTCTGAAGAGGTCTAGCAGAGCTGAATCATCCCAGATGGAAGCCATCTGATGGCCCATATCAATGGGTATGGGTTAATATTTTTTTTCTTTTTTTGAGGGCTTATGCAGTCTGTCAGTATTAGTCGTGGTCATCTTCAGTCCTGGAAATGTGCATTCTAAATAGTCCTTTTACAGTATGTGTACCTCAGTGAGAACTAACATTGGTAGCATGTGCAGTCTACAGATTTAGATACTTAGATGCAAAATCTGATACTTGAGGTCCCTCATTTAGCATATAATTCAGTGTTTTAGAACCACGCTTCTGCCTAATCTGAGGAATTTAGAAGTGTTTGGAAGTAAATACATGCTTAAACATCAGGCATTTGGCTGTACTGGATGCTAGATATTTTTTAACTAAAACCCGAAGTTCATTGCAATCCATTAATTATAATTTTTAAATACTTTCAGTACATGTCACAAAAATAAAATTTATATTTTAAAACTCTCATTATGAAGCGTTGCTTGGCATATTGCATTAGAGAAATGTGATCATGTCTTCACACATCATTGAAATGATGTAGAAGTACGGGAAGATGCTGGAATACCTAATGTATTCAACATAAGGAAATCATATTGAGGATTTTGCAGTGTTTCATATAACATCTATTATCTGGATTTATAATTTTTTTTATCTTTTGGTGAGAAAATCAGACTCCTTAGTAGGGTGGGTCCATGACTGTGCACCAAGAGAGTCACTTAGTTTCACTGTTCAATCTTGAATGTGTGCCTAAGAAACAGTAAACACAAATAGCTCAGTAGATATTTATTTGCCTTTTTTTTCTTTTCTTGCTTTCTCACTTACTGAGATGATTCTTATTCCTGGATTTTCTAGTTCTGATGCTTATACGGCAGCCCAGGCCTCCCTGATGAGGAATTTCAGTGGGAAGTTTGAAAAATACATCATACCGTGCTTTGTTGCAAGTGGACATATCAATGAAATAAAAGGCCCTGAAAACTTAAGCTGCAGGTATTTGCAATTCATGATAGTTCAGAAATTTGAGGGGGAAATGGTGGGCATGTTAATTTAGTCATTTGGGGAGGAAAATGTTTTTTTGATCTTAATTATTTCATAGGTCACCAGTAGAAACTCATGCTCACAACCCACTAGTTGGATAAGAATCAAACACATGAATATCAAAGCAGCTTGAAGAGTAATTGTATGAAAAACTTAAGCCAGATGTAGTTCATCTTTCTGCTTAGGTGTACAGAAAGTCAAGTCAGCCATCAGAAATTACTTATTGTTTTGTAATACCAATGTATCGATACTCTGTGATACAGAGTTAGAACAGATTTCTGATAATAGTTTTTATTTTTGTATGATCCAAGAGCAAATATCCTTTTACTATCTCTCTAGCCCTTACAACACTTTGTATTTGGAGTTGCACTGTCCAGCTGTAGCCCCATCTGTTATGGTCACTTCCGATAATGGAAAAAACCCAGTCAATTTTGGTGATATTGCAGTAGGTATGAAATTTTAATTCAAGCTTTGATTTCTTTTGTCTGATGTTAATTTCTTCTGAGCATGGATTTGTGTTTGCTTTTACATTGTTCAGTTGATTTTCAAATGTCAGTATAGAAATTAGCCCTCTGATAGGTACTTAGGTGGAAAATTAGGAGCCTGTCTGGCCAGCTGAGGCATGTAAAAAAGCAGACTTGGTTCCAAAACATGGCATCGGAAGCTCTACAAGTGACTGTCCAAATCTGAGAGTATTTTGGAGGATGTTGACTAGAGTATTAGCCATGGAAATGGGGTGAGTGTTTGGCCCAGGTAGAAGCATAGGTAAAAAGGAGGAAAGGCAGTGCATGAGAGAGCATCATCACTTTTTGAAATGTTTTTATTCCTGTCAGGCCACAGAACATTTAAGCGAATTACAATACAAAATATCTCCCCAGAGAAGCTGGAAGTATCCTTGTTTGGAACACGTAAGTTCATTTGCCATTCATCTTCTGTGTAATTTGACTCTCTTATCTGTAGGAGGATCTGTTTGACACTAAAACAAGTAGGAGGTAGCACACTTCAGACTTAACACACATCTTTCAGAGTGAGGCAGCAGGTGACGTGAAGAATATATTGGACGAGCCCAGGTGACCTACTAGAAAGCTAATTCCATTCCACCCCTTTCACTGGAAATAATTCTGCTTAGAGCCAAACTTGAGAAGCACTTAACCACTCTCTAAAGAGTGCCAGGTACTGATGGCAAAGCTGTAGCTTCAAAACAGGATGATGTACATGTGAAACAGCACAACTTTTTTTTGCACACTGATTCTCTGAATTCCTGAATACCTTGTAAGAAGAGGCTGCTACACTGGCTTGTCTGGGTTAAACTGCGGGGGATAATGTAGAAGGCATGTCCCTGGCTCTTAGGTGTTAATGAGCTGGTCCAGGCAAACCCTGAAAATGAAGTTATGTGGAGATCTTATTAACTGGAAGAGAGTCTTGCAACTATATAAATTCTGTGGGGAGAAAAAAAAATATTAGTTCTTCTTTTCTCTATTGATCTCTGAAAAAGCTTATAGTTAGTTTATACATCTTTGGTGTGAACAATACTTAGAACCTGTCCTTTTCTCTCTTTCCCCAGTCTCTGTTTATAAACTTTTTTTCCTTAAGCTGCACTGTTTTAGCTGGGATTCTCGGTTCTGAATCCCAATGGACCCTTCATGTTGGTCAGACCAGTTGAGATGCTTGAGCCAGGTGAAAATAAAGCCCTCATCATCTCTTTTTGTCCAAATGAGAGTAAATGGGTGAGTAAGAGATACAACATTAATGGGGAAAAAGAAGAGAGACAGAGAGATGTAACGGGCTGTGCAATAGACACCTGATGCTGACTGGGATGAGGCTGCAGAATAGCAAGAGAAGCTTTGTTGCCTGTGCATAGCCTCTCCCAACATTTGGATCTTTGTGTGCTAAATCCAGAAGTTCCGTAGTAGCAGCCCACTGGTGCGAGGGGGGCAGGTGGAGGGTGGGGGCTGTTTTCCTTCCACAGAAGAGCTAACACCGGAATCCCCTTGGCAG
>JAVJGJ010000037.1:106146489-106174675 GCA_035590215.1 Microhierax caerulescens
AGCCCAGCCGCGCCCCCGCTGGGCGGTGCCTCCCGGAGCGCCGCCCCCCGCGCGCGGCGGGACGGTATTTACGGAGCCGCCCGCAGCGCTGGGCTCAGCTGAGTAGCGCCGGGGCTCCTCGGTTGGCTACCTGCTGACAGAGCCTTTATTTATTGTTCTTTTCCCCCTTTCCTAGGTATCGCTCTGCTCTTCTGAGAGTAACTGCAGGAACCCTGATCAGTGAGTAACCCACGATTCCACGGGTCGGGCCGAGGGCTGGTGGCCGCCCTCCGTTTACCGCTGCTGTGTTTATTATCTCCGTGCCGAGTCACAAACCTGGCTCGGCCTCCCCGCTCCCTGGGCGAGGGTGGATGGCCCTTAGTTTCAAAATGACTCTGAAGTGCCACCTTTGGAAAAGTCCCTGTGCAGAGTTTTCTGTGGCCCAGAGCTGCGATGCTGCTGTGGCAGCTGAAATGCTGTTCCCTTTGTACTGTAAGTAGATCAGAAAAAAAAAAAACCAACCCAAACAAAAACACACACAAAAAACCCCCCCAACATTTCCAGTTGCATTGGAGCTATGAAAAACTAATTAAAAAATAACTGGGGGCAGTAGGCAGTTGTCTTAGGTCGGGTTTAAGGTACCAGGTACCTCAGATCAGTTAACCTTAAAGAACATTTTGATTCATTTTTTGAGAATCCAGCATGTGTAGTTCTCTCTCCTAAGCAACAGTAAAGTACTAGTTTGTAAAAGCATTGACTTGGAAGCCAGCTTTTACAGTGGGATTATTTGCATGTTCTCAGCTGGAGTAATTTAACAACTACGAAGAACAGTCCTCTGAAACTAAATCTAAAGGGGTTTTGCTCCATGTTCTTACTGGTTGCTTTCCCTTTTTCACCTCAGAGATCACGTGAAATTAATTCCCTGTCATACATTCAGTGTTTGACTGCAGGTATTTAAATCAGTGAATCATCTGCCTTCTTTCACAGATGCCCTCGGAACATGCCTAATTGGACGAGTCTGTGGTATGTCTGGTAAGTCTACTATTCATCTTACTAGCCCAGAATAATTTGGAAGTTATTATGACCAGTAATTGTAGTAAGGCAATGGAAACACTCTTCCCTTAGACAGGATGGAGTCAAGGGCTTCTCCTGGGTTTTATGAAAGCTACCAGCGGAATATATTCCAGCGGAGAGCACGGGGGAGATAAGGTGTCAGGCAGGGTTCAGCATTCGTCTGGGGATGTGTCATCTTTCCTTTCTGAGTGCACGACAGTTTAACTGCGGGGCTTGTTTGCTCGTTCTGCATAGCCAGCTTTGCCAAACCCAACGGCAGCTATGTAGCAAGGACGTGTCGGGGCCCGGTGCCGCACTGCCCAGCGCACAGCCTCAGTGCTCTCCTGCTCAGGGGACGAGGGACTGGTAGCTCAGTGTTGCGTTTTCATCCTGAGCTCAAGCTCTCTACAAACCACTTTACTGGCTGTTTGAATGAAAGAGGGAAAACAGCCACGAGTAAAAGGGTAAACTCAGCACTGGATTTTTGTCTTTTGCCTAGCATGTGTTATAGGTATCCTAGCATTATTTTTTATAGTTTGTATTCCATCAATATATTAACTTCAATGGTAGCACACAAAGTGAGTTCGTTACTTTAGCTGTCGTTCAGTCTGGACTAATTTTGGTTGATATTCTTTGCTTTCTTAGGACGTGCTGATACATAGAACTGTTTAAAAATATATAGTTAGGTAAAATATTTGAAGAAGGCTTCTTGAACTAGGCAGCATTGAAATAATGAAAGCTAATGAGCTAGTGCGGAGATGTCTTTACCTGGGTGATTTCCCCCTTTGTTGGGGGCACCGGCATACAGGCAGGATCATTTTGGGGAGCACCAGCACACAGCTGGTGGAGTGTCAGGAAATACTGATGGGCTGGCGATGAGGTAAGAACTCCTTGTGCTGGAAGAATGTTTCAACGCAAAGTTCCAGCGGGGCAGCTTATTTTTCTTGCACAGGGTTTTAAGTTGCCTGCAAGCATTTTTCTAAAACAATAACTTGCAAGAAAATGAACAAAACTTGTGGAAGTTTGAAGCCCTCAGATCCAGCCTTTATATACTGAGTGTTTGTGACCCAACTTTCTAATTCAGGATCCAGTACCAATTCAGAACTAAACCTAGGTGGTTTGACCTTTCACCTGTTTAAAGTGAAAATATATTCAGCTCTGGAAGAAGTAAAATGTGAGTGATTAAATGATGCAATTTTCCCTCCTTTTCTAAGGCTAATCTTGCTGACTGTGTTCCTGCTTCTGCTCTGTGGGATCACAGCAAGCTGTGTCAGATTCTGCTGCCAGAAGAAGAGGCTTCCAGTTGAGGCCTGCCCTAGGCACCCTGATGATCTGACAGTTATTGCTATTGACAGTGACAGCACTGCCCACAGCACTGTGACCTGTAAGTATCCTCTGGGCGTCAACTATTCAGCTGTGCTTTGCTATTGAACAAGTGCCTGGAATTCTGTGTTTAAGGAACTGGGACTTTCTGATGTACTCCCAGAACAACTTTCAGCCCCGTAGGGTGGGCAAGAGAGAGAAAGGAAGGCCATCAGGGCAACATAGTGAGTGACTGCAGAAGACCAGTAAGATTTAATGCTACAGAGGTTAAAATAAAACCCATGGTGGGTTACCATCTTGCATGTAGTCTCCCACATCTGTTCTTATCGCCGTTCCCACATTTTTTAACTTTTCTGCCCATCTCACTGTCCAGCTATTCCAGCCAGTTACCTCTGATGTGAGGAACTGTTCACAGTTGTTCATGTACAAACCCAACTGAAACTACCTGCGTTAAACGTACATGTACTACATCACCTATTTCACAATAATGACTGGATGGTGATATGCAGAGGCATTTTCTATTCTGACTGCTTTCTTTTGGAGAATGTATAGATTCCATTGTGAGTAACTATAACTGATAGCTTTTAGTATATAGTGCATATGTTCTGACACCACAAAAATGAGTCCATAATTTCTTGGAGAAAAGCAGAATTATCGCTTTACATATCAGCATTCCATGCAGATGTCTAATTTTGTTTTCCAATTCCTTTTCCTTCACAGCATATAGCTCGTTTCAGTACCCTCTGAGTGTCCCTATTCCTTCAATATTTGTGGATATGGATAAGACCACTGTGTCCCCTCCAGCTTACAGTCTTTATGCGATGGAGTTACCACCTTCTTACGATGAAGCTGTCCAAATGGGTAAACAGTACACTGAAGTAGCACAGATAAGCCAGAAACTCAATGACAACCCTGGACAGGTGACACCAGGTGGGCTGAACCCCATCCAGTATTCACCTGATACAATCAACAGAGATCCAGCAACACAGGCAGATTCAGAAAAATCAGAAGATGCAACACAAGAACAGCTGCAGCTCTGACTCATGGGAGTAAAGGAAGGGAAGCGCAGTAAGAGTTAAAGAAGACATGAAGAGTTTTTGGGTTTATAAGTAGGTTATGATGGAAAGATGTTTCCTCTCATGCCCTTGTAATGATTTGACAGTTAGAAGAAATGTTTTCTGTGATGGTTGTGATCTGGTAAAGCTTCTTCAAGGATATGAAATGAAGTAAAAGGGCAGAAGTTTAAAAATGCCTGTAAAAGTGGGACGTGAATGCTTGTCCGTCTTTGGATTAAAATATATATATTTCCTTGTGTCCAGCATATGGCAACAAAAAAGGTCAGGGGAATTTTGCCATCTTGGAAACAAACACAAGGAGTCAGAACAGTACAAACAGCAAGCTGTTGTTCCAGAACAGAAGCTTCCCAAACTGGAGCTGAAAGGGGAATCCTAGCAAGTCAGGCTGAATAGCCTCTTTTCAGAACATTAACTGTCCAGGAAATTACTGGAGTGCAAATTGCTACATAATGGCACATGTTCATTAAACTGCAGGAAGATGGCAAAGGACAGGAAAGTGTGTGGAGGGAAATGCATGATGTTATGTTTCACAGCTAGAGACAAGGAATGAGACAGATAAGAAAAGATACTTTTCTGTTGGTCATGAGACCTGAAGGGATTGTTTTTGAGGGTTGTTTTTTATATATCTTTAAACTTCCATTTTCAGAATGAGCTGGCTTGTGGGTGGGATCCTTTTACTACTTATTTTTGCCAGTTAAAATACAAACTAGTCTCAAAGAGACACTTGCGTATATGGTTAAGTATTACTAATGAGTTTCAAATAGTCATCAAATATTTCAAAGATGCCCTTATACTTTATCTGCTCAGATGTCACGGCCTCTCTTCAGTACAGAAAAGAAAAAAAATAATTGAAGATTCTTGGCAGCTTTCACCAATTTAGTATGGAGATGAGCTCAGTACTGTGCAGGATAATACAAAGCATGCTCTACCTGTGCCACCTAGAATCAGTTACAAATACTAAATGCCATAGTATGGGATGGTCAATAGTCCAGGAAAATTACTCTTTTAGGAATGATTCTTTGTGAAATAGTGATAGCAAGGGTAACTGCTGTGCATTATTTTAAGACTGGGGCTTGGAGTTGATTAGAGTGGTCTCAGCCCAGACAAAAATATGGGCTATGAGAGCTCTTTCCCTTTCTTGTCCCTCCCATATTCCAAACAGTATGTTTGTCCACTCCTGAGTAGTGATTTTTTTTTTTTTTTAAATCCACTTTAACAAGGTACTAATTTGCCTACCTTTAAGAACATCAGCAATCTACAGGATGGTTCATTGCTATGGGATTATCTATGACATAAAAGAGGGAAGAAGCACATGCTGTTAATGAATGTAACATGAAGTGTGAAGTGCTAGGTCAGAATTACTGTTGAATGGCCTTCTAACAAGAATGTGACTGGTCTTCATTTCTGCTGAAGTTGCTTTGGTAGCTGTGAAAAAGGGCTACCTTCCGTAAATCCTAGGTGTCTGTCGTTAATAAGCAGTAGAAGTGGTGGGCACAAAATCTTGTATGGCCTTTAGAAGCCTATCCTCTGACAACCATTGCTGCAATAACTACCCTGGAAATGAGCACTAATTATTTAAAAGTTAAAATCTCTCTGCCAGCTGACAGGACGGGGACTAAATCTCTGCCACACATTCATGGTGTTGTGAGCTGTTTGAGTCCGGCTCCCTAGGGAAGTGTTGATTCTATATTTAACTTGCATGTAGCTTACTATGAGTGTTGCAGGGAAAGATTGGTTTAACAGATCTGCTTCTTTTGTGTCTCTCCTCTGTCATTCTTAGTTATACTTCTGGTTTATTCTCTCCTCTGCCTTTTTCTGTGCCAGGATGGAAGCTAGGTGTAACCTAATGTAACAATTTAGATGTCTCTAGCTGAAAGAGCGACATATACCCAGTTCTGGTTGTCCCCGTGTCACAAATACAGCAGATGTATTTTTATTTATTGAGCTTTCCCATCAGGATAGTACTCAGAAGCCAATTCTATGCCTTTCCAAAGAGGAAATATCTGTTGGAGGGAAACGGCTGAGCGCTTGCTCACTAATAGAAACGGGAATATAAAACCAGGCAGCTGAAAACCCGGTGTGTGACACAAGAGGGCAGTCCTTCACTTCTCGGTGTATTGCTTTATCTCCCCGGGGAAGAGCTTCACCGGAGACGAGCTGTTGTTGCAGAGGCGAGGGTGCCCCTAAGGCCTGGTTGTGCTTCGTTGCTCAGAGGTCGCTCTGCAGTGCAAGGACTGAGCTTGCCTGAGGAGGATGGAGGAATAATCACAATGGTTTGACTTCCCTTCATGCTTTTGCTTACACGACGCTTCAGTCTTGTGAGTTGTCAGCAGGACCTGGCAGACTAATCTACCAAACCACAGGGAGACCTGTTTCCATCAGGTTATGGGGGCTGATAGTTCTAACTGCAAGACCCTGGTCTAAACCCTAAGTGCCCGTGGAGTGCTCACAAATCAGATCTGACTCTCACCACCTGCATTAATAGAAAAGCCTGTCGCACTCTGGGGCACCTCTGTTGCTGGTCTAACCTAGTTGAAATTGCCCTGTAGTAATCTATCACTCCTGTCCTTAATTCCATACTTCCACAGGTCATTATCCAGAGTAAAAGAAAACAACTGGTCTTGCCTCTGCTTTACAAAAGAACAGAGTAGGCAAAGAGTAACACTGCAGGAATGGAATTTCTGTGTATGCATGTCGGAAGCAATTGTTTGACACAGCATAGTGAATAAAGCACTTAGTTTTTTCCCTGATTTCCTAGGAAGAAGGGCATCACCTGGTGTTTCCTTTCTAACACCCAAGGAAAAGTCTTGTGTCTTGCCCAGGCCCCTTGCCTTATGACATGGTTCGTTAATTCAAACATAAACTATTTGTTAACATAAACTGCCAACCTAATCAGCCTGCAGGAACACAGGATTTTCTTTGCACATCAAAAGCAGCTCAGTTTGCTCCGGATGATGTTTTCAATAGTGATGTCTCAGCCCTTTATCAAAATTAACTCCTTACAGAAAGCCAATAATCAAAGCTGTCCTTGGCCCTATGTCTTTGAGGTGGCAAATCGCCCCCACAACTGTTCATTATTTACATCTCCACTTAATTCAGCTTAATAGCATTGCAGAAGTTACATCCCTCCAGACAGAAAGATCATGACTAGGGGATTTACAAATTCCATTTAAATTCCTGCAGCAAACAAAGAGCTCTTTTTGCATCTTCAGAACAGTTTATATTTGTACAGAAAGTCCAGTTCATCAATTAGAATAACTGTTGCGTGCGGGCATACAGTGAGAGAAAATGACCCCTTAACCAACTAATGTCAGAAAAAAAGCATTAAAAGAGTGGTCTCCTGAATCCTGGCCTACACAAGCAACAGCTTGAAAATGTTGCTCCCATATGCCCTACCTAATGCTAAAGAGCAGGAAGGAGAATGGGAAATATCTCCACTGATCACCTGTGTCCTATCTGTTTAATTGGGCAAGCTGGAGAAAGCCAGACTTTCCTGTTGCTGGTGTCTATAAAAATAGGCCTAGTTGTCAGCTTCTGCTCAAGATGCATCTTTGTAATATGACCGGGAAGAGGACACTATCAGCTCCTTATCCTACTGTATGGTAAGATAAAATGAACTTTGTTTTAACTGATGTTTTAAAACTCACTATGCAAATCCAAACATGTGGAACAGAGATTAATGCTCTGTCTTGATTTCAATTGCTGTTTTCAGCTGTTTCTCTGTTGACTTTTGCTTTGTGTTCTGCAAAGCTCTGTTTACCTCTCAGTGTGGGATCTGATTTTATAGTCCTAGAAAACTTTATTTTGTTGTTGATGCTCTTAATGAGGTTCAAACAGCCTCAAAAGTGGGATACTTTCAAAAGCTCACAGCCTAGACAGACATAGTGTTCTTTTGTGTTTATTCTACTGAGCATGTAAAATGGAAAGGAGGGATAGGACTATTCTTAAACGTTTCTTGTTCTTACCGGGTATGATGACAGGGTCCCTGGTTTTCTCAGTGAAAGTATTTGGAATGTGAATGTAAATATTTAGCTTGCCTTTAGATTTGGATTCTGCACTATTGAAGTCAGAGAACACAAAACAAGATCCTGCTGCAGAAAGAGTTTATCTTCAGTTTTATTCCTTTTAGCCACATATACATTCCCTCCTGTATTTCCAAACAGGTATGATGTCTCAGTTTCTGGTCAGAAACCTTGCACAGTGTTGCTGTAGGCTCTTAAAAAGCCATCAAATAGCATCTAGACATGGGTGTATATTAGTGAGAAATGAAGTGATCTCTATGGATATATTTCTTATAGCCAGTTTTTAACATACTTTGAAGTTTCAAAACAAGACAGTATAACTGATGCTATTTATTAGTGCTATAGTCATCTAAACTGTGAAGCCTTTCACGAGAAATGTGCTGTCTCTGATGGTAGTATAGAACAGCATCTCAGGAAGAACCAGGATCAGTATATCTCCATTCATAAAGAAATAACCTATAAATTATGCCCCCTCAAAAATGCTTTAATAATTAAACAGTTGTTTTTTTTTTAAAAAGAGTCTTCTAGAACAGAGAAGTGAATTTAAATGGGCAGATTAAAAAAATTCAATTACTTTCTAATAAGATGGTCATTCATGCATGTCTAAATGTTTTTAAGTTAGGTATTTAACCAAACAGGACTCCACTCATCATTAGATCTGCTCAGGGTTACTCTGAAATCACTTATCTTTGACGGGCATGTATCACAACACTTTTTTCATACAAGTCTCGTGCTATGTGTGCAAAAAATGTATTATTACAGGCACATAGAGAAGCTGCAGGTGTTAGTGTGGTACAGCAAAGAAAGACAATATACGTGTCGTGTTCTCAGCATCTTTGAAGAATACTCAGATAGAAAATCACTAATCTATGTGAAGTGCTGGCCCCAAATGGTAAATGAGCTCTCCCTTTCATATTGCAGAAGACGGCTAGGCAGTTAGTCATCTAGAGACAGGATTTCTTGAACACCCCTTATGGCTTCAAGAGCTTGAGACTGAGAGCCCTATTTTTGGAAGACTTGCCTCTGAGTATCTGCTTAAGACTGGAGCTCACAGCCAAGCTCTACATGTCTAACGTGTCCAAAGGACACTTCTTCTTAAACCCTATATTTTAAAATATAAGTATTATAAAATATAAGAATTATAGATATACTTGCTAGGAATCTCAGAAAAGAAAATTAAGAGAAAACATGTGATAGATATTTCCTTTCCTTTAACCTTTTGAGTAATAACAAATAATGCATCCGTGCCACTGGTTGTCCCCAACCAGTGCACTCAGCTGGTGCAAAAAATACTTCTACCACTTGCAGGGATAAGAAAAGGTCTATTGTGACAACATACCAAAGATTAATCTGGTTTATGCTGAAGGAATCTACAAATTCTTCTCAGGATTGCTTACACTAAATGGGCTTTAATGGTCTTGGTAGTACTGGAAGCCATAATCTAGACAGGTTGTTGATGACCACAATTAACTTGGTGATTTTTAAATGCAGCATCTTTCTTACCCAGAACTACATTGACAGCATATTGATGCAAGTGCTCACATTTTACAGCGCCACTATTGAAATTATTTCCCTTTCTAATGATGAAGGCTTCTACTCCCTGGCTTGTGGGGAAATCTGCTTGCAGCTGCCCATGTATGTGCTGCTGAGATATGTTCTATTTAGAATTCTGTTAGGTGACCTCTATCAAGTCGTTTCTCTTATGTTTCTGTTTCTTTTCCCAGCCTGTTAGTCTGGTGTTTAAGACTTCTGTTCTCTGGTGCAGGAAATTCTCCCACAGTGCCTGCCACGGTGGGAATCTGGTCATAGAGACATATTCTTCATAATCAAATAATACCAACAGCTGGGGGTTTGTGGGACACAGACACCACAAACCTGAAACCCACAAAGAAACCCTCAAAAAACCCCACCCCAAACCTCTGAATTCCTTGAGCAGTGGAAGTAATGCAACCTGGTTTTCTAGGTGCCTAAATCTTATGACAAAGCTCCCTAACGTTGAAGAACGTGTAACCTGCAGTAGCAGCTTTCGTTACAGTTAGGGCATGCATAAGCTCTTTCTTGTCTGCATCCTCCAGTGCCTAAGAAAGATGAGCTCAGACCTGAGTCTTTCTTGCAATGGTGGTGTTAAAAGATCCCCCTTCTCTACGCAGCTCCTATTTTCATGAAACATTTAGAAGCTTCATGTCTTTGAAACTTCCCGTTCCCTATCACCTTGCTTGAAACTGGTCAGTGGATTTGGGAATTATTATCTGGGTGTGGAGAGTGGGAAGAGGGGAGACGAGACACGTATTTGACTGATTACAAAGCCTCACTTCTATAAGAAACCAGGTTTAAAAAGAACATGAAGTAGGAGGGTTGGTCCCATAGTGGAGGGGGGAGCTGATGGAGGATCTAAGAATTCTGATTTGTCAGTCTAGTGTTTTTTCACCATCATGAGATCCACTCAAGTCTGATTATATCCACACGAGTTTTGTGACATCTCTAAAGGAAAAGCCCCTCTCTGTAATTACCCAAAGTCCATTTCTAATTGTGGTTTGAATTTGGTGCTCATTTGGCACTGTTCAGCATGCAATTTTTCTTCTCTCATTTGTCCAAAATGATTGTTTTGCTGGTTATTTTCTGTTGTTATTTGCTGGCTGTGTGAAAGAGCCTATGACAGGGAGATGTACTGCTGGAGAAGCTGGTGCTTACATCACTGTCAGCAGCTTGCAGTCTTGTCTCTCCACTCTCACACACACATGCACTCATCATGAGCACTTGCGCTCAAAAAGAAAATGCAGACTTGGAAGTAAATTGCCTCAATAATTCATAGGCTTTATAGCCCAGAGCAAATTATACCTTGGCTCTGTCATGTAATTCAAGTTGCAAATCCCTTTATAGCCAAGCTTATTAACAATATAAGTGGTACATCTATAATGGATTTTATAATCAATGCATTATCATTTTTGAAGGGTATTAAGTGGTAAACCTGCAGCATCTAAAGTGAGGCATCAATAGGGTCTAAATACAGTAAGAGTCAGAGAAAAAACATTTCTTTTTCTGCCTTGCAGTTGCCTTTGTCTGCCTTGCTGCCCCTAGACAGTTTAGAAGGTTTGGTTGGTTTCTCTTCTAACTGCATTTCAACTTTATCAGGTGCAGGTTTTGAGGCAAAAGACTCACTGCTATTGCCAGTACTGATGAGTGGGACACTTGGAGACATACAAAAACTGCTCACTTATAGAATAAAATAGCTTTCACAGAATCACTTTACCGATTCTTGCTCTTACCTGTCTCCTGTCTCTGATTCTAATCATCTTTATCTGTTGGAACTATTTTTGCTTAGGGAGATACTTTACTGCAAGTAGCAGAGGTTCTTTCCTCTACCCACAACTAAAATGCAAAACGTGAGAAAAGCCTTTGAACAGTATTCAGAGCAGACTATGAAAACAAAGTATCATAGGGGAATTGTGCTTTATAAAAATGGAGACCATAAATGTTTTATGAAATATTACATCCTAAGGTTAAATCTAATGCACAAAAAAGCTTAGATGCAAAACCACATTACTGGGAAAACATTCTGTTCTGGTCAGTCGAAACGCAAAATATAAAATGCCAGAGCTCTTTTTATCTTACTGGGGGGAAGAAGGGGGCTGTAGAAAAGAATGCACACTTTTAAAGATATTTCACATCTTCTTAGAATAATAACGCTCGCTCTGGACATCTGGAGAAAGGAGAAAATAAATTTTTATCTCAAATGTAGAAATGCCTGAATCTTCATTGAACCGCTTAATTTTTACTCATTTTTTTACCCTGCTTTCCCAAATAGTTCAAAAAGGAAACAAACAAACAAACAAAAGAGTGCCTGATGTTGAACTCTTATGTGTGCATTGTTTTTTCTCTTTCCATGCTAACAGTTTACAACATAAACTACTTCCTTCTCACGAGTAAGGAAGCATAGTCCTAAGGTCAAAGTATCAGCCTGGGAAACCCAGCTCAGCTACTGGTTCTGCCACAGGCTTCCCATATGACATGGGCCTGTAAAACAGAGGCTGCAGCGCTATCTTATCTTGCAAAGAATTCTGAGGATGAATACATTGAGCGTGGGCTGCACTGTCATAATGAAATACAGATAACACCGTCAGAGCATGATGAACTTTGTGTGGGACATGAAGCTCAGGAAAAAAATTTCCCTGCTCCCTCCCCCTCTGGAGGGGGGTGGAATCTAGAGAAGGAACTCGGAAAATGAACAGTGTGAAATTTAGAAACAGCCTCTGGTCTTCAGGTGCCTAATCCAGTCATCATTATGACATTCCTAACTGGAGGAAGAAGCTGAGGAGAGAGAAATTTCCGAGATGGGTCCAGGATCAGTGCAAGATTGCTTAACGAGATGATGGTAGATGTCTTGTGACAGTAGTTTATCTTGCCAGATTGCTGACTTGTTGGGGATCAAATGTCCTGAGAGACAGCACCTTGGATGTAAACATGAAAAAGAATGCTACTTCTTTGTCAGCTTGTACAAGCATTTAATTTTTATAACTTTGATTTCTCTCTTGCTGAAACTCAGTCTTTGATCTGTAATCTATAATCTTTTGGTCTAGTTCAGAAGTCTCTGTAGTCTGCCTTCCATCCTCTCCATGCTTTCCAGATCAGACTAGGCAAGCAGCTTTGTTCAGCTCCATGGAGCAAGACATGCCAGCCTTTTTACCCCTGAACAACGCTTGCCCAGTGGCTGCATCCCTTGTCAAAAGGCAGTTGTCAGAGACACACCAGTCTTCTGTGAAGAAGATAGAAAGAAGCTGTTCTGCACTGCACGTGGGGTCACTTCATCTCTTTTTAAAGGCAATTTAATTGTGATTAGCTAGCTAACCAGAAGGCCACAAAAATAAACACACCATGTGTATTTGGAGAACTTGTCTTCACATCTGTAATGCTGGCTAGATTGCCTTCTTCCACAAGATGGCACAAGGAGCCTAAGTGGCCTATGTGAATGTCCGTTTTTCAGACATGGTGCTGGAAGTCGACACCTATGAAGTCAATTAAATTTTGTGAGAAGATAATTTGGTGGAAAATCTGTTGCACGATTTTCTTTCTTACTTTAAAATTGCATATATAGAGTAGACATATTTTTTTTTTCCATCTTGATAGAACGTCCCCCACATCTGCTGTAAAATACTGGAATTCAACTGACTTGGGCCATGTGGGAAGTAAAAACTAAAGTTCTGTTATTTTTCACTTTAATACTGAAGAAAAATTTTTTGATAATGGGTAGGGCTTTCAATCAAGAAACATCCTGGAGTGTGACAGGCTCCAGCTCTACCACAGATATCCTGGGTACCTATCCAACATATCACTTCCAATGTCTTCCCCTGCATTTTCCATTGGTGAACAATTATAGAGCCACAGAGGCTGGAAGGGACCTTTGGACATCACTCAGTCTAACCCTCTTGCTCACTATCAACTAGATAGGGGTCAACTAGAGCAGCTTGCTCAGGGCCCTGTCCACCCTGGCTTTGAACTCTCCAAGAGTGGAGGTGCCACTGCCTCTCTGGGCAGCCTGCTCTAGTGTCTGACCACCCTTAGAGTAGAAGTAATTTTTTGAATGTTGAAGTGGAGTTTCCTGCATTTCAGGTTGTACCCACTGCTTCTCACCCTGTCAGCTGGTGCCCACTGAGAAAAGTCTGTCTCTGTCATCTTTATGCCTTTCCATCAGTTACTTAGATGCATTGATAAGATCCCTCCTCAACCATCTCTCCTTGAGGCCATGGAATCCCAGCTTGCTCATCCTGTCTTTATGTCAGATACTTCAATTCCTTAATCATCAAAATATTTAATCTCATCTTTTGTCCAGCTTGTCTAAATCATTTATGAATTTCACCTGAATTTAAATGTGATATTTAGTATATTTCTACTGAATGTGAGCCTAGAATAGACAGTTGCATAAAGCAGACCATGGGAAATATCACGTAAGCCGGATACCTGATCACTCTGTTTACCTCCTCATACTGTGCTGGCAGGCTGCAAGCTTTGCTGATGCTACCTATGCAATGGTTTTTATTGCACTACTCAGACTGACATTGCATCATCTCATACAGTGAGAGTTCAACACAAGCTTGTGATTAGTGGTCAGCTCCGTATGCTGCTGATTTGTGTCCCAACGCTAAGAAAACTGGCAAGATGAAATCAGACAAAGAGCAGAGGAGAGAGAGGAGATGCATCTGCATGAACTGTTTAATCAGAAATGGAAAAACTGCTTGAAAGCAGGAAAAAGAAATGCAATCTTCCTACTGCTTTGCATGGTGCTTTTGGGTGGAAGATGCTATATAAAGGACCCTCCTGTGGGAGATCATGCTTTAGAAATACAGGAAACTGCCTGGATTAAAAAAAGAACATAAGGAATAATGGTCTTCCAGGCCAGAAAAGGAAGAGATATTTCCTTTGCTTTATCTAGTTTATCTCATTGTCACCAATAAAAAACCTGTATTTCATCAGAGCATGCCCTTGCTGCCACAGGCTTCAATCAAAATGATCAGTTATTGACAAAAAATACTTGTCCTTGTTTTCTTATGTGAATTGTAGCTAGTGTTACTGTAAACCCACTGCTCAGTACTATGCTATAAGAATAATAGTAAAGAAAAATCAATTCTTACCTCTTTATTTGTAACAGATCCCACTATTTTAGGTACAAAACTTACATCCCCAATTCTAAGATTTAATCCTTTAACTGATGTGCAAGATGCTAAGTAAAATATGCTAACATAATTAAACAACAGAAAAAGAATCAGAATAAGGATAATTTGAGCATCTGTGGGGGCAGTTTGGTAACTTCTTAATCCGTTTGTAATTGTAAAACATAAACCTGCAAGTGTTCGTGTGTGTCTAATCAGTTGATAGTTCCATTAGATAGAGCCCTTCTTCCTTCTCACCTCCCCTGTTTGCCTGCATAGACCTTGTCCTTTTAGATGGCCATTTGGTGTGTGTTTCTTTTGTGTGTCACTTTGTGCAGTCACTTACCCGTGGTTAACCCAGATGCCCAAACTGGCTGCTTCACAACTCGGAAACAACATTCGGAGAAATGAAACCAAAAAAAGAGGGAGTTTGTTATCAGCCTGGAGATGGGGTGGGGGGTGAAAGAGGCAATCGCTAGGTCTAAAAATTAACCAGCTTGTTCTTTATGAATTTCCAGAAACACATGAATCCCTAAATCACAGGTGTGGATGCCGAAGGGTCTTTCTTCAAATCCTGCCTATGTCTGCAGTTCTAGTGATTCATATCTTAAGCTGTTGCTACATTGTCTTGAATTCAGGGAAGGTTCCAGTATGAAATCTCTGGCACAGGAAGTTCAGCTTCCTCTCCAGATTTCCTTCCTCCACCTCTTTATATGCAGAATAGCAGGGAACATATTTAAGCCTTGCCTGTGCTGAGTGAAAACCCTTAAGACTGTAGAGCAGTTTGTGTTTATAACCAATTCCTTCAGCTGAACTGTTCAAGACGGGCAGCACAGAAGACAGTGATCTTAATTATGAGACTTAATCCCTAAAACATCCTGAACTGTTGAGCTGCATTTTGTAACTGCACACAAAGCTGCACCTAGTCCCTAAAGCAAATGTGATCAAGGTATCTCTTACTGACATGCAATCCCATTTCCACAGCAAATTAGGCAAGACCCTTATTGATGACAGTGAGACATTTAGCCATAGTGTAAATTTGCAACAATTGCAGAGTAAGAAAGAATGTGGAAAACCAAGTCTGGAGCAAGTAAACACCTAAGCTATCACTAATTTTAATAAGCTAATTTAACTTCCTAGATTTCTGTCTAGGCTTCAGTGTCCCTTAAAAACAATTTGATAGGCTCCAGGCTGAGGGCCAGTCTGTCCACTTGAGCAGTTTAAGCCTCAAGCTGAAATACATAAAAAAATCCCGCACTTCCAGAGCTTAGTTATAATGTAGTTTGCATGTTAAATATGCTAGGAAAATGACGATATTTTAAGTGTGACACAATGTTAAAGACCTCTGAGCTAGGTCTGTAGAAACTGGCACTACTCTGTGGTATATATGTATACATGCAAAAATCCTTGCTATGATCACAAAACCAATACAGCCAGGTAGTGAAGCACTGTACACCAGGGCTAAATTGACGCGTGGCAATACACTGATATAGCTTATGATGCTTTCAGTTCTGATATTTGCCTCTTGAGCTCTCTCTGGGATGTGTGGCTATGCTACTAATGCTTTAGTGTATGGTGTATCCATTCCCTGCAAGAATGCTTTCTTGGTATAACAAAACCAGCATGCTGTATTTGCAGAGCCTGTATGACTAAGCTCTACCAAGCATAGTTTATTCCATCACCAACCTGTCTCCAGAACAGAACATGCTATACTAGGGAAAAGAACAGTAGCAGCACCTGCTTCAGTACCTTTCACCAGCATAGCTAGAGTAGGCACCCGTACAGCTGCAATACAACAGGGAGAGAGAGGCCTGCACAGCTAATCACTCTTGCGATCCACAATGCAGGCTATTTTGAGTAGTTATACTAGGAAGAGGACAGGCAGAGAGCTATAGCTCTTTCAGTTCCCCTGGATTGAATCTTTGTGTTCCCAAGATCTCTTCTTGCTTCTCTGATGGCTATACATATGGTGGCAGAAGTAAGTACAGAGATCTGGTTTTAGCTGTAGCACAGGCTGAGCAAGCACATTGTTGAAAATAAACTAATGCAATACATAGACAGAGCAGAACACTGCTCTTGAATAATAATTGACAGTTTTCTTATGAGACATGTGTTAGTAACAGGCAGCCTACCACAAGGCTGGCAGAAAGTCAAAACGTGAAAGCATAAAAAGGGGGGTCACCTCAGTGCCAAATGCAATTGCTTGCTTTGGGAAGCAGTGAGTGTTTAAAATCCATACCATGTCACCCGCTTATTCATACAAGAAAAAAGAATACAAAAAGAACCACTGAGTTTTGGTTACATTAGGGTGCTTAGAGTAAGAGATCAATATACAGGAGTACTGTCAATAAGAAATGCCAAAGGGTGATGCTGTACCTAGACTCCTATCTGCTGACTAGTGCATATTAGTAAACCGCATAATAGTGCTTTTCTCTTTGGCACCAATGTTAATTTTGGCAGTGGAAAGAGGTTTTATTAGAAGTACTGAAGATGTCATTATTCTTTACTTGTATTACATCAGCTGTGAGGATTTAAACCCCAATACAGAACTATGGAGAGAGGCAAAAAATGACTAATCTGATCATAAAAGTAAAGGAAACTCAAAACAGAAGCTTACATTTAAAAGTACATTAACTTCTTGCATTTCTAATACTATAAAGGTGTTACTGATAGGACTTGTTTTTCAAGGTCTGTTTCTCCTCTAACGTGTTCTTTTTACATCCCTTGCAAGCTAAATTATCTGTAGGTACATTATGATGGTAGCCTACAATCCATAGGACTGAAAAATTTTTAAAAAGGTAGGAAAATGAAGAAATGAAACTATTTGATTACTTTTTGGAATTATTCTATTTGAAGGAAGCAAAACTATTCTTTAAAGTACTATCCAGTAATCTAAGATGTTCAAATACTATAGTAAGCTCACATATTTGAAACTGTCATAAATTTTTTTGGTATTTTTTTTAAGTACTGAATAGCATATTGATATGTCTTTCCTCATAATGCTGAATCTTTTCTAGGATGTTCTAAAGCTTTCAGGAGTCACTGGAGTTAGTGGGTAATTTTACTTACTTGCAGGCTAGGATCCATAACCTCAAAATAGGATGCATCAACAATTCTCTAGATTGTTCTGCTGCTGTTATATTACCAATGCAAATCCCTACTGGTACCAGTGTGGTAGAAGTCACAAAAGATACAATGGTCTTTATGTTTTATTGGATTAGCATAATACACATCAGTAATATAACAGCATAACTCAGCCTAAATGCACATGGGCAATGTTGCAGCTTTGTTACTGAGCTTTTGTAGGTAAGAAATTTGCCAGCATGTTGCTCACAGTATAATTTAAAACCTAGTTTCCAGCTGTTACAGTTCTCAAGTAAAAATGTCTTTAATGAAGTATCAAAACTCAAAATGCAATAATCACCTACAAATAAAATTTATTATCAGTTCTGAAACTAGTTTGTTCAGTTAATTAAAAATTAAAGGCTTTTGGAGAATACTGGGGGTTTTATGGGTTTTCCTCCTAGTTTTGTGTTTGTTCATGGAGACCTGTTACCATTGGGGAAAATGGGTAGTTTATGTTACTTTGATTATCTATTTTTGAATGTGTTCCTTGACCCTTTAGAATGACTTAGTCCAAATTTGTTTGTGTTTTAAGGTTTATCAAAATATTTCCCATCAAAATTATTTTTTCAATAAATATTTTGGCTTGACTAAGCAAAAATATACATGTAGAAGGGCTTATTTTTTTTCCATTACGTGTAATTGTCTTTGTATAAAAACTCAGTTTTGCTTGCTGTTTATTTACTAAAGTGTTAATTCTTCCCAAGAGAGAAACTTCCTACTGGCTCAAACACACACAGATATTTCCACATGCAAATATTGCAAAATACAGGAGAAGGACTGTAACTTTTCTCATCCCATATCCCTGCCAATGAATTTTTGAATCCTATTTCCAGAACTGAGAAACACTGAATTCAGTAACAGCAGCAATTACAGTTACAATTTCTTCATTTTTTCCAGTCCAAGAATCTCAAAGTACTTTGAAAGCATTACTGGATTAAGTCTTGCAATACTATTATTGTGCATTGCTATGTCCATTCCCCGTTGGTGCATATAAAGGAAAGGAGCTAAGTAACTCATTCAAAATCAGCCTCCACAGCCAAGCCAAGAATAAACCTCAAAAGATTAGAGTTCCATTCTGGAATTTCAAGCCCATCTTCTTGAAGCAGGTATAACCCATTTGTTTTGTGCTATATGGGGCAACTAGCAACAAGACATTCTGCAGGTAGAATAAACCGCAAGTGGATTTTTCTTTAAAAGAAATAACTAAGACAGCAAACCATGTATTGACACCCCTGGAGGGAGCTGAAGAGTTATATAGATAGTGGAAGCATGGATTAAGAAGAAAACGGAAGTTAGATTTCCTTTAAAGTAAATGACAACATTCATAATAGTTAGCACCAAGGAGATGCTAAGATATGGTATTTGAAACACACAAGATGGAAAAGTCTATACTTTACATAAAAATCCTGTACAGCCCACATCTTATTTTCAGTGTTGCCCATGGGAGTTATTTCCCAAAGAAATACAAGCAACTAAAAAAACCAAAATAATTTCAACACAGAGTTGAATCAAGCCAATTCGTGGATATTGGGGGAAAAGATGGAATGAAATTAAAAAGTTAGGTTACTGCTTTATGAATCTTTTAAATAAAGGTGTAAGAAACTATGCACGTTCCTCTTTATCCAGTGCTGAGTAATTGAAGCTGCTCAGCTCATCAGAAGTAAGGCTGGAGTGTATGCTCACCTCTCTGTTCATGACAGTATTTGCTTGTGGTTTTTCTTTTTTTTTTATAACCAACTTAAGCATTCAAACATGCACAATGAAATTCTGGCTGTTACGAGGGGGCAAAACTCTGGCATATCATGTTTCATGTAACAGAAATCTCCTCTGAACTCTTGGAATCATACTGCTTGGCCTCTGAAAATCTAGTACTACTAACTAGGTGATTGTCTCTGTCAGTTCCCTTGGGTAGTGGCTTGAGAGCTGTTTCACTTCATGTATGTTTTGTTTTGTTGCTTGGAAACATGAATTTTGTAAGCACATTTTTTTCTAACAGGTGCTCACAGGAAAAGGTTTTGCAGAATTGGGATCTTTGCTGACAAGTGGTTTGAGATTTGGGATGTTTACTGTAACAGAATACCGGAGCTTGCAAGAAAGTTCTCTTTCTGTAAATTAGAAGACTCACCCCACCCTCTTGTATATCTGAAAATTCATGTCCTTTGAATGAGAAGTATAGACCCCTGTACAAGTTCTTTCATCCTTAGCAACTGAACAGCAAGGTAGATAGGGGTCCTGAATGCTCCCACTTTGATTCTGCTTGGGTTTTTGCAACTCGATTCTGTAAAGAAATGTCATCCCTTCTGCTCTTCATATGATCTTCATTAATTTCTCATACTAATTCCTTCCGCTCCAGTGAATAAGGAAAAGCAATATGCAGGTCTTTCTCGGAATCACTGCATTGTTTGGCCTGCTCGGGTTGTGGTTTAATGTACCATTAGAACAAATTTTCTCTTCTAGGTTTTCTGCACAGTGCTTTCCTGTCCAAGACCAGCACAGCAGGGAGTACACACAACCAAACACACGTAACTCAGGTCCTGATGACCAGTGACTCTTAATGTTTCTCTCACAACTTCATGCTCAGTCATGTCGTTTAACCATTTTGTATCTTCAGTTCGGAAAGCTCCTAGGGCTGCTTAAGCAACAGCCTACATTGTCATACAGTCTATGAATAACCCCTACACACCTTATATAACATTCACACTGATTTTTCTGGAGCTGCTTCTGAGATAATAAGATTAGCATGCATTTTTTTTTTGTTCTTTTGAGTTCTCTTCCACTGCAGGAACAGAGTGGTTGGGCTGAATTCAGCTGCCGATTTTCTTAATATGGATGACAGAAGTCTACCCATTTTTCAGACTGTATTTGATCACTGTATTTTGCTCAGTCCCAGTACACCGTCCCAAATAAATAGATACTTTTGAAGTACAGGTTATAACCATTATTTAATCAACTCACTTTATTATATATTCTGATGAAATTAATGACTATTTAACTTTCCAAGCATGCCTTATTCCTTTCCTGTATCACAAACAAGCTTTGCTTTACTAAACATACATTCTCCAAGGACAGTAGTAGAAGTCCCCTGACTCCAAATATTTTTGCTTTATGAATGCAGTTTTTGTCTTCTGGATTGTGGAATCTAAGCTCTCCTTCAACTGCAGCAATGAAATAAGGTAAGGCTCTTTGAAAGAACAGTACTCTCATCAGTGATACCAATGTTTGGTAGGAGCTTCACTAGGACACACATCTGTGCCCACTTTCCAAAACTGCTATGTCAAGGATGGAAGAATGTTCTGTGGGAATCTGACACATAGCTAGGTAAGCAAATACTTTCTTGTATTTGGATATTTCTTGCAGGCAAAATATACTGCAGGTCTGATGCGTCTGATGTCATGGAAAGTCAAGTAGCTAGGCTTAATTCTCAATGTGGATTCTAAATTCTCAGCATCTCCAGGGTAGCAGTTGTTTTTCTGTTAGTTGCCCAATAAGACAATGATCCCCTTGAGGAAAGTCCCTTTAAATGGGAAATATTCGGCTTTAAGCTTTTACTCAAACTGCTTAAGCAGTATTCATGCAATGGAAATGCTGCTTAAAAGATTACTTACTTCAAGGAAGATATAGAAGTGTGTAGCTGGATGTGTGTATATCTGTGTACACACCCCCCATAGAATCTGATTTCTAAGATTATTAGAACAGTGCCCTTTGTTGCTATTATAGCTGCAGGATGGGAGTCCACACAGGTAAACATATTTCCATTTATTTGCTTCTAAATATTTGTGCACTTACTCCTTCAGTTCTACCCCAGCTCTGAACGACCTACACTCCGTACAGGATATGAGATTTTGAAAAAGATGTTCATACCTTATTTTGTATTATCCCTTGTTCCTAGCAATGTTTTCTGTGATTCAACCCACTGCAAAGCCAGCTATGTTTGTTCCATTTCACTAAGGGACTTTATCATGTTGAAAAAATAACCATTGGCCCAGGTGGGGCAGCCCCTTTGCCAGGAGCACTAAAGGAATTTTAAAAGCCAAGCTATGGCTTGCCAAGTTTAAAGGTACAGCGAAAAAAAGTAAACTAGTAACATACACCTGAATATGAAGCAAAACCAGAGCAAAACCTTGTACAATCTCCAGTACATGGAAAAGAGCTCCAATACAATTCTGATTGTAGGAAAAGAGCACCAAAACCCTATTCTTCTGGCGCTCTCAATATGGGTCTCTATAAATAGAAGGAAAAAAACCCAGATAAAGTGGTTCTTAAGTGTACAAACAGCCGAGGACCAATCTTAAGACATCCATATATTTCAAGGTTGGCAGATGAACATATAGATTACAAAATTACATATTTGTATTGCACTGTATGATTGTATCACAGTATAAAATTATGGCACTGACTGCAAGGAATACTACTACTAGATCCAGGGTTAAGCAACCCTAACACTTCATCTTGCTTCTTTCCCTAAACTGCTGGGTGGTAGCAGTTAAATAATTTCATATCATTATGCATCAATTTCCTATGTCTAAGATGACAGTAGTGATACTTTTTTGGCTTTGGAAAGTGCTTCAAGGTATGCTAAACATAACAATCACACTCAGGAACTAAGCAACAAATTTTTATGATTGTTTTTATGATTAGGTCAGAGATGCTTATGAGCATTGATTTAAAAATGGAACACAAGGCAATAAGAATGAGGTTTTCTCCTGGAAATAGAACTACCTCAGCCAGACTTTATGAGAAAACAAGACTAATGCCCTTTAGGACATATGTAGACCAGTGTATACTGTTCCCATGTAGTTTATTCTGCCTCCATCAAGAATGAGATACTCAAAGACAGTTATGTAACAGATATGCTTACCACACTCTCAGTAACATATACATCAATGCAACAGAATTAAATCTATAGGAAAGCTGTGGGCCTTCACAAGTCTCTTCTACTTTGCTTACACACAACAATGGATTTTTTTTCAAAGGATTCAAAGACTTGCAAAGTCTCTCAACAATTCTGAATTAACTGTTCTTGATCCATTTCAAGAGATAAGCCACTCTAATCCATACCATAAGAAGTTCAATATCATCTTCCAAGACTGTATCAGTCAGAAAACTCAGGTATATGGATATTCCTGCCTTTTTGTCCTAAATTAAATGAAGACTCTCAAAACTAGTTCCTTCTACCTTAAAATCTTGTCAATTATATTCTCTTCAGACTAAAACAGTTTCTCTAATTTTATACTTCAGTTATCAGAAATCATTTAAAGCAACTCTTTTGTTCCATTGTAATAGGCAAACTGAAAGAAACAGTAAGAATGCAGAATGTAACTAAGGAGACTGAGTTACTCCTCCTTTTTGCTCTGCTTGGCTACACTGAGTATTTCTATTCAGTATGCTTTTACTTATTTATTTTCTCTAATGAATGTTCTTGATACTCTGCTACCTGGGTCCTTTCTCAGAAAGCAGCAGCCATGATTTTCATTCAAATGTTGAAGAACTGGCAAGTAACAGCAGGTTGGAACAGTTCTGAATCAGTTGGGGTTTTTTTAAGAAAAAAACCCAAAACAAAACAAAAAAAACCTGAAAGAGTTTCTCATCCTCTGAATAGACTTGGCACTGAAGCATAGCTGAAATTGAAACATTGTATAAGCTTAATTTAATTTGGGTGGAAAGGCAGCAGGAACAAGGGCTCTGCATTGCTTTTGGGCCAAATGGAGAAAGAACTTCAAACAAGGTGAGAATCACATGAACACCTCTATGAATCTCTGCAGTTTTAATGGAATGCACACTATAACAATCACAGGATACAAAGACAAAATATTCTGCAATGGGAAATAGTGCTGGTGTGATTCTGGAATATGAGGTCGTGCTTTAAGTTATTATTTTGGATAAGTCCATCAGAAATGCTCACTTGAGAAATCAGATATTAATTCTGTAGTATTTTTATACCATGTGAGGAGCTATGCAATTTTGAGAAGTGCTGATTTCCCACCCTTCCTTTAGAAAGCATAAAATATAGCTGCATGGTGGTACTTACTCTTTAAGAGTCCAGGAGCATCTTCAATTGTTATAAGAATCACACAGTATATTTACTCAGACAACAGTATGTGAATTTTGATTGTAGCAATGCTATTTTTGTATGCAAAAATTAATTACTTTCTAAGAAATTACAAAAATCCTGACAAAACATTCCATGAAACATGTATATTGCATATTTCTAAACAACATGCAATAGCAATTCCACTTGCAAATAAAACCTGTACTCATTAATACATTGGGGACCCAGTCACATTCTTGCTCTTCTTGTTGAACAAGAACACCTCCTCTCAGGACAATGCAGTATCTGTTCTTATGTCTTGTTGCTTTTGAATAAGACTTCCTGCTCCTGCATCCTAAAAAAAGCAGCTGTTGCCTTTTAAACTGTTACGCTTACAAAGACCTGATATGAATGCCTCCAGAAGTACTGCAGTATGCATTACAGCATCATTAAATGAGTGAATGTCACTGTTTCTAAACAATGCAATAAGGCTTTGAGAGGCAAATTGCCTTACAAGTGGATTAGCAAAGGGAAAAAATGAACAAACTAATCTTAAGGTGAAGTTTCCACAGCTTTCAAAGAATATCACATGGCATGGCTGCTTGTCATATGAGCTACTAGACTCAAAAATTCAACTGTACCCTCTAGCTCTGCATTTTTAATTGGCTTACGGTTAAAGATACAGCCATGTATCTGAAAGAAAATGTAGTTGGGATTCCTGAAGCAGTTCATTAACCTAACCTGTCTAGTCTACGTGTTCGACTGAGGGTTATTGCCTTTGAATAGGTGGGGATGTTCGAATAGGCCACACATGGCTGTAAGACCAGGATGTAGGAAACATTCCAGTACTTCCACTCCCTGGAAGTACTCCCCCTCTCTCACACAGTGCAAGACCTTTGCAGATGAGGGAAGAAAAATGACATTTTTGGTTCTTAAGATTCCTAAGTCTGTATTTCACAAATATTCTAAAGCCTCTCTCTCAGTACCCTTCATTTTTACCTGTTGATGGCAGCCACACACATAGAAAAGCAAAAGCAGAGCCTGGAGACTGAAAGCTACAAAGCAAATTTTCACATGTATGTAATCATTGGCTCTGTTTAAGCAGATGCCCTGTTAATCAGAAGTTGGTAAAAGTATAAACCTATGTGTGGCATAATTGTTCTCCATTTGGAAAAGTTTCATAGCAATACAGAGGCAGCCATTTTTTCATTTTAACAACCAATTCCTTTGTATTCCACAAAAGGCTTGAAACAATGATATTTCACAGCCTCGTCACCAGTGTGCTATAGCTGTGTTGTAACACACAAGTTTTGAATGGCAGAACAGCCTGCAAAAATGCACATACAGCAGTACATCAGGTATGACAAAGTCTGGGTAGTTTTGTCATCATGTTTGAAACAGCTGAACAAACACACAAACCAGTGAAACTGCCTAAAGGTTCATCTAATTCAGTATGCACCCTATAAAGGGGTTAATATCAGCTGATTGAGAAAAAGGTGCAAGAAATTTTGCAACTGAGAACTATGGAGCAACCTGCTTACAGGAGAGGTTTTCTTGAGGTCTAAACCAAGCTTCAGGAGAAAAACGTATATGTTTGTTTTGGTTGACCTAGTCCTAGCATACATGGAAGCTGCAGCTTTGAGAAGTTTCACTGTTTTGTGAAACTGAGAGTTACATTTCCCATCTATTTCAGACATTTTAATTTGCCTTGTCTATACTAGGTACTTCAAAGTGGACCAATAAAGATTTGGTTTTGTTAATTATATATATTAGAACTTCAGGTATTAGCAGATCTTTTTAGTTATATTTTCAGTTACAACCAATATTTTTGTAATGATAAGAATCATAAACTCATACATCGAGTAAGTCCGCTTATTTCTGGTGATCTGCACACTCCTCCACTGAATGCTACAATCTAGGACAGTTTCTGTGTGTATCTTTATGCACATACAAAAAAAAAAAAAAAGATTAAAAATAAAAAAGAAATTAAAAAAATAAAGATAATGTATATATAGTAGCTTCCAGCACAGGACTATATGAAGGCATCAGAATTAAACAATGTTGTGCACAGTAATGTGTGATTCCTCTGACAGATTTTAAAATGCAGCAAAATTGATCTGCCCATTTGAGATTTACAAAACAAAACCACCTCACCCACCCCACCTGAAACCAAACCTCTGCTCTGTTGAACAACCATTTCCAATCTTTGTAATCCCTCTTCATGCTAATAGTATAACAATGTATCAATCAAATTTTTCAGTGGAAAATAAGGTACAATTACATCACTGGATCAGAAACAGGAACTACTGTAACACTTGTATTTTTACAAAAGAACGGGTGTGGTGAGCGCATTGGTTATGTGTATATGTGGTTATATTCAGCGTGTATGAACACATTCGGCCAGTCTGGTTTCCTTACCCAAATTCCATGGAATTAAAGACATGGCAGAGCACAGACCTGTGGACAGAAATTCCCTTTAGTTCTCATAGAACAGAGAAAGCATCAAAATCAGAATGCAAGAAAAATTAGAGATTCCTAGGAGAAGATAAGATCCGAACATGTATTTCATTTAAAAAAAAACCCCAAACCTAGACAAAACGTTTAGGTACTATAATTGTCCCATTACTAAAAGCATGAAAGAGGATTATAAGGAAGAAGAACAGTAAGTATTTGTATGATAAGGCATGTGCAATGGGAAAGAAGCATGCATTAGTTTATTATGATACAGCTAATTCACACACCAATTCTTCTAGTCTGGTAGCAAAATCTCAATGCCACTAATCTCTTGAAGAAAAAAAATGTGATTTACTACTTATTATGAACCTCAGAACATTATTTTTGTTCATTACACAGATTTCTTCTGTATGATCCAGTGTTAGCTGAAAAATATCCACAAAGTCTCGTAGGACTTACGAATTTTCCTTAGCAAATCAATTTTTTTTTAATCCTTTATGTATCATACTTTTTTCCCTCACAATATAGGCCATTCTTTTCCACACAAATGGTGGTGTATCCCCAAAAGGGCATTTTAATCTCTGCTATGCATAAAAGCAATCCCTAGCACACAGACATACACAAAATCATGAATCTTAACTACTATAAATCTCCCTGAGACTTCTTGATTTAAATATTGCAATAATGTGTATAACTGATATTGAAATCTCTAGAAAACTTTACAAATATTTAATAAACTTGTGGTGTTTCTTAAGCACTTACATTTAACTGGTATTTTGCAGATGGGAATGCTAGATGAGAGTCCAGCCCCAGTCTCAAGAACATCAACATACATCCTCATCTGCACACAAGTGACTCCACAGATTTTAATGGGTCAGCCCCTGTCCACAATGCACATGCATGCATATTTCTTTTGGGGTGGAACAGGAATTATTTCCATATGGTTACTGAGCAGAATATAAGCAATTTGGGACTATATATCGAAACCCTTTATTCGAAGTTCAGTAAATTTCTTATTTTGTTACTTGTGAATCTCAAGGCAAAGAATTAAAGCTTTAGCACAGCATACATGTTATTTAAAAATGAGCATTTGATTATTTTAAAACAAAGGCTTAACCACACCAGGATCTAATAGCTGTTAGTAACAGACAACCTGAATAATAGCCAACCCACTTTCCTACAATTTAATTGGGAAACCTATTCTTTCTCTTACTAATTAGAGGTAACCACACCTACCTTCCCAGAAAGCACGGTGGTAGTAACAGTTTGTTTTAAATTCTGGAGAAGCAAGCAACTACTAGGGGGAGAATTTGCAGAACTATTGTTCTCCCTAACTTTTTTTTTTGTTGTTGTTATGTTGTTTTTTTTTTAATTATTATTACATGTTCCTTCTGGATAGGTTTTTAATTCAAAATTTGCTATAATGCTGTGGTTCGGTGGGGGTTTTTTTGTTTGTTTTTTGTTTTTTACTTTTTATTGTAAACCTACTTAGGTAGCAAGTTAATTTCATCTCTTAAAAAAGTATAAACAAAGAAGTGAACACTCCCTCACCCCTCCCAGATTCAGACCTAAAGGTAGAACAAGAAGTGATACAATACTGTATGTATACTTACTTGCTATTAAGTAACGATGTTTTAGTGTGTGAGTGCTGGTGTGAAGGGATTGCATCCTGGAATATCTGTCCTGCCTGGCTTACTTGAGGCCCAGTCTGTAAAACAGAAATGGCATGGTTTTATGTTCCCTAATCTTTGATTTGCCCTTGCCTGCAGTGCCTTCCTGAGCGGCGATGGACACTCATGCTGTGAGAAGAATATGAAAAGAAGGCTCTGGAAACTTTAGCCGTGCAAGTACCCTTATAAGCGACATAAGAAAAAAGAAGTTCTAAGGCTATTGAGTTGCCACTCGCTGCCGAGTTCCTGAGGGAAAGATGGTGAGACAAAGGTGTTTGCTGCTCGCTAGCCTTTTTGGAAGTGGCATTTGAAGACCTGTGGCCCTCACTAGTGCTCAGCAGCCCGAGGCGCCTACCTCAGCACTGCCCAACGCCGCTGAAGGGGCGCCGGCTTCTCCTCGGGGCGACTCTACGCACATAACATCGTTGGTGGGGCTGTTTCCGGGCCTGTTTTTCTTTTGTTCGCGGCCAGGCTTTTACACGCTTGTTTGCGGCCTGGGCGCGGCGGGGCAGGAGCGAACACCACCCCCCCCACCCCCCCCGCGCCTCCTCCCGCGGCCTTTGTTCGCGCTCGGGGAGGAAGCGGCGGGAGCGGGGCCGACCCAGCCCGTCATGGGCGGGGGACGGGCAGCCGCGCGCTCCGCGCTTCCCGCCCGCCTGCCTGACTGGAAGGGCGTTGCCCCCCGTGCGCGCGCGGCGGGGGGCCCGGGAGCGCGCACCGTGGTCCCGCCGGCCGCGCTGGCGGGTTCTCCCCCACCCCCACTCCCCCTGCCACGGGCGAGGCGCCGAGGCCTCCGGCGAGGCCGGGCCTG
>JAVJGJ010000037.1:106175330-106193072 GCA_035590215.1 Microhierax caerulescens
TCTCCCTGCCCCCGGCCCCCCCCTCCCCCACCCGCTCCCTCGGTTCTCGCCTCGCCGGGGCCCCGTGCCGCCCCCCGCCCGCGCCCTTGCCCGCCGCCGCCTCGCCCACCCGTTCTCCGCGGCCCCCGCCGGAGAGGAGGAAGGGCGGCTGATGGTTTGTCCACCTCTTAGTATGGCGGGGTTGGAAATAGCCCCCCTCCCCCGCGCTTCCCCACCTCCTCGGTGTTCCAGCTTCCCCTAAAAAAGAAGTGTGTTTGTAGCTGGAGGAGGAGGAGAGAAAAGTGGGGGTGGGACTGATTCTCTCTTGAAGGCTTTAAGGCGAAAAGGGAGGAGACCTTGGATCTTGCGGGGTTCCATTTTTAATTATAATTACGCCGTAGTGGTCTCTGCTAGACGGGTTTGAGGTGTTTTCTTGCACTCGTTAAGGCGCAAAAGGCGAGTTTCCCGAGCCATCCAGCCGGCAGAGGGGATATTTGGAGAGAGATTCAAGAAAAAGCTATGGTGGTGCCGGCTGTAATGGTGGAAAACTGATTGAGAGGAGACGGGGGTGAGACGCCCAGGGTAAGACGGCTTCCAGCAGCCCCTGGCCCGGCGGGGGGCGCGCAGGCTGGCCCTGGCTGCCTGTGTCCGGGAGGGGGGGCTGGGGAAGGGGCTTCTTCCCTTCAAAAGCCGAGCCGAGGGGGGATTTAGACCGTATATTTGTCGTCCCCCCATGTATCACGGTGCTGCATATTTCTGTGTGCCCGTAGCAGCGATAACGAAGATCATGGAGGGTGTTTGCTACAATAGAAAAATGGAGTTTGCTCCTCGGAAATGCTCTTAAAGATATCGTTTCGCTTCCCCGCTTCTTACTGAAAGCATTTCAGTATTTGTTTATTTTTCATCCATACCAGGGATAGTGAAGGAGCAGGGTTTTTAAATCTACAGCTTTGTAGGAAATTAAGAAGTGTAAAGTCTTGTATGTAAATATGAAAGAGACGAGGTGTTCCATTATAAAAAAAAATCTTGTCCAGAGGGAAATCAGAATGATATAGAGGTTGTTGTAAGACATCAATTTATCATTCCTGAAGATGAACTGAAATTTTAACGAATGTGATATTTCATTATTCTTCAACAAAGTCTTGCTTGGGACTCGTTGTTTTAAATAAGGCATTCTTCCTAGGATGCTGGCTGCCACATTATTATGTATTGTCTCCACAGGAGAAAATAGGAGGAAAGGACTGTAAATGTAAGCCTTAAGTGATTATTGAAACAGCGTTTGAGAACAGTTGGATCAACTTGGAGAGGTGATTTAAGACTGAAAAATTAAACGTTTTGCTGCTGTAAAATATCCGCACCTAATCGTGGGAGATTTATCCCATATTTTAAGCTGATCACTAAACACAAGGATGTGAATCAAGACAAAATGCTGTTGATGTGTATGTGAAATACATGTGAGGAAACGAACATGTTAATATGTAAACTTGCTCTAAATTAATATATATTGAAGGGTTTGTTTCGTTTTGGGTTTTTTTTCTTCTTCTGTGCCTTAGGAGAGGAGAAAGAGAAGGGGTGATAATAGTGTAGTTGTTTTGGTGGCTGCAGATTAGCCAGGGTGTGTGTTTGATTTTCTTTTTGCTGTGAATGAATGGATCTTTCTGTGCCTGGGCCCAATAGCTGCGACAAGATGGCGTTTGCAGCAAGGCAGCTCTCATTTTTCAACTCCTCCTCACCACAGCTTTGCCAAACTAGATCTTATTTCGTAATTGTATTTTAGATTTACTTTCTCGTTCTCTTTGCTTTCTTCTTTTTTTTTTTTTGGGGGGGGGTGGGGGTAGGAGGAGCATTTGGAAGATTGCTGTAAGAAATGTGGGTTTTTTTTTCTTAATTTTTGTGAGCTTCTTCAGATAGGAACTAGGTGGGAGGAGTAAATAGTTTTATTGAAATGTTCACATAGGCTCTTACTGGATAAATGGGTGACATGATTTTCTTTTTTACCTTGCAGTGCCTGCTTAATACCATCAAAATGTTCTTGGCTTTTATTAAGCCTGTTGCTGAAAAACAGTATTTTAAACCTAGAGCACAGATACACAAAGGCTCTGCTGGGGCTGTGTACTGTTGCTGGTTCTCTAGTAGCCAGGTAATCATCAGACCCTGTGCAGACAGTTATCTTTCTGTAATACAAGAGTCTTCCATCTGCTTCAGAATGCTAACAATTTGTGGAGGCCCATTAAAACTGATTTTGACCCAGATTTATTGTTGTACTCAAGGTAACTAATTCCTATGGGAAAGAATAAGAAAGGTTCTGGGGCTATTAAAACAGGTCTGTCTGTGATGTATTTAAAATGACATTATACATTTCTAAAGCCTTTTATGTGTGCTTTTTAGCATCTTTTAAGGAAAATGGACTTTCAGATTGTAACTTTTATGATCTTTCACTATAGTGCCAAGCTTCTTAACTTTTGTAGCCTAAACAAAATAGCTTGGTTAATATTTGATATACTGGACTCGGGCTTAAAATAATACACTTCCCAGCATGAAAAATAATAAATGCTTGTTATGTCTCCTGTATTTAAATGACCTCCAAACTTTTGGTAATATCAACCTTTTTAGTACTAATTATCTATGGCTTAATGTATAATCAGTTGTTTGTTAGTTTATTGTAATAGCCCAGCTGTAGTTCATACACAAGGAAGCTAGGAAGCCGAAGAACTAATTTGCAATTGAGGCTTGCATTGTTGGTTTGTTCTTTTTTTTTAAGGAAAAAAAACAACAAACCAACCCTGAAATTAGCTAAATGCCTTTTACTCATCTGGTATGTTAAGAACAATTTTTAAATCAAGAATACTTGTCCAGTAAACTGTTAGTTCCATTTGATGGTACTTGTAATGTCCTGTTGAGCTTGAAACTAGTTGTGTAGGTTTTTTGGTACTACTACTTGGGCCTTTCAGTACAGGATCAGAAAGTAGTAGGGTGATGTGGGATTCTGTATTGGATAAGATAAATTGCATTTATCCTTGTTCAGTCCTTGCCAGCTGCTAAGTCAGTACGTAGCAAGGATTCTACTGTGAAAGCTTTGGCAACATCTAAGTTAGAATTCCATAGTAAATCTTAGCAGAACAGTTTTTAAATGGTCTCCATACCTCATGGAATCTGAGAATGTTGGTTTTAGACTTAATGAGAATTCTTCTTGTGTAAATAACCAATAAAGTGTTGTCTGATTAGGAAGTGTGTAGAATTTTGTGTAGTATTAGTATCATCCAAGAATGAACAGTCTATACAGTTATTAAAAAATTTAAACTAGAACAATTAAACCAATAGAAAAATAAATTCCTTCAATTCATGCAATTACTTTCAGGATCCTTTATAGTAGAAATATATATCTTTTGCATTTGTAGGATGCCTTTTCCTGAAATTAAGCAAGATGTTGGCTGTAGTGTGTAATAACTTCCTGATGCTTTGGAGGCTTCAATTTGGTCATGTGGAAAACAACTATAACTGTTTCCTCTTAGTTACTTAGTTTTTATGTTTCTATCCATGTGAAACAAGATGCCAGTTCATCTGCAACTTGCCTTGCTTCTGCAGATTCTTGTGATGCCTATTGCTCTACTTAGGAATGTTAAGGAAGTGTTGGGTTTAGCTAGCTTTGTAGTTATTGTGATAAAAAAAAACAGTAGTTACTTGCTTTCTGTGAAGCCAGCAATAGATTTGTCTTATGTACGTCGGGCTCAGATCATGTTTTAGTCAGTGAATTGGATTAAATTCTTACTGTCCATGGATTTTGGCTCTCAGCATTAGTGGATTGGTAATTGATATTCTCAATTTTAATATCCAGTTTTAGCCATATGGCATACCATATTGTTTCAAAAATTGCATTTAGTGCTACTGTGTTGCTAGCAAGTTGAAATGAAAAATCACGCATTCATGTGGTTGAATTATACTTAGATGAGTTGTCTTTGGAGTCTTTAATACCTATGTTAATGACATTATTTTGGGTATTGTCGGCCCGCCCTCCCCCCCCCCCCCCCCAGTATTTTACTGATTTTGTTGGGCGGGGGGAAATATCTATAATCTTGAAAATAACTCGCTCATGTTAATGGAATGTTTCTTAAATATATGATTGAAGATAAAGTAGAAAAAAATTAAGGGAGTCTCTTGCTTGAAGTGCAGACTCAAAATGAAAAGAATACATATTCCATTCAAAATGTTTTTTTTCTCCCCACTGATAATGTTGGAACTAGTATTAGCCAAGGTCGTGATAAAAAACAAAAATACCCCCAAGCCCCTATGTTTCTATTTAACATAGTATCTCAATTTATTATTTCTTCACAGGGTGTCTAGTATGCTGGGGATTTTGTGTGCATGGATTTGTTTTTCACCAAACAGAAATGTATGCAGAATCCATAGATACTTGAGCCAACTGGTAGTTCAGCAGAACATTAAGAGGTTTTTAAAAGCTCTGAGCTGGCCATGAACAGTACCTTTACTTCAGATGCCAAAATAATCAATGTACATTACTGTGGAAGGCTTTCTTCCACAGTACAAAAATATGGACACTCCAAAATAGGTTTTGAAGCAGAATACTGCATTTTTATTAAAGCACTAGCTGGGTTCTAAGTAGAGTGAAAGGAGATGGTTAGCCTTTGAACAAAAACACGCATTTAAAAGTATTTTTGGGAACATAAAGATCAGATGTTCTTGGCCTGTTTTTTAAACAGCTGACCTTCTAAAATGTGTTCTTCACAATTAATAGCTTGTAAGACTATATTCATTTGTATTAAATGGCCATTCCATTTATTAGAGTGATACTAAATGTGCTACGATGTGTTAGTCTCTTGAAATACAGTGAAATATTTCTGTTTGTCTGGAAGACTGGTTGGAACCTTGAGTGTACTTGGTATTAGGGGCTAATGCTTGCCTTGCCCGGTTTATTCTTAGACATCCAGGAATCTTCTTTCTTGAACCCAGCTAGAGAGTAATGACATGACAATATTCACGCATGCCATCTGGAAATGGTGAAGATGAGGTGTCAGCCTGCTGTGCATATCTTACCTGTGCATATCTTATGCTCAGTGTTACTGGAGATGCTGTAGTTAGATGCCTACATGGTAATTTGTATGTGTAAGCCAAAACAAAAATTTTTTTTGGAGACATCATGGAAGTGTGATTTGTAGGGAGTCTTGGAAATTATAACTTTAAATTCTGTCCAGAGTTTTCAGCACTGGCCTGGACACTCAGTTGTTTGGTTCTCAAAATTTTTAACTGGTGGAAAATAAGGATCCCATAGAAAATGTTACACATTGACCTGGTTATTGGTATTTTAGGTCATTGGGGTGAGGGGCGTGAAATGACAGGATACAGGAATAACTGCTTGAGAAAGCAGTTACTAAACAAATACTTCAGTTGTTTAGATGTTCCTGGATTGGATGTAAGCATTGTTGAAATCCAATACAAATAACTATAGCACACTTAAAATGGGAGTGCTTTAGATGTTGCAGACGTTCAGAAGACCTGGCTTTGGATTAATGGCTGCCCTCTGTCAGCTATTCCATGGTAATTATCAGTGGCTGCACTCTTAATAAATGCAAGGTTATTCAAATAAGCATACCGTTTTTCAGGGGGGACCAAATTAATCCAAATATCTCCAACTCAACGTGAGCCGAAAGGGTGCATATACATGACTCTTGTGGGTCAGCTGATGTTGGAAACTTGCTTGTGAGTCTGAGCCCTGTTTGGCTGGTGAACAAGCAGAATCTGTAGGTTAATACCAAGATCTCTGAGATTTCTTACTGGCTTGAATACTCAGGTAGACCTTGTTTTAAAATTATTTTTTTTCCAAATTTCTTTGACTAAGGAATTGTTGAAAACAATTTCAAAGACAAAAGGTATTTTTGTCACTCGTCACAGACTTATGAAGATAAGAGCTATAGTTATTTTATTTCATGAAGCTGAAGGGTTAAAACTTGATTTTCCTGTGCCATGTTGGTTTTGGAATCCTAATAATGCAGAAGTGAAAATGAGGCTGAAGACCTGAAAAAGGTGATCTGAGGGAGCTTAAAGGAGACAAGATAGAAGGTAGTTCTGTAATTGACAGTTGTAAAGACAGGCTAAATCTTCAAATTATTTTTATCGATAGTATTTAGAACTTGATGAGGGGGAAAATCAATAGCAGGGTAAGGCAGTGAAGGGAAAGAGAGTGATTAAAGATCTAGTTGACATTTTAATATGAAATGTGGTTCATTTCTGTAAGTAGTTTGCATGAAACCGCTTCGTTAAAAATGTTTATTTTATTTAAGTAGAATTTCAGCCTGTCAGATTACTACAATTTCTAAAGGTCCTATGTATGGAAAAGAAACATCTTCTGTATGTTAGAAGGACGAATTGAATTGTAAATAGCTAAATACTTTTTTTTTTTTGTATGTCCTTACATTGCTCTGAGGAAGGTTTGCCTAAAATTTCTTGCCAGTTATGTTTATCATGTTTTTCTCAGATGAGAATATTTTTGATGTCATCTTGAAAACTGCAGTAATGCCTGTCAGCACTCCAAAAAAAGACAATATTAATTATCTGTGATAGTTTAGATTGGTGGGGTTTTTTGAAGCTTTATGTAATGTGGGCCTATATTAAAAACTATGTAAAGATTTTTCTCGCTATATTCAACTCTTTTTCACCCCCTAGGGAAAGGGGGGGGGGGGGGAAGAGTAAAACCAAAAAACTTCTCTGTGGAAACTCCTGCATGCTGTCTGTCAAAGTAGGTGTGAGATTTTTAACAGGTATCAGTGATGATATTGCTCATCTTTTTTACAAAATCAAATTGTATTGAGTACAGGGGACTAATTAAGAAATTCCACAAAGCTTTCTGTATGACTTTCACAAATATGAACACCCACAAAGTTGACATCATTGACAGGAAAGCAATGCCTTACCTCTGTGGCTTGATTTTTTTTCTTCCATTATGGTAGACTTTAGAGTAGATGATGTAGTTATTTTCTTTTTTTTGTAAGTAAGACAAAGAATATCTGCTTAACTACTGCAGGTGAGCTGTTCTGTACATTTTTGCTTTCTTTCTGTTTTTCTGGCTGCCTTGCCTATCTTGGGCTGGATGTAGGGAACCATATTAAAAGTCGGATCAGTAACATGTGCTTTGTGTTCATCCTGAGATTTTAGGATTTATTGAAATCTGTCAATAAATATATGTTATCTAAGATAATTTGCAAAACCATGGAGCTATTTCAGAAGCTGGATTGGTTTTGTTTTATTTCTTTGAAATGCCAAAACAAGTCTCCAACACTGCTCTGACAGAATTGTTAATTGTGCATTTCAAAAATTGCAGTTGAACTCTTGCAGAAAATATGTGCCCAGTATTAATACTGTATGCTGTACTGTGTTGTAATGAGAACTTTCTCGTTGGGACTTAGGGTATATTTTACTAGACTGTTTACCTACTGAGCAGGCTGTTCAGCTTGCAAACATTTTTGGAGGTTATGTGGTATACTTGTATCTGTCCAGATGTTGTGCCTTGCAAGCTGTTGCCTGAGGTGTTGCTCCCCTGTAATTGGTGGGGAATGTGGCTTTATTCTGGAATTAGAGAAATTGAACTGCCCTGGTATACTCTTTTAAATTTGGAACACTTTGTATTTGGTTCAGCTGTTTGACTTATGTAGGTATTTGAAGGATTTGCCGGAACAATTGAAGGATAAGAGGTGGGTCAAAGCTCCAAAGTTAAAAGCATACAGAAAATGGTAGGCATATGCCCTTTTTTGTTAATGCAGAGATCTTAAAACTCAATGCTTAGTCATCTTCGCTACTGAAAGACCAGGCAGAAATGTTCAGTTAGTAAGCAGCATTGACCAGATGTCCCCAAAGTTAGTTTGATATGTGTGCAAAACTAATATATTCTAGTGAGATCTTTGTGGTGAAAATTAGTGCAGCCAGTCTGTTTTTGCCATAGATGTAAAGTTCTGTTCCATTTATTTAAATTGTTGAGCTGATCCATGTTAGTTAACACCAAGTGGTTCAAGGTATGTGTTGAACATAGCAATGCTTGAATCTCAAAATTTAAAAAAAAAGCAAACACCATGAGTTATAACTGCATAATACAAAACTTAATGTATGTTTTGTTTCCAGTAAATGAAGTGATAGTGTGCACCAAAGCAGGCCTACATGTGCTTCAAGATGCTGAGAAGAAATCTGTTTATAGGCCTCTTGGATTTTTCCAGTTTAGTTCCCAAAACTGTTTTCTTCAGATAGCCTAGCAAATGTGTTTTGAGGGTGGTGTGGTAATTTTTTTTTCTATTTGCCTAGAAAAACAAAGTCTATGTGATAGTCTGCTGAAACCTTTGGTACTCAGAATAAGATTTTACTGTACTAATTAGAGCGTTCTCTTTGTTAGAACATATGTTTGATATTCCTGTTGCACACTCTTTGTGAAGTGGTAAAATACTGGAGATACACTGCTGCCTGTTTAACAAAGGTGTTGCCTGTACAGAGGTCAAGGATGGTTCACTTGATGCATGTGGCAATTTAATTGTGCTTCAGGTTACTAAGTCCTGGATTTCACTACAGGTTGTCAGATATTATCTGGCTAGTGCCTGTCAACTTGTTGTAGAACTCAGTATACAGTACTTTAGTTAAAAGATGGTATAATATTTAAAGAAAATTAAATAATACCGAACAGCAACAATTTAACAGATTTAAAGTCTTGACAAAGTGTGTCTTTAACAGATGCTTGAGACGTTGGGGAAGTGCGTTTTCATGTATGAGAACTTGAATATCGTAGAAACTTTGCACAGTGAAGTCATGGGTTAGTTCAACTTGCTGTCTTCCTTTTTTTCATGTGCCTATAGACAATAGGTGAAGCTTCAGCATTTCAGGAAATACTTTGGTTTGTCCTACAAGAAGATTCATTACTGGTATGTGGGGAAGGCAGAACTTGTGCAGAACCTGTGTTTGCAGCTTTAATACCTGGGCTTAGTAGTTCACAGGTGTGAGTGGTTAGGTATCTGATTATTCAGTCTTATCAGTCGTCTTTGACATCCTGTAAATTCAGGAGATCCAAGGTTAAATCATGGAATTATTTCAAAAAGAAAAAAACCTGTATCCTTTAAAAGCAGAGTAGAGTGTCTGGAAGACACAGAGAAAACATGTTATAAACACTATAAACTCAGAAACTTTGAAAATAGAATGAAGTTCTTTGAAAAATTATGGAAATCTTAGTCAATTCCTTAGATGTGAGAAGATGCCCAGTTATCTTCATGTTTGTTTCTAGTCTGACTCTTCTCTCTTCCCTTTAACTCTTATCAGAAAATGGAATTCATACTACATCAAGCTGCTTTGTGTTTGCTACCCTGGAGATCAAATATATAAAAGCTTTTGAACGTATTTTCTTGAGATAAATAAGATGGGATGTGAAGCTGTGTCACCTAGCTAGCAGTGCCTACCAGTTCACCTGGATACATACTGTGGAGAATTCAGATTTAATTTATTTGTTTTTGATTTCTCAGTCTAATTTATCCTGTAGTAATTTTTCTGTTCCATATCCTTGCTGTTGTGAATTAAACTTAAAAGGGCTCACTCTGGGGAAGCCAGTTATTGCTGCCCTCTGTCACAAAAGGTGGCATAGACATCTGCTGTTCAGCAGCTGCCTTGCCAGTTCACAAATTGGCATTTGAGGAAACCAAGATGGGCAAACGGTTTATCATCATACCCTGTGCTGCAAAACTGTGATAGTTTGGCTTTTAGGTAATGAGCAGCTTGGCTCTTACAAAAGATGGAGGAACCTATACAAGCAAGCTTTTCTAAGTGGAAGCTGGAGCTGGAAGCAACAGTAACTGTTGTTTTTCCCCAGTCAGAAACTGTAATACTCTGTATAAGGTGTAAGTGGCCCATCTTCAAAGCTTTCTCCCCTTCTGTTTTTAAAGGACCAAGCTGATACATTGTCTACTGCAGTTAGTGTTTGCTGTTTTAAAAACAAACTCAAAACCACTCTCCCTTCAAAAACCCACATAGTTTTGCACTACAGTAGTGTCCAGGGTCTCCAAATAAACATGAAGCAGTGCTTGTATGAAGGGGTGTGTGCAGAGGGTTAGGAAAATCAGTAAAGAACCTTAAGAGTAACAGATTTCAACTAACTATACTGGCTGCTGGCTTTGTTTAAAGCAGACTGTGCTTTTTTGACTTCACTTTGCATGTATTTTTTTCCCCTGAAAATAGAAGGGATTGTCTTTTCATGTTTTGTCCGTCTTAAATTTCCACCCTGGCTCCAAACCCTAGTAGTACTCTACTTGTTTTCTTTTTATCAAATTTTCCTCCATTTTGATCACCTAACTGAATGCATAATACCTAGAGGAGTACAACTGCTACTTAAAGATTAATGCCAGAAATTTTAAGAGGGTTAATGAAGTATTATGGAAAGAAGAACATCCAAGTGTGAGAGCAAATGTTTCCTGCTGTACCTTCCTGCTTTCTGTTGTGATACCGTCTCTGGGCTGTGTTGTTGCATTGTGTGTGTTCCCAAACAACAGTTCTTAGTCTAATGGCTTCAAGGTCTCCTGTGTTACTCTACTTTCCAGTCTGTCAACCTTGCTTTTCTTGTTCCTGTTCTTCTGTACCTTAACTTACCATGTATCTACAGTACATATCAAAATACAGTCACTGCTGGGAGAGATCAGTGAGCTACTAGGGGTATAAATCATTGCTATCAAAACCAGTGGAACTGCTTGCACTTTGATTACAGATGGGTTATGTTGATTGCAGAGCTAAAGAACAAAGTATTGCTCTGTCTAATTTTGTGGAAAAAGAATAGAGAAGTCATGCCATATTTTAATCTCTACTGAGTATTCTTTTATCTGCATGATGCATATAATACATTTTGTTTAGTTTTAAGGTCCACTGAAATACTTTTTATCTTCAGACTGGTGCCAAGAAGTGGTTATTTCATGGTGTAGCTTAACTTCTTTCTAATAGTGCTCTGTTAATCTCTTACTGAAGATCAGTGTGCAGTTTGAACACCTAAATTCTTATTTCAATGAAATAAATGTGTTCTTTTTATTAATTAGCTGAAGCTTGGATAAGATCTTTAACATGGTTGTAAAGAATGAATATTTTTCTTTTAGATGATCTCTGAAGCTGTCTTGTACAGTCTGTAGCAGACACACAAAGAATCTTATTGAACAAAGAGTTCAAATGTCTTAACTACCGTATTTTTATTGGGGGAGGATGTGATCGTAGTTACAGTGAGAAGGTAGTCATTAAGGCTTGTCCACGCTGTCTCTAAGATGCAGTGCCTTTGATGCTATTGGACTTTTTTATTAGTAGTCTTTTTATTTTTTATAAAAACTTAATAGAGTAAAGCTTGCTTACTCTCTTACAAGTCTTTCTAAGTCAGAGCAGAAAGATGAATCCATGTTACTGAAGTACTCTTTCAGTACTTTTTCAGATCCTACAGTGAAAGGCATTTTGGGCAGAACTCTCAATCCGTGTGGTAAAGCACAGTTCAGATTTGATAGAATATAAATTATCTTCCTGCTCCTGGAAACATAATCTGTTTTTCATTAGTGTTTTGGGGGCCTTAGCATAGTGAAACATGTAAGCATGTGAGTATCTCAATTAAAGTCTGTTTCTACATGTGTGGATGAGGGGGATGCTCTCCAGAAGCAAAATTCTCCATAAAAGACCATGTTATATCCGTAAATGCCTCCCTTAGCTCAGGGATAAGGGTATGTTGATTTGATAGGCTGTTTCTTCTAATTTCAAATGGTTTGACTTTTAAGGATATACAAAATAGTACTGCTAAATGTAGCATTCTGGAAGTTACTTTTTTTTTTAAAGGGTGTAAATAGGAAGCAGCTGATTCTCCTTTGACTCAGTTGACTCTTTACTAGCTGGCATATGTAGAATGAAATGGATGATTCAGCTTCTGTTGATAAAATAGTTGAGCTGGAATTTTTGGAAATACAAAATACAATAATAGGAATTTCTACTAATGTTTTGTGCTTTTGCATGTACACAGTCTTACTGATGTTGTTTCGTGTCTTAATTTTGCTATTTTCGTTTCTGGCTTTTGTATTGTAAATAAGTGATCACATAGTGCATTTCCTCCTCTAATATAATAAATTTTTTAGTGAAGGTCTTAACGTACCTACTGATGTCACCATAATGGTAATATCTGAAACAATACATGATTTTTAACAAGGTTGAGAAGATAATGCCGGTACAGATGTCTTGGCAAGCAGAGCTGAGAGGAATATCATTCAGGCTTTTGGAAAATACTTGTTCTTCTCATACCTTTAACCCCCAGACAGTGGCAGTTGATCCACCTGATGGATTTTACTGTAATCTTTGGGATTTTGGTGACAGGATGTGGTGTAATCACTCACCTCTGTGCCAGGTTTTGCATCTAGCCATTCATCTGCTTGTGAATTTGGTGCAACATGTTCCAGTCACATGCTGTGCTCTCCTCAGCACTACTGTGAAATATCTGGGGAGAGCTTGAGCAGAGAGCATCATCGTGAGAGAGAAATGTATCAATCTTCATGAGGACTTCTTGAACATATTTAAATCACAGAAAATGACCCGAGGACCTACTGGAAAATTGGTATACCCAAAAGTGACTTTTGAAAAAACAGTCTTTGGAAACTTAATGAGAATTGGCAAGAATTATGTTTCTTAATAGGATTGCATTTTAGTATAGTCATGTTCTTAAATTGTGGATTACAAACTTGTTTTGATACCTTAATAAATGTTTCTAATGTTGACTTTTACTAAAAAGAAACAAGTATATATATTCAGGTGTGTAATGTGTTGTCATGTGTTACTTTGCAATTCTGTCACTGATTTGTTACTGGGATGATGTGTGAACTGGTCCTACAACAGTATGCTTCCATTTCCAACTTCTAGGAGAAAATGTACTGTGTGTAGCTTGTGTTTGGAATGCCCTAAACCTGCCACCTGTAGATTCAGCTGATCTTTATGAGAAATTACGTGTTTTCTGAAAAGGTAATATCCTGATCATGTGGCATTACTTTAGGTCCTCTGGAGAAGAAATAATGGATTTCTTGTTTTGTTTTGTGTGGGTGTGGGTGTATGAGAGTACATTGTTTTGTTCACCTCTGCAAACACGTTGCTGGTGACATTTCACACTGGCAGCCTTGCTATCTGTTGGATTTGTGCTATAGTTTTACCCTTGGCTTTTTCCCCTTTTGCTTCCTTAACACTTATAAATCCAAACTATGAAACTGGTATTATTACTAGCAGCTTTCCAGATAACTCCTGCTATGTATGTGGGGTTTTTCCTCTCTTAAGTAAAGGTTTTAAGCATTCCTGATGCTAAAGGGCTCATGTAAAAAAAACCTTATTTCCTAAAAAAATTACGAAATAACTTTACCACAATTCCAAGGGGATATAAATAGTTACTGTGATTAAAAAAAGATATTGGAGGGAACAATAATATCTGGACAAATGGCACAAAGCCTAGTGGATTCATATTAGTGGGCCTGAGGAAGTAACTAAAACCTTTTTGATTTGTCTCTTGCAGTTAAAGTGCAGAGTGGTTTGCAGTGTTTTGTTTTGTTTTTTTTAGCCAGTAAGATTTAGGTTTTGATTCTGCAGCTCATAAATAGTTGTGTGTTAGGAGAAGATGTTTGGATCCAACCACCTTCAGTTACATAGTTTTACTTTTATAGCTACTTCTGTAGCTATTAGTTCTAAGTAGTAAGAAATATGGTGTGTGTCAGTAGTCTTAAGAAGGACAGTGATATTCCTGTTGTGCATGTTCTCTGCCCTGTTTAGGTAAACAGAGATTGTTGTCAGTTTACAAATGAAGTGAAAATACTAGTACAAAACTGGAGGTTAATGATAAGAACTGAAGGAAGCAATGAAAGATGACAGCTGAAGTAGAAACAATTGTTCAGTTGCTATAAAGCTCTGCAGATAGAAGCATCTAGTAATAAATGCTTAGTCATTTCTGTGTTGGTTAATTAATAGTAATACATTCTTCAGTGCTGCCTCAGTTTTGTCTTCCTGTCTAAAGGGATATGTCTAGTATGAGGCAACAAAATTGATTTTTGTTTAAGGGGATACTTGACTGTGAAGTGACAATTTTCAGTAACTTATTTTTCTGATAAATGTAGCTGGAATTTATGCACAAGCAGGTTCTAAGTTTTCCTGACTTACTGTGGGTTTTTTTGGTTTCTTTAATTGTAAGATCAGGGAAGAAGACAGTCAAACCCATCACTGGCTACTTTGATAAAATTGATGCAGTTATCAGTAGGTGTGTTGCTCTTCAGAAGGAGTAATTAACAAGCGATAATTTTGAACAAAGGAATAAAACCCAGAGTATTGGCTTTTGACAGTCTTAATAAATAACTGTTGAAAACTTATACTACATATCACTAATTTTTGTTCTTAAAATAAGCAAGCTTCCTATGCCTGCCACTTATCAGGGAGTGTTAGAATGTTCTTAAATGTGAATTTCTTTCATGCAAGGTAGAAAGAAGAGATGTAGTTAGGAAATCTTGAATTGGGGTTGCTAAAGTAGCAACACTTACTACTGTTTGTGAACTACTTCAGAGAATCTCCTAAGACCCCTCTTCTTTTTTTTTTTTTTTTTTAAGCTTTTAGATTTAGGCATTTGTTAAACTTGTCATCATCAGTTCTTTTTTTTTTTTTGACATAAATTCTCTGCTATACCTAGAATTAAGCTTTTAATAATGCACATAGCTTGCAGATGCATTTAGAAAGGATTAATGAAGTGACCTGTTACAGTCCAGATTTTTATGCTTAGGTACTGCATCAGTATGATTTTTTTTTTTTAATGTAGGTCATGGGATTAGCATCACGAAATGTGAGTATTTTGGCAACATAGGGATGCTGTCTTGCATGAAGACAGGTTGAGTTTGTTCACTGTTGGTGGCAGAAAGAGATGGTCCACTTCACTACAAAGCTGTTTATTGCAAGCATATGTACCTGCCGTGATCTTAAGCATTGTTGTCTGCTGTTCAGTATTCTATTTTGCAGAAGTGGTAAATAATCCAAAAGGTTTATTTTTGAATACTTCTTAAGAATAATGAGTGATGAGTTGTCAGGTCTTAGAAAATTTGGCCATGCAAGTGAAAGCTGATGCATGTATAGCTAGTTTGGTGATTTTCAGTAGATGCTGTGTTGCTTTACCTTGGTAATATTACAGAGGTAATAACCTCTGGCACATAGGAATTTGCACATAGAAGTTAACTCTTCCGTGAATTGTTCTTATTCTGTAACGCTTTTGGAAGAGACAACAATGCAGTGTTTCACTGAGACAGTAATTCATATTTGGGACTTTGAATGTGAAACTGTCTCATTGAATTGGGGCTTTTCAGGGTCTTGCAAGGTTTCTAAATGCATTAGTATCTGGTTTCTCCCTTTAATTTTCTGAAACGAAAGCTTAATTTTTTTATTTTTCTTTTTTCTGAGTACTAGCAGTTATTAATGGTGGATGGGGTTTGTTGTGTGTGTTTTTTTATTTTGTTTGTAAGATTCTGAAGTGCTAAAATTCCTGTCCTTGCTACTTAGCTGAAGTCAGTTTGATGGAAGGCCATGGTGACTGGTCAGAAGCTGTTCCACGTAAATATGTTATGCCTGGATTTTCCTGTTGTACGTACTGTCTTTTTTGAATAACATTACAGGATGAAGGAGTGTAGCCAGAACTTTGATAGGACCCTAGAACTGACCTTTATTCTTTAGGCAGCAATTTTGCTGTGTTCTATGCAACTATGAGAAATTATTTTTTTACCCTTATGCAGTCTTCTAGATATGTGAAGCAGAGTATGTACAAAGTTTGGGCAAATTGTACAAAAATGTACAAATTTATTCAGGAAGAAAGCATTTCTAGATTTCTGCTACTGGAAATGGGGTGGGAAGGACATGTCATTTAAAGATCATAGCTCCTAATAGGGCTGCAACTTTATAGTGTTAAGTTATGAGTGGAGCTTTGAATGTATTTTCCTCAAAATCTTGTGCATGGGGGAACAAGCAAAGGATTTAATTTACCAGAAAATCTTAACTTTGGACAGAGCAAACACAACAAAACTAGTTTTTCAGAATCTTGCATTAGCAGGTATTCTGCAGGGGGTTTATGCACAAAATCTCTTCAAGTATTATCAGCAGTGACCCACCTAGAAAGCTGTGTAGTTAAATGGAGACCTGTAATTCAAGAATTAATGGAAATTTGTTAGGTCTTTAACCAGCTAATGTAACCATTGCATAATGATCATTAACATGTGTCGACCTGATATTACCGTGTTTTGTGTGTACTTCACACTAATACATGGAAAAATGTCTACTGAGCACAGTAACTGCTTCAGCTGGAAACTTGGCAATTCTTCCACACAAGAAGCAGCCAATACCTCCCACAGAAATGGTCCAGCCACGCTAGCCTTTGACTACAGAAGTGTTTTCACTAAGTTTTCAAAGGAGTTATACAATCTGGCATTGTCCCTACTAGGGCAGTCTGTTTTGCAAACCTGTTAGTAAGGTATTGCTTGCTTTTCAAAGCTTGTGTGCTTGGAAATTATAGACGCAGCAGATGATTCCCACAAAGAAGGCTTCAAATAAATGAGAAGAGGTTGTATCCATTCACTTGAGTATATTTAGATTTATGAATTTGTAATTATTATCTTATACTTCCACAGGCTGTCCTTCAAAGCTGTTCATGTAGGAGGTGACAGCAAAGACTAAGCTTTCTGCAATACAGATCTGTATTCCACAAGAAAAGTCTGAACAAGAATTAACTCTTGGAGAAACACATATGCATGCAGATAGCAAAACGTCCTTCAAGTTTCTAGCTATCTGATGGAACTGTTTATATTGATAGTTAGGGCCAAGTCATCAAACTGAGGATAGGTCTTCTCTCTTTTATTTATACAGAACAGTCTTGAAGCATAGCTTTAAATTTCAGCCTTCTAATTACTGTTGCCTGATGGCGTAATGGGAATTTCATGTTGTTGGCAGTGATTTGGAAAGGTGGTGTAATCTCTTGGGCATCAAGATACTGTTCTGTGACAACAGTAATCTATGTAGACTATAAGAAATAATTTTAATAAACTAACTTGCAGTTCTTGGTCTCATGGACAACATCTCTGCCATGTAGTTGATAATGTTAGAATGGTGATAAGTGTTGGGTACCTGCCAACATACAGCCATCCTTGCTGGGTATAGGATGCATCCTGTTCAGGTGGGTGCATGCTGATAAGGAAGATACACCAGCATAGCAAAGTAACTTCATTTGAAATTGTTGTTTTATCTAAATAATAATACTGATGTTTGCTAGTAGGTTTTTGGTTTTTCCCCCTCTGGTCAAATCGTATCTGATTGAATGCCTTGGATAAAACAACCTTATGTGCCACTCTTGCAGGAGGATGTGGTGTGCAAGAAATTTTTAAGATTCAGGTGGTGTAATGGTCATGGAAGCTAGTTTTTACTAGTGTTGGTTAAGATCTGTTTTAAACTACATTGACAAAGCCTCTCAAAGTACAAGTGTATATAGAAGACTGGACACACTGATAAACCCCCTCTCTGAGCCTTCTTCAGGCTGAATGTATTTTTCAGCCTCTCCTCATGAGATGCTCCAGTCGCTTAAACATCTTCGAGGCCCTTTGCTGGACTGTGTCCAGTAGCTCCATGTCTCTCATGTACTGGGGAGCCCAGAACTGGACATGGTACTGCAGATGTGGCCTGAGTGGTGCTGAGTAGAAGGGAAGGATCACCTCCCTTGACCCACAGTGTTCT
>JAVJGJ010000037.1:106208050-106239919 GCA_035590215.1 Microhierax caerulescens
ACTTAAATTCCTGTTGTAAATGTAGGAAAAAGGAAAATATGTTGATAGTGTAGATTCTCAAACTTTGAGAATCTGAAGGCTGCATGTAGAACACAGAAACATTGATTCCATGCGGGTTTTCTCTGTCAATTTTCAAGACTGAGATGTTAGTTGTATGGCTACAGTTTTCCTGAAGTCAGAATGGGTTAACATGCAGGTGTTCCATCACATGGTTCTGTAATATTTAGCATTGAAATTGGGTACTTGCAAAATTATTTTTATAGTGCTAATACCTGAATTGAGTATGCTGTACTGTACTTCAATGGTTTCAAGTACCTTGGCCTTGATAGTGGAGGCAAATGCCTTCACAAAAACAATCCTTCTTTTTTTTGTGCAATAACTGTATTTACCTCCTGTCTCCTCTCTAGGCTTCTAGTTAGTGCCTCCCAGGATGGCAAACTTATAATTTGGGACAGCTATACTACAAACAAGGTAAGACTTGACTGGAGAGTTGCTATGTAATTCAATTGCAAATACAAAGGAAGGAAATGTTGCCTGTTGTATGATGGCTGCATTACTTCAGTGGTCCCAAGACCAAATTTTGAATTGTCCAACACAATGAAGTTTGTATTTAAAGAATATAGCAGTATCTTAAGTGCATTGTGTATAGAAATGTGCACCACAAATGGAAAACAGTGGAATACTTAATTCTAGAGAAGGTTTTTATTTGTTTTGGTACTGCAGAGAAAGTGGTCAACAGAGAGCAAGAAGTAATCGGCAGGTTGCCCCAGAATGGTCAGAGGTTCAAGCACAGCTGTAGTAATTTGGTGTCTGCAGTTAAGTATTGAAAGACACTGTGTATATATAATGGGTCATCACTTTCTGGCTGCAGTCACATGATGCAGTTCAGGATTACTTTTGCTTTCATATGACAGTGATTGGTATTTTCTGGTTATGGTTACTGTATCAGGGCTATCAACAATTCACACATTGCCCCTTTAAATTGGGTTGACAGACCTGTTCAAGTCTGTTGTGTGTGTCCAGGAGCAAATCCCAGATGTGAAATTAATGAATCCATAACTTCACTAAAGAGTAATAATACTGCTTGTAAAAAAAACCAAAACAAAATAAAAACTTCTGGTTTTGCCTTCATCCTTCTCCTTTGACTTCAGCCTGCAGGTAAATGTGACCTAATTACTGTAACAAGTGAAAGATAAGCTAGTAAAGTAATCACCGTATACCATGATTTCTATATTAGTACCTTCAATTCTTACATGAATACTAATTAATCCATGGCAGCATCAAGAGGCAGAAGGCAGCTTTCTTAACTGGGGGGAATGGAATCGGAGGTTGTTACTAAACTGGTAAAAATTTTTACTAGAATCAGAAATAGAGCTGTTCAGCTGCAAAAACATCTTCCCCCCCATACCTCTTGGCAGCATTGATTCTGTGAAATAGCAATTGGGATGAAAACAAAAAAACACCACTCCAGAAGAAGTAAAAAAACTCCAAACAACCCCCCAAAAAAACCCAAACAACAAACCATCAACCCTCTGGAACAATAGATAGCCAACAGCTTGATGTGAAACAGTGTTAAGCTTGACCAGGTAGCACCTGGAAGCCGCTAATGTAATAGTGCTTGAATGATAGCCTGTGGGTGTTCTTTTGGCAGTAATACAGTTGTCTGCAAGCTTTTCCTGATGATAAAATAAAATGATTCAAGTTGAATATTCTGATTAGTTCTTTGGTAGAAGGCTTCCAAAACCAAGCTGGTTTTAGTTCAGGGTGGTGGTGGTGGTTTAACTGCTGATTGCTGCAGGATCACTGATTACTGTAGCAGCAGAAGAATATACAGTAATCTTTACTGTTTACTTAAATGCCAGAAGATTGTTAATATTGCATGAAATTTCACAATATCTATAAGGATATGATCACTTTCTTAAAGATGTTCTGAACAAATTTGAAGGATGAATGCAATGAGTTTACAAGATAGAACAAGTTTAGCTTTGATAATTTTTTTAGCAAGTTCTTTGAGCACAGCATGACAAGGAAACATGGGGTAGTTATTTAAATGTGAAGCTTGATTGCTTGCAGTGGGTTTCCAAAGAAGGATTTAATTGGCAGTGAAAGTAGCGATTTCCTTACTTGTTCATTCATAGCATAGCATCTAAGCCTGGAATTGGCAGTTCTGCTGACTGTACTTGGATGTCAATATTTTCCTGAATCTATAATAAACCAATAGTAATCAGAGTACTGAAATGAAATAATTTTGTTTTTACAAAAATTGCTGATTAAACTGAATGCAGGAAAGGCAAATGTGAGGTATTAATTACGTCATTACAAGTAATGATGAGCCTGGTGAGCTATATATGCAAGTTACCCTCAAAATAGTTCGATACTCAAACAGCCAAAGACTTCACTGTTTTCTTCTTGTCCTTTTGACAAAAAGATGATGTATATCCTGAGAGAAATGAAAAACTTCCTGCTGATTAATTACTGAACCAGTTGTTTTGCAGATGAAATACATTAATATATTGGTTTCAGGTGCATGCTATTCCCCTGCGTTCATCCTGGGTCATGACCTGTGCATATGCTCCTTCTGGAAATTATGTGGCTTGTGGTGGTCTTGATAACATCTGTTCCATTTATAACTTGAAAACTCGTGAAGGGAATGTACGTGTCAGCCGTGAACTAGCTGGTCACACAGGTGAGTGCCTGTTCAGAATGGTCTGTTACTTACGCACATGGTGAAGATTTAAAAAACAAAACAAAACCCAACAAACCACAACCTTCTAAACATAATTTCCTAATTAAAGAGATATACTTCATTGTTCACCTCTATTTCTCAGGTGGGACCATAGCTGCATACTACCTGTTTTTAAATGGTTTTTTCTCCCTCCTTTTTAAAAATTATTTTTTAAGGTTGATACTCTTTGAACAAAAGAAGTATAATGAGAATGTTGTTTAACTTTTCATAAGCAAGACAGCTGCCTTCTGGTGGAGCTATTTTTTTTTAGTTGCAGAGATGTGATGTTGCTGCTGCTTCTGTTTTTCCCTCCCTCCCTTCTCCCTAAAATACAATAGACTAATTTTTGCCTTCAGTATCTAAGGTGGGCTTTCTTGTTATTGATGAGACAGGTAGACTTGTAGGCTTTACTTGATGAATTAGGATGTAAACTGTAGCTGCAAAGTTGTCCCAGTGACAGGTGAAGCAACATTTATCTTGTTAGGTAAGAAGGATTGTAGAAACACAGGTGTTAGTTTTTGAAGCAAGAAAATCCCTCATGCTGCTTAAAAGCTACTGTTTTAAGTATTGGGGATAAGTTGAAAGTTTTTTCTGAACAAACCCAGAGACCCAGTGTTGCAAAGTACCTACTAAAGCAAATTCAGTGGTTGAAAATGTTCTCACTTCCCAAAGAATGTACAGTTAACTGAGATGAGCACCATATAAGCAGCAGTAACATGAAAAATGTGAGCTGCTTTTGTATATTGTCTGACAATGGACAGATTGTATTTTTAGTCTTCTGAAAAATTTTCCAAGCCCATTCACAGAGGAAAGCTGGGTGGGTTGTTTCTTGAACTCCGCTGGAAATGAAAACACTATTTATTTACAAGATGCCAAAGTGCCTAATAAAGTTCTCATGTAGTACTGAGCCTGCCACATACATCGGTAGTCTTCTGCATTCTTGTGGAATCAGTAATACCTCCAGCAATCTGAGTGAAGGAATGAACTGTAATTAGGCATTTCTCCTAAAGCTGCAGCTCTGAAGCTGCATGTCATCTTTATGGTCGTCTTGTTTCCGCAAGGACTAATCCAAAACAAAGGTAGCTTGCTCTAAAGGCTATCAGCTTGGCTCCAGAGAAAGCCTCTAACAGTTCTTCAGACAAAATGTCAGGTGGGCTCTGTGCCTTGCTGGTTTTCTCACTATTTAGAGTAAAGAAAATGGTATAGACTGCTCACTGAAGGCAAATAAAGTTACTCAGAAATGAACAGTTATACGATAACAAATTTTTTATACAGAAAGTTAAATGTGAATTAAAGTATACTTAATGTTATTTAATTTTCTTTCAGCTGTTTTTCTTGCAAAGCACAATTTATTGATTTAGAGGAATTCTGTACCCTGTGGGTGGTGTTCAGGGTGTGAGAAAGCAGTGCTGATTTGACCTTCAGATAGTGGTTGTGATATGACCAGTAAAGTGATTTCCAGGAAGGTGCTCTTCTCTTCTCCCCCTGCCTCCTTCCCACCCTTCAGGACACAGGGAAGGTTGGAATGATGTTTGGACACAGAGAGCTTTAGGTTGCAGTGTGTGGCCATGTGTGTATCAAAATACTGAAAAATATTTTTACAATAAAAGGGCATTATTTCTGTTGATATTCTAGCTTCTTAATGGTCTTTATGGTTATAAACTATACAGCTGGGGAAATGTGGGCTTTTACTTAACATGAGAAGTGGGATTTTGCTGTAATACAAGGGATGTCAAAGGAGAACATTTGAGGCCTGACCAGTTTGTGTGGAATCTTCTTGAAGAATGAGCTGCATTTCTGTTCCAGAATTGAACAAAGCCTATAGCTGGAAGCTGATGTTTACAGGTTTCATATTTTGCTGTAGTTTGGATTTTCAGATGTTTGTGGAAACAGAGGTGGCTGGCAGGAAAGACATATTTTGTAATCAGAGTTGTTAGCTTGATAGTTTGGCATGTGGTACCTCAGTACCAAGATGCTTTAGAGCTTTCAGATGAAATTCTTTGATGCCACGGCTGGGAAACATCCAATGTATACGCCCTGTTCTCTGTACTGACCAAGAATGGAGTTTATTTTTTCTCAGTAGTTGCATAATAAGCATAATGCATTTATTAAGCATATTGCATAATAATGCATAAGCATTTGTTGTTCCTGGATGCAGTGACATTACAGATAAACTATTAAGGAAAGTTTAGTGTATACAGTGCAGAGTTACCTATACTTCTCACTAGTTGGCCAGTGGATTCCATGCTTTTGCCTCGCTATGCCCTCTTTCTCTTCTTCCTCCTAATCTCCCGACTCTCTACCAACAGAAAAATTGGCAAGGTGTCTCCAAAAGTTTCTACCCTCTTTGGATAAGCTGCTTAAGTTTTTCTTCTGTGTCACAGGTATCTTTGTTTAGGCTGACTTGCTGTGATGCCAGTGTATCACTGTGCTAGCGTGGTGGTTGAATTAGGCATGGTCTCTAAAGAGCCAAACATTTTTGTTTGTCCAAAACATTGGAGGTTCCTATATAAAGATTGGCTGCGTTTGTATTTTAGGCTTATATAGTAGTTCTTGCTGCATCTTCAGGAGAGGAATAAGCAACATAAGCAAGACAGTATGCAATGTGAAGAGTAATCTCTGGTCTTATTCATCAACTTTTTATTTTGTTTTCAGGATACTTGTCATGCTGTCGTTTCTTGGATGATAATCAAATTGTTACCAGCTCTGGTGACACCACTTGGTAAGCAGTAGAATGTTGATGTGATTGTTGGTAATGACTTTTCACAGCTATACTCTATTGTTGAAGGAAACTTTATTCTTTGTAAACCTAATCGTCACCCAGAAGACTAAATGTGATTGATTATTGTTCATAGGTCATGTTTTATTAGTAATGGAAAAGGTGGACATTGAAATTTTGTTAACTTTGGCTGTTTAGTTATGCCCATGTTCCAAAGAGTCTGGCCTAATTCTTTGTGTTAAGATGGTATGGGAATTTTTTTTTTTTACTATAACTGTTTGGCTTTCAGAAATAAGTGTATTAGACTAATTAGTTTTCTCAAACTTGTTTAGTATTCATTATGTATTATTTGTAAAGTCATTTTGGGATTTTCCTAACACAGAATTTATTTTATGTTGTTATTCAGAAGAGCTCCTAGAAATACTCTACAGTGACAGTAGTTGTTTTTTTTTGAGGAGAATGTAGGTGTATGTCTTAAGTACTAGCTTCTGAATGAAAAAAGACCTCAGTCATTTTTCATGGAATTTTCTATTATATCTAATTCCTAAAAGCATTACAGTTTTCTGACCCAGCAGTTCTTCTAGCAAAGGTTGTGCAATAAATGCTTCTACGCAACGTCAGTCTCTTTGAATGCCCACCTATTAGTCCACTGATTCTGAGTAGCTATTGAATATATGTTTTACGCAAGAATGTTTCTAAATATGTGTTGGTGTTTCTTTTAAAAAAAACAAACAAACCAACTGCAAACAGGGTTTGTTAAAATTATGCTCTTTATAAGAGAGTACAGCTGCTTCAGCTGTAGTAACTGTACGGTTGACTGGTTGACAGTTTGTCCTTGACATCAGTTCAGCTGAGCTTCAAAGTACAGTATCAAAGTATTTGCCTAGTGCAAATCTGCCACCATTCTGATTATAGAAATTAAAAATCTTCCTTAACCGTTTACACCTCTTGTTAGGGAGGTGATGGTGTTCTTTCATCCTTTTATACTCTTACATTATCACTGTAGTAGTGATCTTATTGTGATTTTGCTGGACAAGTGGTGCGGCTTTGAGATGGCAGACATACCAAGGATGTGTAACTTTGTGATTTAAGTTTTTAAAAGGAGAAAAGCTGGCTCAGCTTTTGCTATAGCCTTAACACTGCTGCTTTAAATCAGCCTTGTAGTAGTACTGGGCAATAGTCATTGGCATGTCATAAGAACTTTGTGTATAAACAGCCATGAGTGTTAGTCGTTAGGTTTTTTGCACTGTTTTTCAATTTAAGTCTCTCAATATTTTAAAATTGAAGATAGATTTTAAAATCTTCTGTGTGCAGTTATCCTGTAACATAACCAAATAGTTCAACAAAGAATGTGTGTTACTGCTACTCTCAGTATATTTCTTAATACTTTATGGAATTTTACTTCTTAACAGTGATGTAAATGAACAGATTTAGGCAAGAATTGCAGTCTAGACCTTCTAATGGAGTGCTATTATGTTGATTTTTGCCTTTTAAATTATTCCTTCAAGTGCTCTCTGGGACATAGAAACTGGTCAGCAGACAACGACATTTACCGGGCACACTGGAGATGTCATGAGTTTGTCTCTTGCTCCTGATGCCCGGTGTTTTGTTTCTGGTGCCTGTGATGCCTCTGCCAAACTGTGGGATGTTAGAGAAGGAATGTGTCGGCAAACCTTCACTGGCCACGAGTCGGACATCAATGCCATCTGTGTATGTATCAACTTGAACAAAGGACATGGGATTTATACATTTACATTTCTCTAGTCTTTGCATTTGAGCATGTGCTGTATGAGGTAGTATTATGGCATATTTTATTTAATTAATAGCTTTTGTAGCTGGGGAAAGTGCCTGAAATGTGTGCAACTTCAGACCCATTGTGGTAAATGGAAACAGTGGCTGTTCTTAGTACACTTTTAATCACTTCACTGGTTTTGCCCCTGTCTCAGTAGTGGAGAGGTGTATACTCCTCTTTGCTGCTTTCTTTTTCCACTTGGTCTGTACAAAATGGTATATTCAATAGGACGGAGGAATAGTCTAAAATAATGTGTCTTTTTTTCTTTCTTCCCCTCCCCCGTTAAAAGTTCTTCCCAAATGGCAACGCATTTGCCACAGGCTCAGATGATGCTACATGCAGGCTTTTTGATCTTCGGGCTGATCAAGAACTTATGGTTTATTCACATGATAACATCATCTGTGGCATCACCTCTGTAGCATTTTCCAAGAGCGGACGTCTCCTCCTAGCTGGTTATGATGACTTCAACTGCAATGTCTGGGACACACTGAAAGCTGATAGGGCAGGTAAATGGTTTGGGGTTTAAAAATTATGAACAGTGTGGCATACTGAATGTGTGAGCTGTCGTATGGATGGACCTGGTAGCATTCCCTGTGTCTTTAAAGCTCTGTGACAACCTGTTTTAGGATGACCAGTGATGAAAGTAGTGTAATGGTGTTAATAAATAAACTGCTAAAAGATAGAAGGGAGTAATGGATGCTTGAGAACAGGAAGATTGCTATTAAAAACGAGGGTTTGGAAGTGCAGGGCTGTTTGTTGGGTTTTTTTTAGAATTGATGGCATTTTTTATATATGAACTGTTCAAAGAAATTAAACCTTAATGTTGCTATATATATAAATATTTTTTTTTATTTGTAGCAGTAGCTGTAGAGAAAGCAGTGAAACAGCAAACACTGGAGATTATCTTTTGAGGAGATGAGTATGAAATTTATGGTTCAAAGATAATTTAACTTCAGTTCTTTAAAGTGAAACCTTGTATTAGAAAAAAGGAGAAAAGGTATAAATTAGGCTGCAAATGTTTTGTTACTTGTATCAGAACAGGGGAGGAGAACAAGGACCTACTCTTACCAAATGAAGTGGTCTAGGCTTTTAAAATTATCGTAGGCGGGTTTTAAAAGCAAACAAAAAACCACCAGCCAAGTAGAATATTCTTCCACGTGCAGTTGTGAGTACATTATCTGGTGCAGACTGACTCCTTGCTTTGAGGGGAGCACATACTGCAGGTAGAAAAAATGTACAATCATATAAACCTGGACTATACCAACATAGTTTCCACTGGGTTTGTTAATTTCTGTCTCTAGCAACTTTGTTTTACCACTCGGATTTTATTCTTTCTTTCTTCCAATATTCATGATAGTTTTTATCAGTGCTGAGAAGCTAAAACTGTGGATACTTGGTTCATATATTGTAAAATAGCATTTGGTTCTGTATGCAAGTTATGATGCCAAACACAATTATTTTGGTACTGAAATGCATTTTATGAATCACCCTTGTCTGTGTGTTGAGATGTACAGCTCTAGTTTCTTGTGCTTCTGATTGAGACCATAATTGGGTGTATAAGCTTGCATGGAGATGAATTGAGATAATTCCCTTGATTTGTGTTTAGGTTAGTTTACAGTTGGCTGTATTTAAGTACTGTGAAAACAATTACATGGTTTTCCCTGGTTTTTTCTCTTTGGAAGACCTTCATTAAGAAAAAGAATAGAAGGAGGTGGTGATATTGCTTACCTGTAGGAATGAGAAACAATTCCTTATCCTGATCTGAGTTTATGGCCACATACCCATGAAGTCTCATGCTTTATTCCCAAGTTCTAGAACTGATTTCAACAAGTACTTTGTCAAATGTTCTGCTTACTTGAGATATTCTGAGACTTAAGATTGCTGAGCAGATTTGATACCTCTATTATGCCCCATTCTACATTAAACACCTTAGTTATTTATTCAGTTCAAATGTAGACTGCCTGGCATGTTCTTTGTTTTACCAAATTGCAGCACATAACTAATGTGATAGTAGACCACATTTTAATATATTGATGCTGTATCCACAGTACACTCTAGGTAACCCCACAGTACTTCTCTTAGCTCTGGCAGCTGCCTTCGTATTGCACTGAATTTCTGAAGATGGTATTGTCAGCTCCTTTACTTACAACTTGGCTTTTGCTGCAGAAGGGCACAATTCTGTGCTGAGGCTTAGACACTTATATGGGTCTAACAGGATCTGGAGATTGATGGTGTTACTCGCACAGCATTACTGCTTTTACAGAGTAGATCAGAAATGTTATTTGTTCAAACATCAGGAATCCTTGTGTATGAAGTAGTCATTTTTACACAGACTTTTAGCAGTTAAAAATACTAATTTTGAAACGTTATTAGTTTGTGTAAGAGAGAAAACTGACTTAATTCATTTTCTGTATTGGAGAATAGTAAATGGAGGGGGAAAGCCCAAAATATGAATGAGGAGAGTCCTATGAGCAGTGTAATTGATGCTGGAAGATTAATTTTAAGACTGTCAAGAATATCTTAGCTCAGTGCTGTGGATGAGAAAGAGCTTGAACATAATTCAGTTTTCTTTTTACCTCCTGGAAACCCTTAATTTAAGGGGATAGAGGAAACATTGGCTCCCTTAATTTTTCTGTTTGGTGTCTGGATTCTGGGTTTTTTAATGGTACTGTAATTGAATTGTACCAGATACCCATATTGACAAATAAATTGTATGTAGGAGTTTGTCTTGTAAGTGCTTGTGAATGTAGTAAGATAAAGTTAGATGAAAAATGCTTTAGTGTTCATAACATAATTCAGCCTAACTTCTGATTTTGCACATTAAAAAAATTTGTAAAAATCTAACTGATCTTTATCACTGTGGAGAGGAAATACTATGAGCTGTGCAGTGTGTGGTTATGATTGGTATGACATTGTTAGCAGAATTTTCAGGGCTGTGACTTGACAACTCATGAGAAACCAGTAAAGGTCATAATGTGGGGAATACACAAGGAAAATTTTGGAGTAATGCATTTACTCTATTGCCCTCTTGCAAACCCACCCAATTATATCTTAAGTTTGTGCTTATAAAACCAAAAGCATTTAAAAATTCCAGCTATGTTTGTTCAAGATCTTTGATTGTATGTGTTGACTAATCCCAATGAGTGTGCCTCTTACTGGAACTGAAATACGAAATCATGAAGGTAATGTGTTTGTTACATGTCCTTATTTATAGGTGTCCTTGCTGGTCATGATAACCGTGTCAGTTGCTTAGGTGTGACTGATGATGGTATGGCAGTGGCAACAGGATCGTGGGACAGCTTCCTCAAGATCTGGAACTGAAGCAGGTAGCTGGCCAGTTAATTAAGGCTGTCCTTGTTTGGGATTCAGAATGCTTTTTTCTAGGTCCAAACAGTGCTGTTTTACTTATGCTGCAAGCTTATAGTTCAGATTAGGAAAGTCACTGAAGAAAAAACATGTTTGTGTTCTTAGAAGGCTATTTGTTTAATGTATACGAGGACATCTTTGTGATGAACTATTTTGGGGCATATTTTATTTTCCTGGTAGGGATGACTGTATCATCTTCTGAATCTGGGTTGGTAAATAAATGGCATTCTTGACAGTGGTGAGGTAATGGCCGAGTGTGTCAGTGGGTAGCGAGAGCAAGCTTGAAACTTGATTGTCGTTTATCGAAGTGCAACTGTTAACAAATCTTTCTATGTGTCAGAAGAGCAGCGGACTCCATGACTGGAAGAAGTTTCCAACGGTTGAAAATTAAAAATGATAGCATATCCAATCCAACCATACTAACTTGGACCCCCATCCTCCCCAACTTCAAAGGGCAAGATCTTTTCCGTCTCCTGTTGCTGAAATGAAGAGCACAATTACCTTTCCAAGAAGAATTTCTGTGTTGTAAGCAAAATGAAATTGTGCATTCCTTTTGGGACCATTTTTTTTTTTTGTCTTGAGAATTTAAAAATGAAACACTATCATAAAAGCATGACCAGAAAATAAACTTGAGCATAATTGTGAAACAGTTAGCTTTCACTGTAGTTTCCAAGTTGAAGTTAAGGACTTTATCTCACACACTTGCAAATTTTAAAGTCATGTTTGTAGCAGGATTTTTTTCAAGTTTCCTTTTTAAATACATTTCTTTATGTATTTAATTGAGCAAAACAAGGGAGTCCTAGCCCAGAGCATCTGGGGGTTGTTAACGCTGTAAATTTAGTCCCTAATTTTTTTATTTTATTTTTTAGTATCACAGATAATTGTTGCACAAAACTTGGCATATATAGGATAATGTTAAGCAGTAAGGTAACCAAGCACATGCTGTAAAAGGTAATGAATGCTTGTTTAAAGAATCCTTTCACCTTTTATGGATAACAAATGCAATCCTTGGTCCCTCCTGCCCCCCCTTTTTTCACCACACTGATTTTTTTAATCTGTTTTGGTTTTGTCCACTTGAAAGGGCAGTTTATATATCCTAACACTATCCTATAAGTCTCAACAACCAGGAATCTCTGTTTTCAAAAGAGACCTATCCTACACTTGGGTATCGAGTCAATTCTTTGTGTATGAAATGATGTACAAATCAATGTTTTGAAAATAATGATCTTGAACTTTCTAAGTTAAACAAAAAAAAAACCTTTTTTGATTGTTTGCCATATTGGGTGGGTTTACTCTTAGAATCGCATGCTGTAGAAATGCTAAAAAGTGCATATTGGACTAAGTCCTTAGATGTTTTTTCTTTGAAGAAATAACCTGTTTAAAAACTGTAACCATTGTCGCTGTATTCATTTATTGTTGCTACTCTGTGCATAAGTCTATGAAGAACTCGAGTACAAAGCTATGCACGTTTTGGAGTAGCGTGATAAGTCACTTTTTTTTTTAAAGAAACAGCCTGTTCAAACAATCGCTGTCAAAGATTCTGGGGTGTGGGAGGAGGGAACCTAGACCATCTTCTTTATAAATCAGTTCCTCACAGCCAGTTCCTCTTGTAGGATGAGTCCTTTGCATCTGATCAGAGTCATTTTTGTAATGAGCAGGTTTTCCTAGCTTTCTTTTCAAATAAAATGTTAAAAGCAGCAGTGTTTGGACAGCAGATTGTTCTGTTAAACTTTCCTATCTTCTCACTGTATCCAGAAATGCTCCTTCCTAGCAGCAGTAGTAGCTTTTCTCCATTTTGTTTTTTCTGCAACATTCTGTACAAAAATGTGCTGTAATTGTGCGTTAGGCCTGGATTTGGCATAAAAGATGAATTCCCTCTTACTCTCTCTCATGAAACTACTCTGTAGAGCTTTCTCCACGCCCTGTATCCCTCTTCACCTTTTGTATTTAATTTTAAAGTCAGTGTACTTCAAGAAAGCTGGATGCAAGATAGATACTATATTAAAATGTAATGTTATTTAAGATGTAATAAAGCAGTTTGACATGAGTTTTGACTGATCTGTATTGCAGCTTATTGTTCAACCCCCAAAAGTGCTTCCGGCAGGATTTGAGTTATGAAATAAACATGAGACACATGTATGCTGTCCCTCAACAAATTGTTCAGTATTTTAAAACTGCTTGGCTTTTAATGGTTGATCGGGCAGGGTGTGCAGTACGTTAGGAGGTGTGTATTCATGTGCAGAGACGTGGGTTTCGTTTTAAAGCAAAACGGAGCTGTGAGATGAACTAAAAGGCTCATGATTTTTGTTATTGGAGAGTGTCGCTGGGATGTGTATGTGTAAATATGCAATATGTGCTAACACTGAATGCCAAGGATGTGGAGGAACTTTGTGGCTGCAGGTGTTTTGCTTCCTCCATTCAGAACAATGGAAGACAGACATTTCTCGGTTTGATTGCTAGAGCTGCTCAAGAGATTAATCAAAAACTGCTGGTAGCTCTCTTAGCTCAACCTCCAAATGAAAGTTGCTAGTATGATTTGTGTGGTATACATCAAGTTTAACACCTGAAGTAGGAAATCAGCAAAATGTTCAGTTACTTCTTTGAAAACTTTTGTGTCCTTGAATAGGACAAGAGTTGAGCGGGGCATCTTGTGTTATTGCCATTTGAGGATCTGGCTAAATAAGCTCTATTGTCATTGTTAGCTGCCCTTACTGTAGGGGTTGAGAAGGGTAAGTAGTTGTCATTTTAACGCTTGGTAAGAGCAAAGTCTCCACAAGGCGAAACTGTATCTAGAAAAAAAAAAAAAAAATTTCATAACCACAGAAGCAAATTCCTGAAATAAGGTATTGAAAGTATTTGGTTTAACAGTTTGGTATCGGTCCATTTGAGGGTTTTGTTTTGTATTTTTAGTGTGTAAAGTCTCTTTTGTTCTGACCTAAACAAAAGTGTTTTTCCCCTCATTTCACATCAACCAAGAGGAATTCCAATGCCATGGCTTGGTTTCATACCAAACATGGAAATTCTCCCTCAATGGAGAAGTTTTCAAAAGCTGTGAGTATGGAAAATATGATGGTGACGTTACTTAGCTAGCAGCCGGTAACTGCGAGCTTTGGGTTTTGGGACTGGAGAGTACTGGTAAGTAGCTCATGGCTGGAAATGCTTGAATCTGGGCATTCAGATTTAGTGTTTTCCAGTTCCAGATGGTATAGCTGTTTTTTCCACTCGTGGTACATTTTTATTCCAACGGGTGTTTCATCTGTGACTTTGTCTAGTCTATAATAAAATCAATGCAGACGTGATCTGTCTTACCTTCCTTAATCTCTATCCGTATGTTAAATTACTTCTTTCTGCCTGTGCCGAGAATGCCTTTGCTGGCAATAAAATACCTGCCAAGATAGTAACCTCTTGTGTCAAGAGGCTAATGTGCAGCGTGATTTATTTGAAATGCAAACAGTTGCAAATGCCTCTTATTACAGATGGTGCTGTTAAACGTGAAGCTTTAAACTATATTATTTAAATATCTGTCTGTGTGTTTAGTTATTCAGAGAGCTGTAGCTGAAGAAAAATGGGTGTGCAAAGTGAGAAGCTCTGAACTCTTGCGTCTTTCTTTGGGCCAAGTCTTTGAGTTTCAAATGCCTTTAGCTTTAGGGTGGGCTTGGATCAGGAGCCAAACCAAAATGGCTTATGTGATCTTACCTATAGCAATCCTAGTAACACAGTAGCTCCTGTAGGCTTTGAAAAGACTGACTTACAGATAATTCTGGGATGTGTTTCCAAAAGAGCAGCTTCGCCTAGCTGCTAGCAAATTTCTAGAGCAAGGTTTCACGAACTGAGAACACCAATATATGAGAATGCTTTGTCTCTGCTTGGTCTTAGTGGCAGCACTTGCAGTTTCTCACTCTGGGCTCCCGAGTATATATTAGATACATGAAGCGTCGAGGAGTGGTGTCTTTGCGAAGGAGGATGGAGTAGAAGTTTGCATGTTTATGAAGCATGTTAGATGGCAAAGGCGGACAAGACCGATGGATCTGAGGTACTTGGATAATGGGTGAGTGTGGAGGTGGGAAAAGCAGTTATCTGGTCCTGGGTTGGAAAGTGTGTCCCAGTAATAGGAGGGATTTCACGGGATTGGAATCCTCTCGTGCAGCTGAGGGGAAGGAGTCAAGTGAAGGAAGAGGTAACAGATTTCTCAATCTCAGTATCTGAGTTAAGACTTTTAATGACAATGTTTTCTGTGCCCCCTCAAGGCCCTTAATTTCTTAACGAATTTAATGTATTGGAAGGGATCTGAGGTTCTACTGCTAGCAGAAGAAAAGAGCAGAGTTGGCCATTCTGATTGTTGACCATTAAGTGACCTGGAGTGTATGTTTTAAATCAGCTGTGAAACATACTTAAATTACTGATTGAATCATGCCTTGTAAGAGCTAAAAATAGAATGATCTGGTTTCTGGGAAGTGGCAGAGTAAATAATAAAACCTGTCACCCTTGCTGAGTTCTGTGTAACTTGGTCTGAAACAGATCAGTGTTACGAGTAACTGATTTTAGTGTTCGTGTAACCATGAATTCAGATTTAGGGAAAAAAATAAAAAGAAAAATTAAAAATTAACAAGTTCTAACAGCAGTTGACTATTTTTGCATAGTTATAAGAATAAAAACAGTTTATCAAGTCTTTAGAAATTCTGTTTCTGCTTTAAACACCAGGTAGCTCAATGGATCTGAGTTGAATTGCTCACTATCTGTATTGCATTCCAACATATAATGATTCTCCTAAAGTACGTGAGAAGCTGATTTTTTTTCTATTTTAGGGTTGTACTAGAAGGGAAGGAAGAAGCACTGGAGAAAATTTTGAAGGAATAAACAGTAGATTTCAGTTGCACCATTGTAGAACAGTGATGCTTAGCCTGTGCCCTTGGGAGCCCTGCTGTGAATGGCCCTGTCATGGGAAAATTCCCTGTCAGCTCAGCGATGGGAGCAGACATCTTATGTCCTGAATGGCAGCTGCTTGTGTCCTGTCACATGGCTTTTTTGCTAGCAGTGTTATCTGCTGATACAAATATCATTACTTTGGTCTAGTGTACCTGAAGAGTTAAAAAATTCCTGCTCTGTCCCCTTCGTTTCTTGCTGTTGTGAAACCTGCCGGTAAATCAAAATCCGGGGGTTGGCTCTGTCAGTCACTTGGGACTGAGAAAATGAAGGTTTTGGTTCTGCTGTGGCTGGATGTTGTTCCAGGCTGAACTGGTCATGTTAAACGCTCTCTGCAGGGAATGCTGCTCAGACAATCTGCGGTTCCTGTTTCCTGGTGCACAACCAGCAGGTTTCTGGCTGCCTGACCACAGGGCTGCACATCTGGGGCTGGACAGGGCTGCACATCTGGGGCTGGACGCTGCTGCTGCCAGTTTGTCACCTGTGCGTATTTCAGAGTGTTGAAATGCAGACCAGGGAGATGTTTCCTCATGTAGCACTTACTTTATGGCTTAAATCAGGTCAGCGGAAGCAGGAAAGCTTGAGCTCCCACTTCCCGTGGCCATTCCTCAACTGCTATTCAATATGGACAAATTGTGGGATCTGCCAGATGAGGAGCCAGTGTTGCAGAGCATTTCCCTGATGATCTGGGCCTGCTCAAAGTATGTTCATTAAAGAAGGCAAAGTTGAATCATTCTGAAACAGACTACTCAGCTTTTTCTTCAAATGTGAATACTAAGAAGTCTCCAAGGAGTGTTTTGAAAAGCGTGGATGGGATAGTAACACAGACTGCATTTGTGAAATTACCCACCATGTCACATAGAAAACTGAAGCCATAAAAATGTGAATAAAAGCAGGGTGAGCCCCATTGCTCAGGGAGCTGGCTGCTTAAAAATTCACCCTTTAGAAACACAGGCCCTGAAAAATACTCATTCAAGTAATTTCAGGCTTAAACCAAGTCAATTTTGTCATAAAATAGAACAAAGAGAATCTTCTTTTCCTTCTTTAATTATTCATAACCCATTTGTTCTAGATGAGTGCAGTGAGATGGGATTGACCCTGAGAGGTAATCATCTGTGGAGCTGGAAGTGAAAATGAAAAGTTCATTTGATGTGACAGGTTTTTAAATGGCAAAATAGATAAGCGAGGAAAGAATCTGTTAAAAAGGATGAACTCTTCAAGATGGTAAAATGTTGCGTTTTCATGAAAATTGCATGTGGAAGTACAAACAGTGCAGCTCCATCTGGTGGTATCAAACATAATGGAGATGGGTGGTCAGTATGGAGAATGCGTGTGCAACACAAAAGCCTGTGCTGAATCTGCCTGCACTAAGTGTTCCTAGTATGTGAAACCCCTCCTTCGTGTATCCTCAGAGTCCATTGAAGAGCCTCGGATTATTTTCCCATAAAGACTTAAAACGAGCTTTTCCTAACTTTTAGAGGGATTTTCTTTTCTAATTTTTAACGTAAAAACTTCAGATGGCAGAGGTGGAGAGGTTAAAATCAGCCGGTGTTAACTAGAGCAGGGTCTCTGCTTTAAATCCATGTCTTATTTAGAATATAAAGGATGGAGATCATGAAGGAAGCCTCAGTAATTCTCTGTGCTTCTCTGTGTCTCCCCCACCCCCAGTATATCTGAACTCCTGCTCAACATTTTTGACACGCAGTGTCACAGCTCTGATCCCAAGTGCTTGCTCTTTTCAGCTTTCCTCCTCTGCTTTAAGTAGGAATCAGGATCTGGAGTTTATAGTGAAGTTACTTTGATTGACAAGGTATTCATGTTAAAATGAGGCTGCTGTTGGCTTCTATCTAGTGGTGTAGTGAAGCACCTTTGTACAGTGGAAATGAGTATGGCTATGATAGATACTATTCTTGTATCTGATAGAACAATCACATAAATTCCAAGTCCTTGTTTACAGAAGCAAACTTATTTTAAGACCTGTAAAATTCTAATACCCAGTTTTTGTCTCTTGCAAAATAAGGATCCGTGTTGAGTGAAGAGCAGCAAGTAGGCAGCAGCAGATCCTTTTCTACACTGGCTCGAGCTTGACAGAGTGAGTCATGCTGTAATCATGTGTAAATGCATATATTTACCTAAACTCACATTGATATTTTTTTCACTATAGTTCCTTGTCTTTTTTTTTTTTTAGTGATTTACTTACTGTGCTACTATAAACAAAAATGAAACAAGGTCTAATGGGAATAATTGTGTTTGATCCTTGGCTTCATGAAGCTGGTGCTTAATCCAGTGGGGAGAACAAGATTTAGAGTGGTAGACAACATCTGGCACTTAAAACTACTCAATCTTTAGAACTGCAAGGTTTTTTGCACGAATGCGGTGCAAAAACTCTCACTGAAGGTGCTCGGAATACTGTGGTAGTATCTAGAGGGCGTTAAATAGTACGTCAGATGGTCTAGGTACAGTTTGCAGTTCATTTAATGAAAGGTTATTTCAGTCTCCTCTTCACACCAAACAAAACCGTTTGGAATTTGCTTTCATGTTTTTTTGGATCTTTTTCCATGAAGCAGCTTGTGCACTTTGCCGTAAGATGGTCTGCAGACCTACATGAGTTTTACAAACCCATGATGTGAAATTAGAACTACTACTGAGCTCCTGCGTTTCTATACCCATGTGATGGCATCATGGTTAAATTACCTTAAAGTCTGGCTGTTGGAGTCTTAGCTAAAGTTGCTGCCGTGGCTGACCATCAGTATGTCAGAAAGCAGATCACTAGGGACCTTTCTAGATTTTCAGAACCACCCACAGGAGTCCCTCTCCTGCAGTGAAGTAGGGAAATACCTTTATTTAATTCTGTGCTTAGTGGCACTGACTGTGTTTAAATCAAATAATACAAGAAGCCATGAACATGAGTTTCTAAACAATTCTGTTTTGGAAAAGTAGAGAACATCAGCATCTGTACCACCTGTGACATGGGCTGTGCTTTGCAAGTAATACAGAGAAATATGCAGGTTTGTTACATCTCCCTTAGCCTGTGGGTACATATACATACTGAAGACTACCAGAAATGTTTCTAAGAGGTTCTAACTCCCAGAGCAATTAAAAATTTTGCTAGTCACAAACAAGAAGTGTCTTACATATTGATAAACACCTCTATTCCTGTGGCATTAATAGTTCTATGCCTGCATTTGCCAGGGATCTCTTGCCTGCGGACCCAACTTTGCGAAAGTGTGAATGTATTTGGATACTCCATTTCTATCACCTAGGTCGAGATGTATTACCTCTGCTTCTTCAGCTGCAACAGGAGGGGCAGGATATAGTTTGCTTAGTTTATTTTGTTGTAAGTATGATTTATAGTTTGAGACCATAAATCATGAAATGCATTCACTGTGGCATCAAGTAAAGAAAGCCTGGGGATAAAAACCTCTTCAAATAGTATCTTTCACCTCACATCTTATTTTCTCCAGGAGGGCTTGAGAAGACAAAGTTCATCCCACCTTCTGGCAACAGAAAAATAAATAAAAATGACAAGCTGATGGTATTTGCTGGAGCTGAAGTCCATCCATCTCCTTGAGTCAATGAAAACTCAACCTTGCATCAATTTGGATTTTTCAGCGTTTAAGCATTTTAACAGTTCCTTTCACCCTGGCTTCTTCTTTCTGAAAGCAACAAAAAAATTGGTGAAGGGAGGAATCATGGGATTCCACTTAGGAGCACTAGTTCCACCTTCCCTCTGGCCCCTCCAGGCCCCTCCCAAGTTTTCTTACAGAGGTAGGAGCTGTTTAACTGTTAAACAACTGCTATTCTTCGCCTAGTGGGGATCTGGGCTCTTGAATGAACAATAATTATTTGAGGAGTGATAGCTCAGGGAGTGATGGACACCAGTTTGCACTAATGAGGGATCTGGGAGCTTTTCCAACTATGACTGCATTACTTAATTGAACAATTCTATATTTCATGTGCTACTTGCATCAGATCTGTGTTTAACCCGCTGCATTCTGAAAAGCTTGTCAAATCTCGTCCCGGGTTCACACTGTCAAGCAATGTGAGAGTTGCCCAGGGTATGAGGTATTAACCTGAATTATAAAAGAAGGCTAAAAAGCAAAGAATATTCAGTGTGGAGGAAAATGATGTGCATTGGCCAGGCTCATGTCAGTGGCAGCTCTAAAAAGTGATGTTGGAATTAAAAAATGATCCTGTTGAGTAGTTGTATCTTCCTCTTCCCTTGGCTTATTTCAATCAGGTGATAGCATCAGATGTGGTGGCAGGAAATGGAGCAATTACAGATAGACTTCAAGGAACAGCTTATCTGAACTGAAGGTTAAATTTCCATGAGCAAGAGTCATTCTTGTTCTTTGAAGCTTGTCACAGTTCTCTATACCAAGAGTAACTTAACCAGAAATACCAGATGTGAGCCAGGCTGTCTTCTGAACTCGGCTCTGATCCTGGTAAAAGTGAAAGTTCCTCACTAAGTTGTAGAGCTTAAATTAACAGGGCTAGCTTCTGGTTCTCTACTAAAAACATAAATTAAACTTCTTGGACCTGTTTTACAGCATGGCAGCTGTATCGTACTCACCCTTAGTTTCCAAATTATTCTTGTCAGTTCTTTGTAGTTCAACCAGCATCATCAATTAAAACTTGTGATGTGCGCTAGATGGAAAACGTGCAGTTAAGGTTAGTAGTGCAGCTGCTAAGAACTTCAAAACCTTTCTGTCCTCATGTTGGGTCTGAAGAATTTTAACTATTTCTAATGCTTTACTGTTTGTTTTGAATGGCAAGAAGCAGTGCTAGCAATAGCAGGCTGTTCAGTTTTCTTTCACTAGCTATATTGCAGCAGCAAGATGTTTGCAAAGAAGCCTCTTTATCTGAACTATTTTCAATTTTTTTTTCTTTTTAACAAAATCTCTTGCCAAACCTGCATGTGCCCTTTTGAACTGCTTTGTCAACTTGATAACACAATGCCTGCACATGTCTCCAGCTAAAAAGGCAAAAACCTCCCAGCAGATTTCATCGTACTCCTGTGAGGAGGGAGTTTCCTCCATTTTGTATACAGGGAGCCCGTGGCATGGAGATGCTCATGATTTACTCTCATCACATAATGGCTGAGTTGGAAGACGGGCTTGCTCCCCGGCCTGCGGTTCTGTGTTTGGCAAGAAGAGTGTTCCTTTAAGTTTGCTCTTCCTGCTTGACATCCGCTTGCTCAGGTTGATGAATCTTGGCAGTTGCCATCATTTTCCGCCATGCAGAATCACTCTAGTGAGCAGCAAAAGATGATGGCAACAGGATCAGGGTGGGATTAGCATGACATTCTGGTATTGTTGGAGGAAATGACAGCTGTAATACATTTGGGTGTAAGCCAGGTAAAGCACGAATAGTCTTAATTTTACAGTTTATTCTAGGAGAGAGAGAGAGAGAATCTTAGGAGTTGCATTTGGCTGAGTTCTTCACAGGACATCCTCTGCAGTTATATCAAAGGGGATTTATGAACCTGTTCTCCCTACTCAGATGACAGCCCCGGTTTTGTTGGTATTGAGAGGCTTTAATGCTTTGCAGTATGAAAGTTCATCTCTGTGGAGGAAGACCAGACAGTAAAATAATTGTCTGGGCTCTTTGAAAAGTTACGTAACTGGGCAGCTGCATCACATCTGAAAGTTACTTGGATCTTTCCTTCTCCCCCTTTTCCATGTCACAAAGCCAGCAACTTTCATTATTAGTCCAGAGTTTCTGAGGATCCGTTGCTGAAACAGGTTGCAAGAGATTCTGATGCGTATTCTACCCTTTTCAGAAGGGCTACCTGCACTATTGCTGGCTGAAATCAAAAGACTTGTGATCCTGATGGAAAGTATGTGCATTAAGAACTAATTCCTAGTAGTGCTATATGTTATTTAGGAGCTTTGCTTGCGTGAGCGGTCGGGTACAGACTCTTCAGCTGCTGGGAAGTGAAGGTTATGCCATATATGAACATCAAATATCACTTTTCCTAGACTTGTGTGACATTTGGGGTCTGGCTTCTGACCCTGTAGTCATAACTATATAATTAACTGTCAAGTTAATTATATCTAAGTAGTTTGATTTCTGGTCTCTTAGGGTTATTTCAGATTTGAAATTTTGGTTCCAGAGTGATGTTTGACAGAATGGGCATGAATTTCCCAGTGTATTTTATGAAAGGAAACAAATGTAAGAGAACAAGACCTTAAAGTTCATCAGAAGCTTTTTAGCTGTGGAATTTGATTCCTGTTGCTTTGTAGGCAGAACCCAGTACAAGTAAATCTTGACCCCCAGCTGCAACTTCACACTGCTAATGTAATTGCCAAAGCAAGGAGCATTTACAGATGCTGTCTTGCCATAGGTGAAGGGTAGCAGAGGGTATTTCTTAATTTTATGGACATGTATTAAAATAGAGCTGAAACTTCAACCCATCTACAAAAAATATTATGCCTTTTTAATTTAATGTCATATAATTGCCCATGTTAGGAGAGTGTATTTAAAATGTGGAGGAAATAGCAGCTGGGATATGAGTAATGTGAGGCTCTCATTTCTGCAAGTCACTTGGTGAGGTAAGGTAGAGAGTGGGGCACAGTCTTGCAAATTGATATAACTGATGTTTGCCTCCATATACTCTTTTTCAAGATACTGTCCCATGGTGAGCATGAGACCCTCACCAAGTCTGCTGTGTCTGGGGTGCCGTACCATGAAACAAAATTTGACTTTGCTTTGAACCCAGCATGTCTCGCTGGCTTGGAAGTGCCAGGCTGCAGCTGCCACCTGCTGTTGGTGCCCTGTTTAGCCTGGGCACTTGTCCCAGAGTGATCCGTAAGGATTTGCAAGAGTAGGGGTCTTTCTCAATGTCAAGGTGTGGCCCAAGGTCAACCGAGGTACCAAAAGCTAGGAATGGCAGCTGCCATGCCCTCGGTACAACTGGCTGTGCTGCTGCTGCCAGAGTTGGCACCTAGCGGCTCTGGATTATTCTAAATGCCACAGCATGGTCTTCCTTGTTGTATTAACCTTGTGAGAACACTTTTTGAATCTCCTAATGATATGCAAAGATAAGCCTTTACAATGACACAAGCTCATCATGTTTTATATGCCCTACCCCTGTTGTGGTGAATGCCATGGAAATGCATCTAATACAGCACTAAAGAGCCTGCAGCGTAAGGTAGCTGGGATTTTTTTGGTACCTGTTACTGTGGTTCCTCCCTGGAGAGAGCCGAACTTTTGTTCTTCTGCTCCACTTTACGGGTTATAAGAATATTGTTCCAAAGGGGGTATGATGTGTTCTCCTCAAAACCTCTCCTTCAGTCTGTTGATGCGAGTGAAGGAAGCTCAACAGAGTGAAGTTCACTGAAACATGGGGCTTTTTCCATTTTCTGGTCTACTCATCCAGTAGGGCAAAGCTTTTCTGGAGACCACCTATTAATTTCCCAAGCCTTTCACGGGCTCATGGATATTGTTTGAACCTCCTGTATTGCTCTTTCTTATTCTAACCTGGATCGCCTGTCCTTGTCAGCTTTTTTTTCACTCTTATTTTTCCTGCCAGGGCCTGATTTATGTAGACCCATACCTCCCTGGAGAGAGGTGGACCCTCTTCTTACACAACAGGCTCTTCCCATCAATTTTAAGCATCAGAGGGGCTGAGAGCTTCCAAGAGGAGCCCACAAAAATATTGCAAACATGACAAACTACTAACACACAAAAAGGTAAACAGCCTTATATTTCAGTGTAGTATGCTGTTAAGGGTCTTCATGTTGTTGAAGATCATCTATATGTTTTATTATATTACTTCAATGGGTTGTGATTACGTTCTGAGTAGGAAAATAAATAACAAAATCCTATGAACAAAGTCTTAAATTTTGTGACAGATTTGTACTCCACAATAGGAGTGCCAGCAATTATACAAAACCTATTAGGAATTTACTGGTCGCTAGTGACTTTGTGGCGTGTATAGTAGGTTAAAGTGCATGTAAGATGCTGCTTTGATGAAAGATGGTACACAAATGCTCAGGCCAGTATAATTTTTTCAATACATGATTTATACCAGGAAAATATGCCCTACTGCGTGTTTCCAGAGACTCTTGTATTTAGTGGTTTGGGAATATACAGCTGCTATTGTCAGGGAATACTGTTAGAAACAATACTCCTTTGTAAAACCTACAAAATACAAACTCATACTGCATCCTTCTGTCCCTCTTAGATGCCATGGCAAAACATGCTGTTTTCCTGAATCTTCTACATTGATTTATAGATATAAAGCACGGTGAGGAGATACTACTTCTGTACTCTCAGTCTTTACACAGCCTATGTGTAAAGGAACAGCAAAGCCAGCCTCTTGCGTGTTCCAAACTGGGTGGACTTAAAAGTTGCAGGGAACAATGTGGGAAAGACAGAACGATGAGTTGCAGCTGGCTGATGGCCAGTCTGCTGTCACGGAGATGGTGTAAGTGGCGTTACTGAGCTTAGTGACAGCTAACCTTTTGTGCTTCAACCCATGGACTTCGTGCCCTTAATTAAGCTCAGTTAAGAACTTTGCACCATCTCCTAAACGCCAGAGGGCACTGCTGGAATTTTTACAGCTGCTCTTTTCTGGTTTCCAGGATTTCCTGCTCCCTGCCCCACCTCTGTGCAGATTTTGGGGGAAAGTGCAGTGGTGCGATAGGAGCAGCAGCAATTCTGCCACTACACGTGGCACAGACTTGTTTGGGTACCCCTGCCCTGGGGGCACACACCCACCCACCCCCACCCCCCCCCCGCTGCTCCTGTCCTAAGGGACAGGAGTCTCACACCATGAAGAACAGGACATGTATCGTTGCTTGAGCCTGTGAAAAACCTGACAAGCCCTGAGAGGTGCTTACAGGCTTGAGGAATTCCAATTGTGGAAGCTACAGGGAAACTCCAGAACGTGTAAAGAATGAGAATTGGTGCCAAGCAAATATGTGCAGGGTTACATATACGGTTATAGCGCTCTGTGTTCGTTCACACATACAAGCCCAGTGTAAGGGAAGCAGTTACAGCCATACTCGTAGGCTGAGAGAATCGCATTTGCTCTGCCAACTGTACAGATTCTGCTGTGGTCATTGCAACTGCCACAATTTTTTGTACCCAAGAAGGTTTTGTGTGACAAGTCAAACCGGCTAAAAGCTGTTGCTCCAAGTATCTGAAAAGCCAACTATTGACTTCAGAATTTCTCATGTATTTCAAGTACTTTCACATTTTAAGTCTTGTAGCAAATGTTTTCTAAAAAATCAGTTGCTTTAAAACTAAACTTGCAAAAGATGTGAGGAAAACCTTTATCATTTACTCTGCTTTGAGTAGATAATATGAGAATGAATGGGACTACAAATATATTGAAGAACAGTGAACTCTGTGGTGATTGGGTCAGTTAAAGAAGTTGTCCAGAAAAAATAGGTAACAATCAGTAGGAAAAAGTACTGCCTCATGTAGGAGAAGTAAGAAAATGCAAAAATACAAATGGGAAGATAAAGATCAGCAGCACTGCTTTGGACAAGGGTCACAAAATTAAAACAGATCCCCAGCTAAATATCAATCAACAACATCATGCTGCTGCAGAAAAGGCTAATGTTATCCTAGGTTGTACAAATGGAATTATCCCTGCGAGCCCTGTAAAGTAACTTTTCTGATGCAGTGGTAGTTTCAAGCAATGTCAGGTCGTGTTCTGTAAGAAAACATGGATAAGCTGGAAAATGTCCAGAAGACAATAATGAAAATATCAGAGACGTAGATATCATACTGTGTAAGAACTGTTTAAAACAGCAGAGGCATTTCAATCTTTAAAAAAAAATAAAGACTGAGAAGAGATTTAAGTTTCTGTGTAAAAGGCTGCTGGAATTAATGGAATTTTTTTTTTCCCTTGTCCCTGATGAATAAAGTAAAAATTAATTGGTGTTCAGAATGTATCAAGGGAGTTTAGCACTAGAAAAAGCTTAGTAATGCAATGGTTACAACACTGAAATATGTAGCCTTGGGTTGCTATACTGTTTGTACCATTAGCAAATGTTAAGAACAGTTTTGGTAAATTTTTGCTAGACATGACATGGATAGAATTGATCCCTGCCTTTGGGCAAAGGAATGTGTGACCTCTTGAGGTATTACCAAGTCCTATTTCCCTCTGATTAGGAGTTGTTCGATAATAGACTTATAAACATTATGTTGCTGACCTGGTTACTGAAATGTTTTCTGACTAACTTTGCTGCTGTCTCACACCGGGGGAATACTTGGAGACAAACAGGAAGCGAAAGCATGATTCAGGATCAGCCATGCTTGCTGGAAAGCTTTGAGAGTTAGTAGGGAATACTGCCAGAACTGGAAATGCTGGAAAGTTTGTTCTCCAGCAGCAGAGGAAGAAATCAGCAAACGTAGGAAACTAAAAGTTATGTTAGGTTTAAAAAGAAACGCTGTCTTTAAGGAAGAGATAGTTAACTGGGGGAATGAGGTGGAGACATAGGTCTGATGAGAGATGACAATATGCATGGATGCTTTTTTTGGGTGATGTTTTGGTAATTTTTTTTTTTTAAATAGCTGCCTGACCACTAATTAGGAAAATCATCTGGAATGAAGAGGAAAGGTAAATTGGTGCCTAACTGTAGCTAATTATGAATCATGCACACAAGTCAGTCTTACAAGAACAGACTAGTGCTTCTTTCTGGCACTTTTTCTAGTGCAAATGTCTTAGGGAAAAGAGAGGTTTCACTGGGATCCACAGTCACTACACCTGTCTGAGGAAGCAGGACCAGTAATTTTACCCAAGCTGTTGTAAATGCAGGTGCAGATCTCTTGTGTGTCACTCTTTTATCTGAAAAAATTACCTTGCTCTTTTCTACGAAGAAAAGGATCATTTAACTATAGTGCAGGCGGTTCTTTTAATATAAGATATTTAGTAGGTATATTTCCTTTTGTGGAAAGGAAAAAGGTATCTTCATCACCTTTCTGTGGCTTTCTGAGAACTTGAACAAAGGTTTTGAATGGGAAGGTTTTCAAATGCATCTGTGATCTGAGCATATGCAAAATACAAGGGAACTGAATACATAAAAAGGAGAATGTTAATAATGCTGGGGTGTAGATAATTGTAATGCAAATGCACCAGTAGTTGGCAGAGACTAGTTTCTTCTCAGTTCTGTTTTTGACAGTTAGAAGGGTGTGTGTAAGGCTTCTATTCAGAATTAATCTTATCTTACACTGAAGCTTTTGGATTCCAAATTTGTTTGCTCTGCATTTGTGTTGTACTGATCACTTCAACTGTTTTTACATGTTTCTGTTTTCAGAATTTTTTTTAAGTTTTCCCTTTGCGTAGGTTTTTCCAAGCATTATTTCTGTCTCAAGTCCATGTTGTATTGGCATTGACCATGGTTTGGCTCACCTCTGCGTGAAAAGCAAGCTGACTCCATAAGACTCTTATCAGCAAGTCACGATCCAGACATTCTCTTATGAAGGTCTTTCAGCAAGATTTTAAGTTTATTAAAAAAATAAGAATGCCATGGTAATACCAAGTCACTGGTTAGATTTCTTTCATGTGCTGTTAGATAACTCATAGGACAGCACAGACCTAAAGGTCAAAGGAACAAAGAGCCTCAGTTACAAGAAAAATTAACAGAGGAAGAGTAACCTGGTAATCCAGGGACTGTTGGCTTTTTTAAGTGTTTAATATAAGAGTACAGTCTGTCTGATAAACCAGCCACTGCAAAGGAATGCTTACTTCCAATGACTTGAGAGCCATATAGTAAGAAGATGTCAATAATTTTGCCAACTGAGGACAACAAAGCTCTTGGGCTTAGAATTGTAGCGTCTTAGGGCTGCAAGGAAATTTTTGTTTGTGACCAAGCTGCAAATGGGCTCCCTACTGACTTTCAAAGCAGAAATTTAGATGTTAACTCATAATGAGCTAGCAAGCATCAGCCACGCTGCAGTAATGTGCATGTTTGCAGCACGTTGTATGACTACTTGGTACAGACTGTAGTCAGCTGATATGTGGTAAGATTTTATTGTGGTAACCTAGACGTAAGAATGACTTTCATCTACATTCTCTTTGGAACAAGAACGCAGTATTTTATACTTGACAGCGCTTAGACAAGAAAAGCCTGCAGTGGTAATTCTTTTGCTTGCTAATCCTTGCTAGTGACAACAACAGGGTTTGGCCATTTTACTTTTCATGTCACCTGTTGAGCTTGTGGCTGTTGCTACTTAAAATCATTCCGTAGCTGTGTAACAGTCTCCAGATGTCAATGTGACTGATAACTCATGACAACAAAGAGGAATTGAATGTAAATAAATTATCTTATTTGGTTTCTTTGGTGTTGCTCATTAGACTGTTCTTGAAGTTTGGGCAGTTATGAAAGCTTGTGACCCAACTTCCTCCATTATTACACTAGTGTGTTTATCTTACTTGCTTGACTTGAGTGGCTTCTGACAAGTAAAGGACCCAGAACAACCAGCTCCCCCTGCTATCAAGAGCCAACTGGTAGCTGAAGTTGTAATTTAACTCTTGTAGCTGTTTGTTACAGTGATGGGGTGTGTTCCAATGACAGCCAAGGTGACACAAAGAGGACAGTTTCCTTGAAATATTGAGAAAGTGCTAGAATTCCCTAAGGCTGGATTCTGACATATCTCCTATATTCCTATCATAAGTGTTGGAAGCACTGGTGGCTTGGGGCAGGTAGCAACTGCAATCACCCAGATCTCCCCAAACAGTCAGGGCGAAGGTATTTAATAGAAAACCAAGAGTTTTTCCCTAGAGTTCCCTTCAGTCTCTCCACTTGGAATTGTGGACAGTGTTGGCTTTGTCAATCTGAAAGTTTAGCCTAGTAAATGCTTAAGGGGTGTTTGATTTTAGAGTGATCCTACAGAAAACAGAATTAATTCTTCTGGACTGCACATCCAGCTAGTAATTTGGCTTGAAATTCAGTGCTGCAGCAGTGTGCTTCCCTATCAAACACCTTATTCTGTCTTATTCAGGGCAACTGAAGCAACTAGAAGCTTTTAAATTTTCTAATTAATCAGGCTGCTTTCCTAAAATGAATCAAGATCTCTTGTGAATCAAGGTCTTTCCTAAAAAGAATCACCAGGTTTCCTGTGAACAGTAACATGGTGTACTAAGTAAACCTTGGGTTTAATTCTTATTTGTATTAGGGTAGCAACTGGAAATCCATAAAGCATGGACTGCATGCTTCTCAGGCGCCTGCAAAGAGGCATTTCCTGTATCAGTGAGGTTACAGTCTTGACAAATGGATAAAGAGGGAAGTAACTGTCTTTATCTGTTTTGAAGGCAGAAAAACAGACTCCATTAGTCACGCAGGGAGAAACAGGGCCGCCTCCCAAAACACCCCAAGCTGTATCCCAAGCCATCCTCCATAGGTCTATCTCTTCTCCATATCCTGCCATGAGATAGGAGGCAAGTCCTGGGTGCCTGTTTTGGTACTGCTCTTGACCTGTTTGATTCCCCCAGAATCTCTCTGCTCCATACTACCTAGGTTTTCTTTACTGTCTGCCAACAGCTCTCAATCCTATCCTGACATTATCCAACACGATCTGTATTGTCAGGTGGATTGAGTGTGGGGCTACAAGCCAACATTCCCAATTGCTTATCTCAGCTTTGCCACAGATTTGTTAACCCTTGTGCAAGTCAGTTAATCTAGTTCAGTCTTTAAAATTGGGATAATGACATTTACGTAAGGATTGGAGGTGTTTGTAATCAGCCTGAATAATGAATGCAATGCTGTGGCATACATTTCTTTGTCTTTATGTCAGTGGCTTTGTAGTTTGTGACCACTGAGAAATAGCTTACTTGTCACACTCACATGCTACCATTTTCTTCAGAATTTAAACTTTGTGGTACATTTTTGTCTCATGATTCCTCAGGAATTTTGAGTCATCAGAGACTGGAATTAAGTTTGGGAGGCAAGAACTATGTTCTTCAAGCCTGTTAGGTGTTAATAGAGACAATCTGTTAATTGTTTCCTGTTCAGTGGAAGTCCCTTTTACTGCTGAAGGTAGGTTTGGGCTGTAGATGGAGACTGAACAGAGCTTCTCTGTATCAGGCACCAGTCTTCTGTGCAATTAGTCAAACAAGCAATAGCACTTTTGTTAAATTATCTTTTTTGTTAATCCAAAGCCAAATTATATTTCACAGAACTGAGACCCTTAGTAGAAAACAGCAGCATGTTTTCATGCCTATTTCTCAATGTTACTGACAACATTTCTCCTTATTTTTCCCCAGTGTCTTCCCTGGGAGAAAGGAAGGATGATCTGTGTTAGAGTGCTGAGCTACACTGTTCTGATCATGATGGTAGGGAGGACATGCTCAAAAGGGACATAAGACTCTTCTATTTCTCATGGCACTTCAGTTAGTAGAGGAGGGAAGAGGTGTTATCAGTCCGACTGTTATACTCATCCAGACCAGCAAGCAGACTTTCCAAGGTCGTTGCTGAACCTGGGCAGCTCAGAGCTGCTGTTGTAACTGTAGGTCTTTTATAAATAGGATAGGCTCAGCTGATTAGCAGTCTTATCTCCACCAATTAATGAGGATAAGCATTCATCATGTCATAGAGTTCATACCTCTTGCGAAATATTGAGCAACTGCATGAAATTACTGTGTGTGGGGAAAAAAACCTGCCATTTTGTAATGTTTAACAGCCAATATGTGTTCTTGTGGAAAATTGCTCTAGTAGCGATTTAGCACTTTCATCTTAATGAATTTGGAAAAAAACACACAAAGAGCCAACTCCAATGTAAATTTTCTACTTGGTTAGCTTTTGTAGTCAATAATTGGGTATGGACAGGCATGGCTGACAAAGGCACTGTGTCTAAGTGTGGTTCCTCTCTGGTGTGAAGTGCTGTTTTACTGCATTTTTAAGATGAATTCTTTGACTCTGTAAAACTTAGCACTGTATCCCATCCTAGTGTCATGCTGTGTTATCACTCTACAGTTTGAATGGATCTTTCAGCACCTGAAGGACATTTGAGTTTCCAAGATACCATTAACTTCATACAACTCTGTTGTTTCCTTAATTCCTTACAGACTGGGCTCTTAACATTGCCCAGAAGGATGATCAAAGAGAAATTGTGACTCAAAATACTGCACTTTCTAAAAAGAAATGTAACACTGCCTGTATTTCTCCAAATGTAGCAATTGCTTCCTCTTTTTCAAGTTTGTCTCACCACTCACTGACTGTCACTTCTTTGCAGCTCCCCCATTTCCTGAAAAAATACATTTCTTCATAATGGAAGAAGGCAAAAAAAAAAAAAAAAATCCCAAACTGCCACATTCTCAAATGGCCTAACTTGTTCTCACTTTGTGGATTTATCCTGATAATACAATCCAATGAGCTACTTAGACGAGTCTATGACCTCTTTAAAGTAGTATTGGTTGAAAATGCTATTTAGAATTTAGAAAACCTGATTGGTTTTGGTAACTGCGAAGGACTGTTTTCTTGTTGTCATTGATATAGGCGCTTGATCCTACCTCGGCTGCAGTTTGTGACAAAATTCCTGATGATTTCAGGATGGCATGGACACTGAAACAAAATGCCTTGTGGTTTTGTTTCACCCTTGCTCAAAATTTGGTTTCAGATCAAGGACAGACTGGAAAATGGTTTCCTGCACTTCAGGAGCTTCTGTTTGTAGTTGAGTCTAAGACCGAGTATGGTATGGGAAGGTGGCACGCATTCTCAGTTTACTATCAAAGGAGTATTTAACTGACGATCTAAGGGAAAAGATTAAGGTTAAAGTTCACAATAGTTATTGCAGGAGAGAGGGGTGTGAGTGAGGTGTGTGCAAACAACTGTAGCCACAGCTAAAGGATTAAAAGGTGTGGTGTGAATTAAAGGGTAGAAAGCGGATGAAGCCAACTGAATGTACAAATCAGGGCCTGTCCTTGGATCGCACTACAGGTGAGATTGTGTTACAGGTGAGATTACACACCTTGCACCTTCTAAAACGTGCTGTAATTGAATGTCATTTGAAGCGTCCAGTCCCGTACTCCTGAGTGGCCACTTGAGTGATGACTGCCGAAGTGACAGTGTTGTGAACAGACCACCCCCTCAGCAGCGTAAGGCCTGGCCTGGAGCTGGCGGCGGTGGTATGAGGAGCCTGTCAGCATTTCTCCTCAGCGGGACCCCGCTCGCTCCAGGCCCTGCCGGGGGATGCTGCGGCGGGTGTTGAAGGCTTGTGCCCTTCCTTACTCCATCCTTTTTTCGCAGCCTTATGCCGCGCGCTATTTCCAGCTCCAGGGCCTCCCCAGCTCGAACGACAAGCTAGGCGCGACACGCCGAGGCGCGCCCTCCCCCTCGGCCCCGCAGCCGGTCTCCGGCCGCGCAGCCCTCCTTTCCCCTCGGCCCTTTA
>JAVJGJ010000037.1:106240432-106277250 GCA_035590215.1 Microhierax caerulescens
GGCTGGCCCGGCCCGGAGGCGCTCCTTTCCCGCGGCGGGCGGCGCTGGGGGAGCTGCGGCTGCCGGTGCCGCCGCGGGCTGCCAAGGAGCGGCTGCCCGGCTGGGAGGACCCCTCTGGCGGAAGGCACCGTCCGTGCGCTGCGGGAAGGAGCCCGGAGGGAGGAGAGTTTCCCGAAAGGATAACAAGTAAGCCCGCTTAATTTGGCCCGCGATCGCCTGGTCACACATCAACTGTGTGCGATCCCCCTCCTCGTTTGTTTTAACATCCACATTTCTGACCGAAGGGATGGCGGTGAGTTTTCGGTTATGAACGCCCGTTCTTTGGGGTTGTAGGTGAGTGTGTTGGTGGTTTCGAAGCGGAAGGGTTAACAAATGGACTTGTTTTCCCTGGGTATTTAACACGTGATAGTCATACTATCTGGTTTTTAGTAGAAATAGCACCAGAGTACGTAATCAAAAAACATACTACTGGTTTTCAGCAGCTGACTGCTAACTTTAATGTGGAATATTATTTGGTGGGTTGTTTTTTTTTTAATTCAGGCACACCAGAATGTGAAGTTCTAAAGGAAAACAAAAAAAGGAAGTTCTGTCTACCCAATAGGGTGGTTTCTTCTTTTTTTGGGTGAAGAGGGGGTTTAGTGCCTTAGGGATGGAGTCATACGCATGTAATCTTTATTGGAATGTTTTCTTCAGTAAAATACAATAATTAAACCCAGTTCTCTATAGAATTAAGTGATTAGGCAAACAACGGTCTGTAGCAAGAGGGCAAGCGGTAGTTTTTGGATATGACATTGTTCTGTTATGCCCCAATACAGGGTTGATGATAAAGTACAAAACAAGGAGTTTTGAATAGCTGATGCAATTTCGAAGAAACTAAGAGAAATAGCGAAGTCTTGAAGGTGTGTTAAAAGTAGCATGAATGTTCAGTCGGGATGGACCCGACAGTAATCCTCTGATCGGGATGATATAGGGCGAGGCATTTGGCAGGAAAAGTTTGTTACAAAATAACAGCTTACAAGTATGTTGTTAAAAAAAATTAAATGACTTGATGATTTGCAGCCTTGAGCTCCTTGTGTAGCTGCTTGCATCAAAAGATCATGTGCCTTTGTGTGCTGTTCTGTGCAATCGAACTGCAGAGAAGATGGCTTTTTAAGATGTGAGTGTGCGTAACTCTTACTTGGCCACCTGGATGTGGATTTTGTATATATTTATATATGCCAAAGCTTAGTAGAATTGTTTCAGACATCTTTTGTAACTAGTATTGTTACAGTCAACTCAGGGGTATAATTCCTTAATAATAATTGAACAGTGTAGTAAAGCTTTAGGGATGATGCTATGGTGTTGTGTTCTTCTATAAAGATGGTTTGATAAAACCTCTGTGAAGTTCTGGGTTGTGGGAGCATTTGTTTATAATGATAGAGAAGGTGAATGGGAACCTATAGTAAAAGGTTGGATATATGTGAGAGGTGGCTCAGCCGGCTATTTTGTCCCCGTCACAGAAATGTGATGTTGTGTTCACACTTTCTTAATTGTCTTTCATTCTGTAGCACTGAATATCTAAACGCCTATTATTTTTATTTTTTTTTAATTTGGACATGATTTAGACCAGAGCAACCTTTTTGCTAGTTTGTTGACATGTGCTTCAAGTTTTTGGATCCAGTCCTGGAAGCTGTTTAGTGATAGTTTTGTCCTTATGTCAAGTCTGCTTATTTAATAAAGGTCCTGTGAGGGAATGTTAATTAAATAGTACATGGTGTAAGCTGTAGTTAAAATATCCTGAATTGGAAAGTATTACTTGGAAGGAGTATCAAGTCTTAGGCTGTATTTAGTAGGTCTGTACACCGTCTTACTTCCAGTTTTGTGCTAATCTGATTTTCTTTACTGGCAGCATCTGTCAGATGAAGATATTTCAGACAGAGTCACTTGGAAACACACTTTATTTATTGCTTACTGTATAAATTAGTTCTCTGCACCTCTTTAGTTATGGGTGATGCTGTAGAATAGGATGCATATGTATCAACTGTTAATTTACTGAGAGCTAGTTCTCCATAAACTACTTTCACAGATGTTGCATTTCCATATGCTTTGTTAACTGTTACAATAATTTTATTTTCCTAGGCCCAGATCAAGCTTTCAGTGTTTGGATAAAAAGGAGTGAGGAGTTGGTAATCTGTGTAAGGGGAAAGCAAAGGAAAATGATGTACTGTTAACTGCCTGGGCTTGTCAAATTTTTGTGTGTGCCCATTTTGCAGTACAAATTTTTGAGAAATAATTACTTATAATTCTGATTTTTGAGACAGGATGCATAGTGCAGATACACATACTTGCATATATGAATATCTTTGTGAAATAGCTGTTAGGGATAGATAAGAGGAGATGAGAGACTGCTCACTATTGATTTTTACTCTTGATATTTCTGAAGTAGTTCAGCAGCAGTCCATACTGAGAGCTAATTAATGATATATATAAAACCAACTATTTTGTATAATTTCCTAAGGTAATTTTGTGGGGACAGGGTTTCTTTTGGGAATACCTGGTGTCTAAATTTGATAATAAAACACAGTTGCAGTGGTTCGGTGCCTGCTTTTTTGTCTTCCACCAGTTCCAATGTGGTTTTTTATCTGTCTCCATTATTCTGAAGGAGCTGATCTCCATCGATGAATGATTATCTCCAGCATTTTTATTGGCTAATTCTGCAAAGTGAAATGTATTCATGTATGCTAAATATTAAATTTGTCTCACCATAGTAATTTTTGTTGCTATTAGCTAAGAGCGTGATACTCAGTGAAGATATAGTCAGATCTGTAATTCTTTAAAAATCAGAGAGATGCTAAAGTGTGTGGAAGTCTGGGTGTATAAAGATGCTAGAGAGGCCTTTTCAGACCCTCTGAAACCAGACACTAGAATGATTTCAGGTTGTAAAGAATAATCCTTAGATTTACAACTAAAAATTAAGGTATTAGATTTTGTCAAACATATGTTGATTGATAGACCTTTAAGTGCATCACAAGTGTGAGTAGCTACAAAGAGATGGTAAATGAGTGTCTAGTTTTCTCGCTTCTTTTATGGCTTTTTAAAAAAAATATTTTAAAATCTATTGATAAAGTCCTCTGTTAAAAACCAGAACTTAAAATTTCGAGTTCTTTCTGTATTTGACAAGAAAGACTGTTAATTCAGAATCCAGTTTGTGTGAGGGAGGCTGGGGGGGGAATCCACCAGAAATGTGTGTTCAAGTCTATCTGGAATCTCTGAAGTAAAAACTTCAGAGTGGGCTAGTTTAAGTTATAATTCAAAGACCAGACAATGTAAAAAATTTCCTCATGCACACATAGATGCTAAAAGACCCTTTCCAGTCCGAGATACTGAATATCTCATTTTAAAGTCACTTTTCTGAAACTCAGGTGTCTAAATGACTTGTTGTTTCTGAACCAGCTACAGAAAACAAGCCAGACATGCATTCCCAAAGCTTAACAAGGTTGTGATAAAAGGTAATACAAATTATAATCAAATAATTTGTGTTGTTTGGGTCAGATTTTACAGTCTGTTTTACATATGTGCTTGCACGATGAGAGTAATTAAGTACATAAATCAACTGAGACAAAATTACATTAAGCTTAAAGTTTCTAAAAATGGTGTTATAAAAAATTACAAATATGCTGAAATGACAGTTTCCCAAGTCGTGGTCACAGGTGATACTAAGTAATGAGTAACCAACAACTAAACATTGATACCTTTACATGTGCAGGATCTCATAAATTATTAAAGGCTGACAGTAATTGTACCTCTTTATAGTGGTATTCTCTTAGGGTAAGCCTTATCTACAGTAGGAGCAAAACTATTTTCTAATTTGATTAGGTGGTGGTTCTGTCTAAATTAGTAATGAGCCGGTGCTCATTCTAAAATTACAACTTCGTTTTATTGATGCTTTTATCTAGAAGTTGGGATGCTGTGAAACACAGTACTTGTCATTGTCTGGTAACTTTGCAGCCAGATATTTTTCTGTGGGTATTTGCCAGAGCCATAGTCCATTTTAATGGCTACAGTACTGTTATGGTCCATTCTCTACATGATACGTTGGGAAGTTCATCCAAAGTGATGCAACTGCTTTTAAAACATCTGCAGATTTTAAAATCAGCTCACTCGAGGATGTACTGTTCCTCTGGACTGCATTATCTTAGATACTATTTGGTTACAATTTAGTGTTTATTCATACGCTCAAAGTTGCTTTCTATTTATATTCTGGTAAGGCTTCTTCTACTTGGTTCAGATAATGATGAGAACTTACATACAGGATTTCTAGTACTTTTGGGACGGATGGTTCTTTAAAGTTTGGGGTTTGGTTTGGCTGGGTTTTACTTCTGCAAAATTGCTGTCTGCTCAGCTGTTTTATCTTTTTTGTTTGTGCAGAGTATTTGTGGAAGTTGAGATATGTCACATTTGTCCTTACTGCATCTTGTTTGTTTTGGACCATCTCCCCAGTTTGTCACAAATCATTTAAGAACTTAGGTATCATCCTCCAACTTGTTTTTGTCTCCTAGCTTGATATGAATCTCATTTTTGTGAAGAACTAAAGTTTATTTAAGCTTATCTACTGCATTATTTATTTTGCTTGCTTTGGCAGATTTTTTCCTGCTACAGCTTAGAGTATTCTAGTTTTATTTGTTCAATATAGCTATCACCTAATAGGAGACTTTATAGTTTTCCTGAGTCTTCATTCTTTGGGAATATTTAAAGCTTTTCTTCCTCTTCAGTACTGAAAATAAATTTATTTTATCCTGTATATAACTGGAGACAAGAATCTGTGCTGATCTTGAAACAAGGTTGTATTGAGCCTCTTCTGAATCTGGGAACAGGAGTCTTATAATTCTGGCTGGTTTTCCTTCTGGTGTCTTCTGATTACCTTGAAGAACTTGTCAATTGCCCAGATGCTTTTGAGAAGTATTTGTCAAAGTGTGTAAACTCAGTATTTAATACTATGCTAATACTTTGCTAATACTAACATTTTTCTTCTCTCTCCTCCCTATCCCCTTTCTCCTGATGTTTTTCCACAGGAATTAAATTTCTCTCTCACTGAGGTTCCTTCACTTCCAGTATGGAGATGAATCGAGAAAAACTGTGTACCAGTAAGGCTGATGTGAGCTCAGATTCTGCTTATTGCTCAACATGTCATGATGATGAGGAGTGGAGCAATACTAGCCGGGGACGAGCTAAGTCACGAAGTTTGTCTGCTTCACCGGCCCTAGGAAGCACCAAAGAATTCCGGTACGGTTCTTAGTTCTTGCTACCTTGAAGAAAAATGAAAATAAATAAATATCTAACAAAAAAACATTGTTCAGATTTTAATTTTTGCTCCTGTGTTTATATAACCATAGTCTTGTAGCTCTGACTAGTGATAATGACCAGAAATAAAAATAGTGGTTTGTGGCACTAATTAGAGAGGGAGAACCACCCTATTGTGGTCCACGCTGTGAAAAGAACTTGATTTTCTCAAGTAGCCATGTAGGTGGTCATCTCTAAACTGACATTCATGTAAGCAGCTTCTGGCTGGTTATGAGGCCTGCCTTCTGTTCCAGTGCTTCTTGGGAGATCTGAAACTGCTTTTCATTAGGTATTTCAGCAACGTTCTATATATGTGTATTCAGCTTCAGCAAGGCAACACGCTACTCATTTACTTTGGATATGCTGTTTAAATGCTGTCTGAAGTGAGTATGTTGGAGCCTGGATTCGATTAAGTGTTTGCGTTTAGAAATGGCTGTGTGGAATGTAATAGATCCTTTTTTTGAAGACAGGCTGCACATGAAACTACTATCTGTAGTGTCACGTGTTGAAATTATTTCTTAGTAAGGAAGTTTTTTAATAAAATATCAGTTTATTTCCAGTTAGAAGTTCTTAAAGTGTAAAATTTATGAATATTATTGTTTATAAGCAGATAAACACAAAATACTAATTTTCAAATTTGAGGAACTCATTGTGCCCAAGTACTTCTAGGGTTTTGTGGTAGATTTGAGCTTTGGATACTATAATACTTGTCATATTTCAGCCTAGCTTCAGAAGTTTTAAGTACCTTCCAGAAATAAAACAGAAATACATCTGTACTGAGCTATGTAAATTCACAGCTTGATAGTAGCTCAGTTGACAAGAAATGAACAATTCTGTGCTTGGTTCCAGATCTTTAATCAGTAGGCAGAACTTCACCTTTTGCTCAACAACTTACTTTTAAGGGGTTCTTAAAATGCACTTCAAAAGGTTGTTAGCCCAAGTGGAAGGCAGGAAGGGGGATGGACTAAGAGCAGACCTGTAATCAAAATGGCGTGGCTATCAAAACAGGTATCTACAGAGTTCATAGTCTCAAAAAAGAATCAAAAGCAGAGAAACTTCTACAAATTTTTACAAATGCTCAAGCTAGAGTGTAGTGCTGTGTATTACAAACCTGTATGAGTATTTAAGTTATACGGTAACATGAGGCAGCACAAAGTGTGCTTGTGCTTGTGGATTGTTTCACAGCAATGAGAAACGCCCATTTTTTTCTTTGAGCCAAATTTCTAATCTAGTTGCAAGGCTCTTCTCATGTGGACAGCTTGGACAGAACTCTTTGATTTTTTGTGATCTTTGGACCCGTTGTAAATATTGAATGGCATGCAGTGGTGGTAGCAGTGTGTCTTGATCTTGTGGGAAGCGTAGCAGAACTTTACCTTAATTACATTGTGACCCTCTATAAAAGCACGGACAGAATCATGGAGGAGTTTCTCAACAGATGAAATTCTCGTCCAGAGTTACTGCTTTGCTGGTAGGAATGCTCTCGCAAGGCAGAGCATATATGGGTGAGGCCGAAGATCGCAGGGGGAAGGTTTATGGTGAAGGGAGGCTTAATAAAAGCCTTTATTTGAAGAGACTAAAAGGTTAGGAAAATACTTGGTTTTCATATGTAGTTCATAAAGTCAGTGTACTTTAAGACTTTTGGAAAATGTTGACAAGTGCCTGTGCTCTGTCTGTTCTAGCTCTACTGTTGTGTGTCATTTTTAATTCATAAGACTTTACTTTGGAAGTGTGCTGTTTAACTGTAAAACTGGTGTTTTTTTCACTTCTCCACTTAAAGAATATAGGCTTCAGTCAACCTGTGTAAAAGACCATGTGGTCTAAATTTTTCTGTATTATTACTTCCTAGCTAAATAACTACTTTTTTAAACTAGAATTTATTTTTGTAGACCCTACCTGTTGTGGGTGTGATTTAAGGTTATTGTTTACAAGGATTTTTGGTTTGTGTTTTTTCCATTAACAAGTTCTTAATTCATTCACTGGCTGTCTTCAGTTCAGTGCAAAATTTTCACAAGGCATGTTGCAGAATGTCAGAAAGTGATTTCAGGCTTGCTGTGTAGCATTCAGGTTGCCGTAGCTGCCTGTGTGCTTTGAACTGACAGGTACGTTTTCCGAAAAGTTTATGTATAATTTCCAGTGCATCGCTGCTCATTCTTAGCAGAAAGTCTTACCACAAACAATTTTAAATTCTGTTCACTGAAATAGTTTACTTGCATAGATTGAGTACTAATAAACCCAAATAAAATCTCAATGGAAATGTATACCAATTATTAATTTGAGCTTCCAGAGAAAACTTTGTTTGAATCTCATGAAGATCAAATGTGGCTGTTTAATGCCTGTTGTAGGAACAGAGTTTAGCCAATTACTGGGAGTGTCATGGAATAATGGCCTGTGTTAAAGAAGGCAAAAAAGACAGTTATTTGGGAGAAAATGATTGGAGCAAGAAGTGGGAAGTGATGTTGTCAGGGTGTTATTTCACTATCCCAGTTTCAAGTGTAATTGTTCACAAGTAGATACGCACTTACCATTCCTTTACCCATATTGGTACACACATTAATATCTAATTATATCAGTCCTTGCTCATTTTTCTGTTTTAATATAAATAAGGTAAACTTCATAAAACAGTACTAATCTTATGTGACTGGATTAGTCGTGCCTGGAATTACAAATAGAAAAAAATACTTGAAAAATAAATATCACTTCTATATGTTAGATGTAGAAAATTAAATACTCATTTTCATTATTGGAATTCAAATCTTATACATGCATATCTTATTAGACATGGAATAAATAACATGTTGCTTTTATTCCTTAACTGTAACTTCTTAACCTGTCATCTGGTTTTGATTTTTACAGATTTCTGAGGGTTTTTTTTAGTGCTAAGAGTGAGTCATCAGGCTGGTCTGAGCTACTTTGATATAGACAATAGAAGGCAGTGCAGTAATGATTTGTTATTGCCAAGCAATAGGTTGGTTAGCAGTTCCTGCATTTATTGAATTAAGCACAGGAAAAGCATATGTCCCCCCTATTTTTGATGGAATAATTCTAATAGTATTTGCATAATCTTTCAACAGTTTGGTGACTTGTGTAAGTTTTACTCCCATTTACAGATTTGCTGAAGGAGGTGGGAGGGAAGTAATGCAGAACAGTTCTGATTTGCTCCAGATAATCTCATGCTAGAGCCTAGGAGTAATCCTGTGTTTTGGGTGGGATTTAAATTTGAAGATAAATGACATTTCAGAGCTCCCCTTTATTTGAAGAGAAAGATCATATTAGTTCTTATTAGATAAATAAATGGAAAAAATTAGCTTTTTTTTTTTTCCTACCTCTTCAAAACTAATGCCGGGTGCTGCAGATGTGTATCTTTATATACCTTAGAATCAAATGATTTGCATTTTATTAAAGGACAAAGATTTAAACAACAAAAGATTGTGTTTAAATGATCGTGATGCTGTTACTGTGATTTCACCATGGCAAAACAATCTGAAAGGTCTGCCTTGGTGTTGGAGATTTCATCGTAAATACTTGTCCAGACTTACACTGGGAAACCTGTTATATATACGTTACCGTACGGAAATGAAGAGCACTGATTAAACTATTTCATCTGTGTTTATACCAGATGTAATCATTCTGCATGTCCTGTTCTAAAATTGTGTGCTCTTAGATGAGATGTAGTACTTCAAGAAATACAGAAGAGTAAGTATTGTGATCGTTGTGTCTGCAGCAGTAAAGCTCATGTCACTTAAGAATTGATGCAGACTAATCTTTACACACACTAATGACACAAAACTAACGTTGTAGGTTTGGGTTTTTTTTGCTGAGAACATGGCCTGAAAACAACAGTCTTGGGCATAATTTTTTGTGTGCCTAGTTGTTTGCTTGCTCAGTCAGCAGAAATGAATGCATGCCAAAATATTACAGAAGAGAAAGTGCTTATACTATATAAACCAAAACTCTGTCTTATGTTTTGTATTTTGATTGATCAGGCCCACTTGTTAAGTGAAGGTTGTGAGACTGCTGAATTACATAGCAAAAACTGGACGCTGGTACTCAGCATACTAGTTTGCTCAGCTAGTGTTATTATGGAAGTATTTGAGTTTCTTTGGAATGTTGCCACAAGCCTGTCATTTGACATTTTCTCAATGTTATTTAATAACTTCCTAGAGAATCTGAAATGTTCAGTCAACTACTACTCAAGTACCTGGTTGAGTGCTCAAAGTGTTAAATACTTGTTTATGCTATCATGTTGACTATTATTTGGGATTACAATAAACTGAGAATGTGTCCTTTAGTTATTTAAATTCTTTCTTGTTCTAGCTTAAAAAAAAAAAAAAAAAAAGCTTTTTTAATATGCAAGAATTACATACCTAATTCTGAAACAGGAATTATCTGTGCTTTGTTTCTTAAACACAGGGATTTTTCTTTTCACAGTCGTGAGACCTTGAAGATGGATTATGTTTTCATAGCTTGGAATTTATCCCCATTTTTTTGGTCTCTCTGAGACATGTACTGTTCTGTACTATAGTGCCCAAAAGAGTTGAGACTAAACAGAATCTTTGCAGACCTTGATATGAATTCACAGAACCACCTTGAGAAAACCTGAGCTTTGTGGCTGTGATACTTCCTTTGTGCAAAGTGAAGCTGAAATGAATACAAGAAGAACATGTGCGTGGTACTAATATTTAGGCAGTGATTCCTTACTATGTGGAGGGGATAAACTGTGAGTGAGGCTTCAGTTAAAATTGCTTTCAAGGATTAGGGACAGGAGTTAAGTTTTAGATTCAAAATGTAACAGTTAGTACATGTAAAATTACATTGGCTGGTCAACGACAAATGGCTTTTTTGTTGGTTGGCGAGCTAATTATACCCAGTTTGATTTCTTTTCCTTAGGAATTAATTTTATTTTTATATGTATGTATTTTTTTCTTTTTTTAGGAGAACACGCTCCTTGCATGGACCATGCCCAGTGACCACATTTGGACCAAAGGCCTGTATGCTGCAAAATCCTAAAACGATTATGTAAGTACTTGTCAAATGATGGTATTATGCTTATTTTATGTGAAAGGAAGAAGTTCACTTTTCCACTTTTCACCCCATAATCAACATTGTTTGTACTTTACCTGATATTTAGAGATTTGCATGTTGCTTGATTGCCAGTTGGGGTCTGCATTTAAAAAGTTGGTCTGAGAGGAAATGGCTAGCACTGCTGAACTGTATTCTCAAGTAAAGCCCCACTAGATGTTCATTAGCTTGATCAGCATGTTGAAAGTACAATATGGGTTGAATGTCATTGGTGTTTTTTTTTTTCTCCCAAGTGATGATAGGACGTAATCAGTATTTCTCTGTATGGATATATAGCGGTTTGCCAGTTGGAATATTTCCTGCAGGGTGATGGACATAAAAGGAAATTAATTTTACTGGTTTTATGTTACTACTACTTGTGGTGTTCTTAGGTCCACTATCTACTACTGATACTGGGAGAATTTTACCAGTGTGCTTAACTGTGAAGGTTGTAACTGATGTATCCATGGCATTGCCAAGCAAATGTATTATGTAGTTTAGCTACTAGTAGAATGCTGCATTGTATAGTTTACTACTAAGTAGGTAAGAACCAGTCCGAAGCAGAGGCATGATCCCAGAGTACTGAAGCAGGGCCAGGAGAAGAGAAGGTCATGAAAAGGATGAGAAGAAGAACAGGAAGATGACAAGGAAGAGGATGAAGAAAGGATGAAGGTGTCCTAAAGGACCATCAGAGGACCCCTGACCCATTAAGCCACACATGTGTAGTAAGAGTGCAGATATGATAAGTAGTTCATGGAACTGTAGTGAATATGCCAATAGTTTCTCAGAAATGTCATTAATACGTATAGATTGGCCATCTAAAGATAAACAGTGAACAAAGTTGGGGTGCGCGTTGGGTGGAACTTATCCCCCGTGCATCCAGCACCAAAACTAAAGAATTCCTGCTTTAACGCTCTAAACCAGGTATTAGAGAGTTTTGTCTCTGATTTTTCAATATCACTACCTAAACTAATCAGATTTTTCACAGCTTGGTAGATCTATTTTGGAAAAAAAATAATCAGCCATTTCACATAAAAATACAGCAGGGCCTGTAAATAGTATTAAGTGCTGAAGTTTTGTTTAGACATGTTTTGCATGATTTGCAATCTATAATTTGATGTCAGCAATGGCAACTATAATAAACACTTCCCAACATAATTGACAGTAAACTTGCTATGCATATTAAACAGCCTTTTAGCAATCTAATTATGATATGGAAAAGCTATTGGTAGCATTTTGTTTATCCCATCAACTTGAGATGAACGAAGAGTGATGTTTCTGAATGATAGAGGAACAAGACGTTTTATGGACAACACAAGGAAAGCAGGAGAAACTGTTCTGTGCACTGTGAAATCTGAGGAAAGCCTTCTCCCTCTCATGGTATTATGTGTTTGAGCTAGTAGTTTGTGGTTTTGTATTTGATCTGTGGCAGCTTCAATATATGAATATCATTAAGGCAAGTTTGCTTTTAGACTTGGCTGATAAATTTAGTTTGAAAATAAGGGTTGGCAGGCATATAAATGTTTTAATTGTGTAGGTGGCGTGGTAGAAAAGTGTTGCTTTTTACACCATACTTAATAAATGGTGTCTTGGCTTTGTCAGATGAGGAATGTCAGGGTTTTACAGATTAAACAAGTTAGTGGTCCCTATTTTTTTCCGTGAAAAAGGTTTTTTTCATTGTTCTTTCAGTTAAATGTAAGGTATTTGAGTTAAATATTTATTTCTGTAAATCTCTAGCTACATACTAGTAGTCTTTCTCAAACCAGGGTGGTGGTATCCTAACTTTTTCAACAGAGGTGTGGCGAAAATCTTGCAGTGTACAGAAACTCTTAGCTTGCTCGTTCTTTCTGTCTGTCCTAAAGTTAGTGATTCGACGTGCTGCAGTCGGCCTGAAAACCCAGCTCGCTTCCTATATTCACCCACCTGACAGTGGTGAAGGTGCTCCTCCCCCTGGGCTGGGCCAGCGTGGTGCAATATAATGAGTGTCCAGGTCGGCTGAGTACAGAGGCTGCAGGCGATACTGAAGGCACATGCTACTTGCGAGGGGGAAGACTCTTCATGTATGCCCTGTACGGAATAGCTGGGGAGTAAGGAGTGCTCTCAGGTCACTGAAGGAAGGGGCTATTTGAAGACCAAATTGTAAATGACTCTTCTTACTATACCTCAGGTTTTTGTTGTGGCTTCTGAAAACAAGCAAAAGCTTTTTTTGTGTGTTTTTCTTCTCTACAGTCAGTAATATTGTTAAGCTCTCTTCACTGGAGAGGATTTTTTAACAGAAAATTGTAGGGTTTATGTACAGGCATAAGTTAGTGAAGGTATTGATGTCTCTTTAAGTGCTAGTGTTGATGATGGTATTGAAAAAGCTGCTTTCTGAAGACCTTTTTTAAGATGACCAGGTTAATTGAATGACTGTTCAGTGAAAAAAGTGCTCGAGTAGTTGAGGAGAGGCCAGGTCAGATACCTACCTCTTTATAACCTCTTGCTTGAAATGAGATGTTTTCTTATGAAATCTTGTCTCTGAAGATCTGTAATAAATGTTTTATACAGGATTTTTCTGTAAAGTCTGACAATTTTTTGTTGAGACTGGTTGTAATACTTAATTGGGGAAGAAATTTTCAGAGAAAAATTTTCTTTTGAGGTAGCAGTTTATTAATGAGTGATAAAAGCCTCAGCCTTTTTTCTTTTTTTTGGAGCTGTTGCATTTGCCTGATTCTTGGAAAGAAACATGAAGGTCTTAAAGCATGTCATGAATAATCTTTCATTTAGTAGAACTACGTGGAATTGGTGAGTACAGCTGAAATAGGCAGACTGTCTTTCATTTGAATGAAGTCTGTCGTAGTTCTAGGTTTATTGAGTGAAAAGCAGTACTGTAATCTTTAGTTCTTTGCCAGCTTTAGGAGATAGCCTAATCATCTTGAAATGGTTTTGGGGGTGGTTGTGGTTTTTACTTTTTAAACAGTTTCAAGTTTCAGGGAATTTAATTTTGTAAAATGAACTTTTGTATGGGAAACACCATGTAAGGCTTCAGCTTCAGTTCCTTTGCAAGTGTTTGGCAGCAACATTAATGTAATTCCTTTTTTTAATTATTATTTTATTTTATTTTAAGTTTAGCTATTGGTTGGTTAGTCAAGTCAGAGGAAGCCTTCCAAATTCTTAGTCATCTAGATTCATGGCGATATATGAGAACCAAGTACAGTATCTACAAGACACCCTTATGCTGAGCCGGGGGATTGGACTAGTCACTCTGCAGAGGTGCCTTCCAACCTCTGCCATTCTGTAATTTCTTGACTGTAAAACACAGTGAGATGAAACATAATGTAATGTTGAAACCTGTATGTGATACTGCTTGTAACTGCATATTGTAGTCTTCTGTGTTATGTAATAATTTAGAGAGAGAGGGGGCACTGTTTCTTAGTAAACATTATTGGTAATACACTGCTTCATTAAGCTATAGTTTCTGTTTTATTTATATGCAGAATGTAAGCATTGGGTCATTCCACCACCTGCATCATAATCTGTTTTATTTTAACCCTTGGAGTGCTAAATCTAAATATCTTTGTAAATTTGACTTGTTCAGCATTAATACTAATCTGCTTTGCTTTATGGATTACACCTGCACCGTGTGGAGAAGGGCGGGATGCTTGTTACATGTGAGATACAACTGTGAAATCATGTAGCTTAGAAGTAGATTCAAAAGATGGAGGAAAATACAGCTGGGTATTCCTAAATCAACTAATTGTATTGTAGAGCAACATGAGGATTCTGTTACTGAACCCTCTTGAAAACTTCAAAATTATTTGTGTACATATATTTAGTTCTTGAGGTTCTCAAGTCTTAGAATGCTGTCCTGACAATAGGCAGGCAGTAGTTTTAAAATACTTTTTAAAGTTTGTTTGGGGGTTTTAAATTGTTTTTTTAAGTAGTAGTTGTGCTGCTTTAAGCAGATAAACTTGCTTTGGGTTCAACACTAAAGTAAAATTAATAAATAGATTAGAATTTTAAAGGAACATTGCACAAAAGTTATGTATGCTTACATATCTGTAATGTTTGCATGGAACAGAAGTGTACAGGCATGTGTTCCTATTTAAGCTCTTTATTTATAAGGCTTTATGATAGGAAATACAAGAGTTGCAAGAGTAGACTTCCCAGAATAGAGTGTACGTACTAAAGATTTTTCATAGTTAAGGCTTATCTTGAGGATTTAGTACAGGTGGCCCTGTGCATTGTAATTACTTACTCTTCTTGGGATAGTGTTGTTTTGTGTTAGTAGAAAGACACTAGAATTTTTGTCTGCATCTACAGGCTTCAAACTGTATTGAGAAATCTGTGACTGTATATGGGTATGAGTGAAAAAATGCTGAAGGAAACATTGCTAAAAAGAAAAAAGAATATCTGGGTTGGAACTATTGCACTGTTTTTTAAATTTACATTGACTTAAGCTGTTTGACTTACAGGATTGGATGGGAATACATTTTATGCCGTTTTTATTTCTGATTCTCTAATTGAATGTTTCTCCTTATTTTGAGTCAGCTTAAGAGGAGAGAGCACTAAAACAAGATAGAGGAACGCATTATGGCTGGAAGCATCAGGGAAGATGTCAGTTAGTTCAAGAACTTGATCCAAGAGCTTTTGTAGTGCTTCTGTTAAAGTCCCTGTTTGCACTTGTTATGAGCATGGTAGCAGTGACAAGAATGGACACCTTACTGCTGTGTTACCACCATCTTAATATAGTAAAGCATTGACTGGTTTCATGGGGGAATAAGCATCATTGCAAAGCAAACTATGGCATTCTTCTTTCTGTTGCTGTAGGACTGTGTGCAGTTATACGTAAGGATATGTTCTTAACACACCAGAATGTTGTCAAAGCAAAATGTTGTGACACTGTCTTTTTTTCTGTTCTCCAGGCACATTCAGGATCCAGCAAGCCAGCGGCTGACATGGAACAAACCTCCCAAGAGTGTCCTTGTTATTAAAAAGATACGTGATGCCAGTCTGCTACAACCTTTTAAAGAGCTTTGTGTGTATCTTACTGAGGTAATGAAACATAAGTGCTCTTTTTTTATCGTAATGAAAAATTTTACATCTAAACTGAATGTGGAATGTACAGCATTGTATAGTGCAAATAAATCACTTATACCCATTGCCACTGGACTTAGTAAAACTTGTTTCAGAGTTGAAGATCAGTATTTAAGTAATTTAAGTACAGAGCTTTTTTTTTTTTTAAAAAAAAAGTAAGTAAAAATTTTATTTTATTTGCAGTTTTAAATTACAGGGAATGGAATATAAAAAGCTTAACCCTTTAAGCCTTGAACAAACATAGTGATGTTACTGCATCATGTAGTCTATATTCCAAAGTTTATTTTCATTCATTAGGTGGTCTGTGCATGCTGCAAAATATTTGTTAGAATTAGACCACACATTAAAAATAAATCCCACAACCACCAGATGCAGACCACTTCTGTAATATATTATTTAGATGTTTTAAATGAATGCAGATTATGGGGAGAGTCAAATAATTTGTTATTTTAAGAGGTTATTAACAGGCTTATCTTACCTCTCTTAAGGAGAACAATATGATAGTGTATGTAGAGAAAAAAGTATTGGAAGACCCCGCTATAGCTAATGATGATAATTTTGGACCAGTGAAGAAGAAATTTTGCACCTTCAGAGAAGGTATGGTAACGACTTCTTGAAAGTAGAGCTGAAGTATATCGTTTATTTGTCTTGGTATTTCCTTAGTCATTGGGACCAATGTGTTAAACTAAGGTGTCTTTTGGAAACAGCTGTTGTTACATCTTCGTTGTGTTTTGGGTTTTTTTTATATTTGTGAGTGAATGTTGGCATGCTGCACTTAATTTACGTTAAGAAATAAAGCCTGCTGATAAAACTTAATTAAAAACTTGTATTTCAACGTTGCTTATAGATTATGATGATATCTCCAATCAGATAGACTTTATCATATGCCTGGGAGGAGATGGGACCTTACTTTACGCTTCTTCGCTCTTCCAGGTTGGTCTTTCTGGGAAATAGACTTAAGGATATCTTTTCTTTTTGAAATATTTGAAGATGGTTGGGTGGGTTTTTTTTCCTTTGTTACTGAGTTTGGCATTTGTCCTTTTCTGTTCATGCCTTTTTTTATCAAACCTGTTTAACCCTATACCTGCTGCAAATAATGTATGTGATGTGTTGTTTTTATTATGCACAGCTGAAGTTACATCAATAGTCAAAATATTTATAGGCAATTAGTTGAAGTATGAATTGCTTTTATTCAGTAGCTTTTAAATTCTTTTCTTTATTGATAGGGTAGTGTACCTCCAGTTATGGCTTTTCATCTGGGATCCCTTGGATTTCTTACTCCATTTAATTTTGAGAATTTTCAGTCCCAAGTCACTCAGGTTATAGAAGGTAAATTTCAGGGGACAAGGTGTGGTGTTTCTGTTTTGTTACATTTTCTGTAGCTTTTTCCAAGACTAGTAAATTTTCTTAATCAACTCCTGTAGGTTGTCCCATAAGATTGAGTCTCAAGAAATATATGCTATACTAACAAAAGTATTTTATTGCATTGGCCCGTTCAGTGCTGCTTGCCGTACTATTGTGTAAAGGAAAATGGCTAAGAAATAACTTTGTCCTGGGTGGAGTAAACAAGTATAAGATGATACAGTACTTAAATAACATTTAAGTGTAGCTCTGAAGTATGTGGTAGTCTCTTTCTCTAAGCAGTGCAGTGCCTAAATACTGAGAAGTCAGGCAAGTAAAATGTTTGAGGAAAGAAACACTTTGCTGCTTCAATGTGGGGTTATTTGATTTGCATCCAAAGTAGATTCCTGAAAAAAATGTATAAAATTCTCACATTGCTAAAATGTTGTCTTTTAATAGGTGTTTCTAATACACTAATTTTCTTTAAGCTTAGCTTTTGTCTTAGTGAAGATCATGTGAGCCTAACAGTGTTTTCCAGTCTTGATCACATCCATATAAAACTTAAATTTTCTTTTTACATGATGAGGAAAGGGAGGAAGGACTGGGTTCCAATTTGACTTTAATATTGCTCATTACTAGTAAAAATTTAGTTTTGAGCTTTAACCAAGTGTAGACAATTGTCATATGAATGAAATTGGGAACTTTGGAAGCACAGGCAATAGATGGATGGTATTTCATACAGTTTGCTAGTCATTACAGGATTTTATTTACTGTACTAGCATATCATTTTTGTGTACTTTCTCCTATATTTCACTTGTAGGCAATGCAGCGCTTGTTCTACGAAGCAGGCTGAAAGTGAAAGTAGTAAAAGAGCACAGAGAGAAAATGGCAGTACAAAACGGTATAGAAGAAAATGGAGTAGTGTCTACAAATATGGAGAAAGAAGTGGGCAAGCAAATTATGCAATATCAGGTCAGAGATCAAAATAAGCATAAGAACAAATATGCTGTTTGTAAATCGTTTTGTACTTGTTTTATTTTAACCTTCCCCTTTTCAGTAGTTTACTTACATTAGCCCAATAGTGTGAAACTGATCCATATGTGCACTAAGTAATAAGGAAATGGTGTAAATCATTATTTTCTGCAATCATAAGTGCTAATACTGTATTTTCCTGTAGTAATATTTTCCTTCTATTTTGAAAACTAAGTGGTAGTTCTAAAATGGGATAACCCAAAGATTTTTATAAGTGAAAAGAAAACCCTTGCACGTTGTTAGTAACCAGCTTCTGGAAATAATTCTTAACATCTAAAAAATTCAGCTGGCACTTGATGAAGAAGTGTAAAGAGAGTTTAATGTGGCAGGTACTAAATCAGCATGAATTTTTCAAAGATCTGAAAAGCATGTTTGAGCTTGTTATTTATTACATTGCCAAGTCAGCAATAGCAGACTGGTGTAATATTTGATGTCATGACAGGTTCTAAATGAAGTTGTAGTGGATCGTGGTCCTTCCTCTTACCTTTCCAACGTAGATGTCTTTCTAGATGGACACCTGATAACAACAGTGCAAGGAGATGGTGAGTCTGCTTCTTGAGTTAAATTGCTTATCTGTTCCTGTGTAGATTGTTGCTGGTTTACTGGAAGATACTCTCACATGGAAACAAAATCTTGAGCTTCAGTTTACTGGTGACAGAAAATACTAATGTGCAAAGAATAGGTGTGTTTATGCGTCGGTAACTAATGCGTTCCACGACGAAGCATTGAAGTGTTGCAAGCTTTGTTTGTGGACTTGTGAAGGCAAGTGGCATTTTCTTTGGGCATGATATGTTAGGACTAAGGGCAAGAAATAGCTCAGAAAAGATTTGCTTGGATATCTGGAATTTGCTGAAGGCCTGTGATCTCAACTCGTGAAATACAGCATCTTCAAAGCTCTTATCCTTAAAAAAATATGAATGTCACAAAGTTTATGCAACTTACATGAAGCTGTAGAACAAACATGCTGTGCCAGGATTAGTAGAGAGTTTCTGACTTTTTTGCATATTAGACTGCAGTTCTCCTGCAAAATACAAGTTGATACATTCTTTGCTTCATTTTCATAACAGTTCTGTTTCTTAGGCTTCCAAAATAACACATTGATTGTAATGCTAATGTAAGTGAAATTTTTGCTCCTTTTACAGGAGTCATTGTCTCCACGCCGACTGGTAGCACTGCATACGCAGCTGCAGCAGGAGCTTCTATGATTCATCCAAATGTTCCTGCAATAATGATCACCCCCATCTGCCCTCACTCATTGTCTTTCAGACCTATTGTTGTTCCTGCTGGAGTGGAACTCAAGGTTAGCTTCTGTTACGTTATTTCTCTTTCTAAGTTCTGTAACTAACTTCTGTAGTAACCTTGTGGATTTGACCGAAGCAGAAGAGGTTAGCAAATGCTATGTCTCCCCTGCATTCCTTCAGTTGTGGGAGGGCTGGATCAAGTCTGGTTGAAGAATGCATCTTTGTTTAAAGAAATATACCCACTAGCGGAATACTTTACATTGCTTCTTACTGGATTGTAGTTATGTAATGTTCTGCAAAATGTAAATACGTACATTTGCATTCTGACTAATAAAATTTTACATATTTTTGACTGAAGTGCATATATATCCATGGTGTTTAAGGGGATAAAAAATTCTACTTTCATGGCTAAAACAAATGCTGATTTTGAGTATATTGGAAGTTATCTGCAATTCAATTTTTTTGTTAACTCTGTCTTGCAGAAAAAAAGGTAATACCTGAGTATAAAATGGACTTAGTTAATGTGTATTTTTAACAAATACCCATGTGTAAGGATGAACTCCTTTCTGCTTCTTCTGTCTGTTACAAGCCCCTAGTCTGCTCAAGTTGGAAGAGAGCTGGCATGTTTAGAAGGGCTCTTCTAGGGGTGTTACAAGATTAACATTAAGTAGTAAGTGTGCACTGGGGTTTCTGTTTCTATTGTCCAGCACAGATCAAATGTTTATTCACAGCACTGCTCTCAGTCCACAATTACCTTATGTCAGTGGATGTTACTGGCCAATCATAGTCAACTCTTTACTAACAGGAGCGTATGTTAAATATGAGCAGAACTTCCTAAATTTGGCAGCTTTAGATTCATTTTGTATTAAAATCTATTTTTCTGGATTAACTGGATTAATTTTCTTGAAAGAGATGCTATGGCAATGTCAGTTCACGTAACTGAATTGAAGTATGTACTAACTGTAGCTGGAAAGTCTGTCTAGTTTATGACCTTGTACTTGTTAGGAGGGGGTTTATTGCATGTAGAAAAATATATGTATTTATAGCAGACATGAAGTGAAGGTTTGGAACTTGTGTGCCATGCTCCTGCATTGTTATTGTGGACATATTACAAATTTCCATGCAACTGTAAAGTTGAGATGAGTCAGTTCTGTACTTGGAGGCAGGATGGAGAAGGAGCTTGTTCCTTGTGCTTGAAAAATAGATTTTGGACCTGAAGTTTAATTCTTTTCTCATTTTCAGATTATGCTCTCCCCAGATGCCAGGAATACAGCATGGGTTTCATTTGATGGAAGGAAGAGGCAGGAAATATGCCATGGAGACAGGTCAAGCCTTTTATTCATTGTAGCATCTCTCTATAAGTATAGAAAATCTGGTTCTTATTCTCTTATCTGTTAGAATGGTTGCTTGCAGTGAAGAAACAAGCTTTTACAAACCCTCTTAACAGCACAAACTGCGCTACAACTATTTAATTTCTAACGAGTTTTTTAGATCTTCCTATGAAAGTAAGTGAAATGTTAGGACAAAAGCATGTAAACATTGCACTCTTGGCAAGGAAGATGGACATGTCTTTAGAAAATTCTCTAGATTTAACTTAAAGGTAAACCTTAGGAGTTTGAGAAGATGTAAACCAACAGGAGTTGCAGTGGCTCTAAATAATGCCATACGGTTTAAACTGTGTTAACTTAGTGAATGGTTGTGGTTGCTTGCGATGCTATTGCCTTGAGTGAGCAGAATGCAGCATGTGAAGTTTGATAAGGTTTTACGTGCAAAATGTTGTGGCTTATCCTACTGGGAATAGGATAGTGATTTAAAGTAACTGTGTGGTATGTGACTGGTAGACTTGCAATTCAGGCTGACTTTGGTGGTTTTTTTTTCTTGGTCCATACAAGTTCCCAGAAATTGAAAATGTATAGCTGGCATGACATTCCCATCCTGAACTGTTTGTATTTCCTTTGAGATTGAAAGATCTATAGAATAGATCAGGAGACTAGTAAGGATTCAAATGGGAGATTTGGCCCTTTATGAGATTGTAGACTTCTTAGCACTGTTGCTTATAGTTAAAACTTGAAACTTAAAGGCCAGGGTGGTGACTTACATTTTCCTTTGTCCCTGTGTCGTTGATGTGAAGGCCAGGAGATTCTGCTTGCAGGATGTCATGGAGTGGTTCAGTATTCTCACTGTTTCAGAGTGCTGTCCACAGCACATCTGTTAGCAGTTTTAAGCCCTGTGTTCACCCTGTTTAGATGAGCCTGCAGACATGGCTATCGCTTGATTATGGAAACTCGCTGTTTTACCAAATTGTCTGAACATTAGCTCTATGTTAGGTAGTGAAGAGAAGATATTATTTTTTTTTTCAATTGCTATTCATTGCCCTTGACTGACTGGGGTATTCCTATGTTGTTGCAGTATTAGCATCACTACCTCTTGCTATCCCCTTCCTTCGATCTGTTTCCGAGATCCTGTGAGCGACTGGTTTGAAAGCTTGGCTGAGTGTTTACACTGGAATGTTCGGAAGAAGCAAAATAACTTTGCTGTTGAAGAAGAAGAATTTTGAGTGTCTACATCTAACAAGACTCATGGGAATGGAAAGTGGCAGTATCCCTTCTATATGCTTGGAGTTTTTAAGTTTTTGGCTAACAAGTGTGGTCACCATCTCAGACATGTATAATGATTATCATTTATATCTGTCTGATCTGCTGATGGCTGGAAATTACTGTGCTACTTCCTGTCCACCAAGGGTAGAAATGGAAGAAATTAGGCTCTGATTGTTGTGTTCCAGTGTGAATTTCCTTCAAATGTGCAATCTGAAAATGGTTTATTTCTGATTGGTATTGACAGCCACATCTGTAGATTTGATTGTAACCTATAACTTAATGATAATATGGTAGGCTGAATGTAGATACATAATAGAAAAGTGGCAGTAGAAAAGTGGCATTGAAATATTCTATTTAATTTGGTGTATTTTTAATTCCATTTATAGATTGCTATGCAAAAAAAGGCTCTAAGAAATTTTCTTTCTAAAAAAAAAAAAAAGCTTCTCTTTGTTAGCTTAAGTAAGTCTTGCCCAGAACAGCTCCCCATCAAGACAATGCTTAAAATACTTTCTCCTTACTTGCAAATGTGACACACTGTGAAGAAATGCCCATGAAGAATGTTTTTTATTAATTGGTGGAACTAGTAAAAAAAAGGTTTTTATATATCTATTTGTCTTATGCCCATTTGAGCAGTGTTTGACCTTTGGCTGTCATCGCTGTGTAAACATCCACAAATAGCATGAGTGAGCATTAGTGTGGGCTTAGTTGGTTATGACAATGATCTCTGTTTTTGTAGCTGAGCTAGTGCATAGCTCTGCAGCTCCTGTTGGTGGGAATCATCAGTGTGTTGATTTTTCTTATTATTTCTGTTTGATTCTCTGGAATAAATGGTAGTATTAGAGACTACAAAGTAAAAAACAAAAAAAATCTCTAAGTGATCAAGAAGAATCTGGACTTCAATTACTATTATATTGTCTAGTTCCACCATTGTCTTGAAGAAAAGAATATTCTATACTACACCCTGAATGCCCTCAACTTCCATAGATACCTTCCAGCTCTTGGTGCTGAGTAATACAGAGAGGGATACTGCGTCATAGGTAGGCTGAAAGATGAGAGGACACATTCCCAGTAGAGTAGCAATGGTGCCTTCAGCACACTCAAGATATTCTAAGTCTCATATTTACTTTTTTAAGATGCTTTCAAATGTTTCTAACTTCTTTATGTACATATTTTATTGTGTGTGCTTTTATGAAAGAAAAAAAAAACAACAAAAAAACAAGTTGGGGGAAAAAAGGGTTTGTACTGTACTTTAACTGCAAAGTATCGAACCCAAGTATAATGTTTACATTTATGTTCTCTGTGGTGCAGTCTCATGATCATACCATTCAAACTTTAGCATTTTCAAAGTCTTGCTGCATTGGTCATTAAAGGAATGGGCATCGTGTGTTAAATTTAAGCCTATGGCATAATATTGTGGAGGAATTAATTTACTGATTAAGATGGGATTTCCTTGAAAGTGGAGTGAGAAGTTTTGTTGAACTTTTCATGATTGTCTTATGTTGTTTATGTGGTCCAAAGTGGTAATGGGAAATGTATTAATTTCTGAACTCTGCCTAACCTGCTGTCCTCTGATGGTTTAAACAATGTCTGTTCCATTTTGGATGCTGCCCTAGTCTGTCTGATTTTATTAAATCCAGGTGAGAGCACTTTTCCATAAAAAAGAAGTAAACTCTTGGTTAATGATACAAATCACACTGAAAATGTGTTAATATAAATTAATACACAATTTGTAAATTTTGTAAAATAGAGTTTTGGTTTGATTTGGTCTAAATAGACAAATTTTGTGATATCCTGGAGAAAATCCAGATAGCTTTTGGGATTTGTCTTTCACTTGAACCTGCAGTAATTGTTTTATCACTGTTTTTGAAGCTGCTTACGGGTTTTCTAGGTGGAGTATTCAGTTATTTAATAACTATTTACTTTTTGAACTATAGAAGTGTCAGACTTTTAGCTTTGAAATTTATTTTATTTAAACATGCAATAATTGAGAAAAGGAACAGGGTATAGTGGCTATATAAATGTTTTGTTAAGTGGAAAACAAGCAGAATACTAGGCATGCTAGGAAGTGGAAATCATTTTGCGGAGGTGAGGTGAAATGGTTAATGAGCCTTATCTAGTATTTTTTTAAAGATAAAACTATATTCAGCACTTTTTATTTATGCTTTTTATAATAGTAAAACTATTATTGATTAAATTGCTGAACTTTAATTTTCAGAGTGCATAGTTCATGAAATCTGTTATCAAAATTTACCTAACTAGTTTCTTCAGATTAGATCTAGGAGTTGTCTTTGAATTTATCATGCACTGCAATTGCATTACTGGCTTTGACGCTTTTGCAGTTTTGCTTGTACAACTGTTGCCTCTTGATAACAATCTTACTTGGATCACTGATCAGCCAAGTAGAGCGCTACAGTCACTGACTGAAGGAAAGAAAGTCACATGATGACTTTAGTTTTTGCTTTTTCTTCAAAAAGCTGCATTGATTATAATTGTCCTAGCTGCTTTATATCAAAACACAACCCAAGTTGTGTTAATACATGACAAATTTATCTGACTGTACAAAGTTCATTTTCAAGGCCTTTAGTCTGCAAACCAACGATTCACAAGCAGGCTAGTGAGGTTTGAATGGCAGTGAAGTTTTGCATATTTAACTGCTTAAAGCATGGGCAACTTCTGTTCAAACCACAGCTGAACTAGAGAAAAGCTGTAATGCACACTTGGTTATATTGGCAATACAAGCTCATTTTGCTTATGTAGCTTACTGAAAGTAACTTGTTTAAACTGTACTAGTAAAATAGGTTTTTGCTGATTAAGAACAGTGTGTCTAATATAAGGGTTTGTAAAGGTCACTGCACCCACAAATCCTTTCCAGTCTGCAAAGGGCCAAGATGGAAGCCTGGAAATTAATTATTATTTTTTTTAAGTTATTCTCTAGTAGAGAGTTTAAGAAGCTATTAACAACTGATGTAGTATGGCATAAAGCAGTGTACTGAAATTTTAAGAGAGGAAAAATCCTGTTACATATTGTTAATGCTTTGAAAACTTGTTTTAAATATTGTTGAAAACAAATATTTTTCAATCCTTTCAATAAAAGCTTTTTGTAAAGTTGGATTTGTAAAGCAGCACTTTGACTGTTAAGAATATAACATTAGGTACACACGATTACTTGCTTGGAAGGCAAATATCCAATGTGGGGCTTTAATACACTGTCTCATTGGACAGTAGCATCTGCTTTCTGGAAACATACCCAAGGCTCTTGAATGTATGTGTCTGATACCAATCTTTTCTTAAAAGTTTCAAAATAAAAGCTGGATTTGCTGTGGAAGTTGAAACAAATTTTCTATACAACTAGGTGTGCAACATGAATTATGCTTTTGAAGGCCCAAGAGGAGAAAAATGAGGAAAGAAATAAGATAAGGGCAATAATCTGAGATAATTTTGGTTGCTTACATAGGTATCGGGTGGCAGGATGGATTACAGCTGTCTCGGGAAGTACAATAAAAACCAACCCTTATCCTGTATGTGAAGATGAACCCAGCTTGTACTTGCTGCTGTATCCTGTTTAATTTAATCTGGGTCTTCCTTTTTCTGCAGCAGTCCTACCTGTCTTGATGACGGTGTCATGCTCCTTGTGCAACTGTGAGATGACTTTATTGCACTGCTAATGAAAGGAGTGGTAGAGAAGCATATAGCATTTACAGTGGTATTAGGATTTGTTTACATAGAAACGTGATTTGAACTAGCCATACCAATTAATTACCTGTTACTGTGGGGCACAGGATTGCAAGGCCTAAATGTTGTTCGTAATTTGTCAGATTATTTTGTCTTTCTGTGCTGTGTTCTTTGAACTTTTCTGGAATTCAGATTAGTTTCAGCTGTTGCACATGTGCACAGCACCCTGAAGCCCTTTTTAAGGGGAGTCTTGTGTATTGTCCTCAAACAGAAAAGCAAGAAACTATACCCAGAGAAATGCAAAGCTACCAGTGCTTTGTATTGATGGCAAGATGAGTGAATTGCTTCATTTTTTCAGTAATGCACAGTGAAAAATGGAGCTCAAAGGCTAAAACATAGAACAGGTAGAAAGATGATCGTGCAAAAATGAAGCGTGTGAGTGGTTTGGACTTTTTTTTCCTGTTGGATGCACTTATCGTATATGAAAGAGTAGCCTCTCTACATGCTAGTTTTGAGATATTTCTCATATAGGAAAGGAAGATTGATCAAAGAAGGGGAAATGCTTGTATATTTATCAGGTGTTATGTAAAGAATTAACACAAACTACCTAAAACTCGAATCTCCTTTTACATATTGCTCTGGGTAAAACTTGCTAAATGCTTTTGGTAGGGGAAGTTCTTGATGATGTGCAGAGCAGTAGCTTCTGTCTGTTTGGAATAGTGTGATTTGTTCCTGTTGCTTTTCTATTGGCAAAACCCAGTAAATAAATGTCATAAGTAATTTTGGATTTATCCAAAGTTAACTTTGGATTTGGCTGGATTAATCTGCTTTTATAATAGAAAATGTGGAGTTGGTTGTCTGAACCAGTTGGTTTAATGGTTGTTGACGTCCAGCATTAGACTGGCTGGGCAAAAAATGAAGTGGTTGAATTTAGAGTAGGCCAAAGATACCATCTGTAGATCGTCACAGGATTCTGCACGGGGAAACTTTCGCAGATGCAGCCTAGTAGCTCTTATCTACACAAGTATTAACTTCAAGACCTTGTGAAAAAGAACTGGCAGATTTCCACAGGAACTTAGCAAGATCTTAGGAATAAGAACATTTTCAGTGAAAATTTGAAGGTTAATTCTTGAAGGCATAACAATACAGTTCCGGTTTTGGGGAGATAAATGCTTGAATATAATCACAGCTTTTTTTCTTCTAATGATACAATTGTTTCTGCCATCTCCTTGCTAGGAAGATAAAAGGAGCGTAGCACAAGCTTGATTTCTTCAGCTAATTTTGACCAAGTACAGGCCTACTGCAAGATCAAAGTCTTCCCTTACTGGTCCTGCTCTAGGCAAGACCTGCTACATGTTTGCTTGTTTTAGAAAAGGATTGAATATGCTTAATTGTGTTCCTCCGTTTCAGCAACAATTCGTAGTCACATTCTGACTTGTGGAATGAAGTCACAGTCATCAGCTGGTTCTCTCGTGCTTTCCCTTGATATTGTCAACTGTATGCAATGCAGTCTGACCATAGACATTTAACCTCTTCATGCCTCCATTGTGCTAGCTATAAAGTAAATTTGTTTCAGGTTTCGAAGACTATGGTGAGGAAAATACTCCTTTTTTTTTTAATAGAAATTTTGTGATCATCCTTGTAAATTTCCCAAACACCTGCAACAAAATATTTTAACTATTTTTTGCAGTGTATGGGTATCTGCAGGTAAAAGATGTATCTGAAGAGGAATGTGATGGCAGTGTTCACAGCCCATGTGAATTGCAGTTCCAGCCTCTTCCATACTCGGTGTGTGAACAGGCTTCCCATTGAACTCATGCTGTTGATGTGTGAAATAATTATCCATGCACAAACTGTGTTTACACTTTATTAAAAAATAGGCAGCCAGTAGCTAAAAGGATCCAATCAATATAGTACCAAACTTTTAAATTACAATATTAAAGGCATATTTTAACAGTCACCCTGGTGTATGAAATGGCACATCAGTTAGATACACTATAGGAGGGCATGAAATTACATCGTGCAGTTTTCATGTGTAGCTGGGATTTAAAAAAAAATAAAAAAATAATGAAATATTCTGAAGTCAGAGGAGCCCTAGCCATTCTGTTGGGGTTAAGCCATCATACAGCCATAGTGGAGATCAGGCAATACAGCTGTCATCCAAACTTTGGGGCTTGCCCTCTGTTCAGCAACAGATCTCCATTGAGAAACGATGGTAGGGCAATCCTCTTCTAGACTCAGGTATATCAGATGGGTGTGCATATTATTTTCATTATGTTTGTGAATATCCAGAAAAATGGTGTTTATATTAACAACATTTTCTACTCACATGCATGTTGTGAACCTCTGCAGTTACAAAGCAACATCAGGAAAACAAGGAGTGGAAGATGCATTGTCCTGTCAGCAAAACTCACTGAATTGAGAGGATTACCGTTCAGTTCCCGAGAACACTTTGCTTGTTAAACTAAGTTACCAGCTGCACTGCTATAGTTCCCTAGCACGATACAAACCAAGAAATGTGTAGACATTTTTCTGAGCAACTTCCTCTGCCTCTGCAAAACGGTCTCATGATCTTACATCCTGAATGCAAGTACTTGATCAGAACTTCCCTGGCTATGGTTTCACTCTGTAAGAGCTGCAGATCAGAACACAAGGGGGATGCTCAAGAGTCGATCCTTCCATAGGAAGAAAACACTGTGGGAAGAAAGGAAGATCAGTCAACACCAATGCCTAGCAGCATTTATGTTCTTCATGTAAAAGGAAGTTTGGGTAGTTTAAGATTAGTGGCTCTCTAGGTCTCTTTATTCTGTCTTAGTTATTATATGGCAGTTATACAGCATGATAAAGAAGAAAAATTACATGTATCTTGAATAGAGGAGATCTTTCCACACAGGTCTGTTTTTCTGGATAGCAGCAATTCTTGCATAGGTTGGAAGCAACTTTGACTAATGCCAGTTTTCTTCAGGGAGAAATCACGTATGTTCCAAGCTTCTGAACCTTGTCAGGCCAGTAAATTCTGAGGCTGCAGTAGTGCTTGATGTCATTAGGGGTCTGCCTTTTATTGTGACTATCCCTAATGATTTTCCTGACTTGACAAGCTCTCTACTTAATTGTGACTGTGATACAGTAGGCTACAACCTTTGTAGTTAAGTTAACCTTTTAAAGTACTTACTTCTTTCTCTCAGCCCCTGCCCAAAGCTGCGGTAGACATGGATCAGTGCCCAAAACAAAACAGATTTTATTGCAACAGAAATGCAAGAGCCAGTAATGAAAGCAGCTTCCAGAGTGTAAGAATTCCCTTTGCCCCACTCCCTTATCACCTGCAGGAAAATGGAGACATTACAACAATCAACACCTAATGCCGCAAAACCCTGAAGCCATAAAATGCAATCAACCACCACATCTCTGAAAGTAGTAGCTAGATAGTAACTGGGGGAATAGGGTAGGGAACTGATCATTTTTAAGCCATCTTACTTCCCCGATTACGTGCTTCCTTGGCTACACACTGACTCTAGCTAAATGCATTATATTTTCCAGTCATTGAAGTCATAAAAAAACAGTATTGTGTCCAGACTGAAAAAACAGTTAAGCTGGAGATAAGGAAAACAGACTTTATCTTACATGTGTTTCTTTCCACTATAAAATACAGAATGAAGTTATGTTCCCTGGATGTCATTGTACTGTTATTGTCACGCGTCTGGAGGCCAGCTTCATGACCACATTTTCATTTCATGGCTAGCCTGATTAATGTGGTTATGACACAAGTAATAACCTGTGCTTTTTTGAGGGGTCTGACACAGAAAAAATGGCAACTTTTAATGAAAAGCAACAATATTTATATCCTGCAGCTGTCTAGTGCATTGAAGGTTTGAGTCACTGCCCCAGCAGGCCTAGCAATTATCAAGATGAGGTTTAAAAAAGCACCGTTCTGACTACTTTGATTTAACAAACCCAGTGGTGTGTATGACAAATCAAGGCAGGTTGTGGATGTCCTGGCCAATTTTGGTGCAGTTAGTTTGTTTGTCTATTAAGTTCTGCCAGTTTTCCTGTTTACACTGCCGAGGGTTGTTAAGCAGCTGCTATATAGAGTCAGCTTAGCAGCTTTTTCAGAGCTGAAGTAATTAATGGTAAGTGCAGTTTTACTTCTTTTTTTTTTTTTTTTTTTCCCTTTCTGGTAGTAAGGTAAAAGATGCTAAGAAGAATAGGTTTGGAGAAGCAGCTGTATTACAGATCTCTGTAGCACAGAGGAGCATTGCGTTGCATTGCATGTCCATGCCCTCATTTGCTGGTCACTCTTGCGTGTTGGTTGTTACCGTGCAAAAATGGAAGGAGACCTAGGTATTTTCAAGTTGTTACTTGACGTTGCTCTTATGTCAGAGGCCACCCTCCGTAGTTTTCTTCCTATACTGCAATGCGAGTAAAGTATAGCCACCAAAGACAGTGTGTGGTCCTGTGCTTTGCCAGATCAAACAGGCCTGTGAATAATTGGAAGAGCCTGATTTGACTGCATGCTGTAATAAGTAGAACGCCAAGGACTTGGATGACTGCAGCCACTGGACTTTTATCAGTATCTGGAGACTATTTGTATGAAGTATGAGAAACACTGGCTGCTATCGGCATTTCAAGCCCTTCTCATGATGAACAATCTGCTTTGCCCTTGCCCTTCTTCCTTACCTCCTTCGCACGCATTGCAGGAGGTGCTGGGGTGCTCCAGTGATAAGCGCTTTATCGCTATTATAGTGCCAAAAAAATGCCTAACACTGGAGTTTGTTGGCTTTGTGCTGTCTTTTGTTTTGGCTACGTCAAGATCAACAGCTGGGGGTGCTGCCTAAGAAATTTTTTAAAATGTAATGTGGCCCTGCAGATGGTCAAATGCTCTGGCACCACTTGAGACTTGTGAAGGAGGGGAGGCATTTTTGAGGAGCTGCATATCTTGTACTGAAGGATTTTATTGCATCTTTCCCTAATCATTCTGGACACTTGGCCAGCTGCAGAGACTTCCAAAGCCTTTCCTTCTAACTAATCAGTTCAAGAGCAATTTGACACAGTTCCTGTCTTGAAAAGTTGCTCCTGAAAAAGTAGGACGTGCGTGCTGCTCTTACTGATTTTAACTGGAGCTGCAACGAAGGGGTATGCTCAGGAATGAAGCACCCTCTTTTGGGCCCAAGGATCCAGTAATCAAGAGGGAGGCCTCCAGCCTTGCTCCCTGAGTTTGATGAATTACCGTGTAAAGCAGGTAGATGAGATAAACTACTTCAGGTACATTCTGACTCAGAAAAATCCACACTAGAGGTTTCAGTTCTTTTAAAATCTGTAAAATAAGATAAAACATATACAGCTTTATAATGTGTTGCTATATACTCTATAAAGGCTATCTATAGTTGATTTTTCAATAGCATTTTAAGTGTTAGTCTAGCTGAGTTCTCAGTTGTAACTTTGCTTTCCACTTGCCTTCCCTACCTGTGTTTTTCCAGCAGGAAATATGGTCTCTGTTTTCCACGGAGCTGGGCCAGGAGTGATGTTGGTGAAATCAGAACTGGTTGCTTCATGGGCACATTCTGACAGCTGTACGTGATTAGAGCCATTTCAGCATCCTCTTGAGCTCTGCCTTCTTATCCTTACAGTACAACTCCCAGTGAGCTTAAATGGAGAAGCACTGACTCTTCTGAGTTGTATCTAAGCTGATGCACTTTTTCTTTGGGTATGCCCAGATTTTTCTCTAATAAATTAATGTTTTCATAGCTAACAGATTGAAAGCGCTCTGTGACTTTTTCTCCACCTTTGTTTCTACTACACAGAAGTAAAGTCACTGAGAACTAAAATGGGGGAGAAGCAAGAGGATTTAACTGTCAGAAGAACTGTTTCACAATTAATCTTGGGACTTGGGAAAGAAGAAACGACGGACTGCTTTCCAGCAGGAAGCAACTTTCAGCAGTCCTGAACTGGAAGGGCAGGTCTGAGCAAAGGAAAGAAAAACAGCTGAATCACTAGGAATTAAGGCAGTGACTGCATCAATGCTATCATGATTTGATGAATCTGATCAACCAGAGATTCCTCCCAAAACCAATCCTTCTGCAGTTGTCAATATATGAACCTCTACAAAAGCAGAAAGGGACTTGTCCCTCCCCTAAGGGAGTTTGTCTGTTCCCTGACACCTCTACTATTGTCTCCATTTTCTGTGGTATTGCACTGTGCTCGTCTTAGGCTAAGACCAAAAGGGAAAGGAAAGCGAAGGCTGAGAAACAAGAGGAGGGGGGAAGAGAGAATTAGGAAGTAATGGGAGAAAGGAGAGAAAATAAATAATGGACATAAATAAATCCACTAAAGTAAGTGGGAGAGCACATATATAAACAGAAGAAAAATAATGAATAATCCCCCTGTGAAATGACATGTGCATCAAACCAGAAATAAAGGAGCGTGAGGTTTAGCTGTGCTTTCAGATACCGTAGTGAACAGAAAGGACTGTGTACAAGGCATTTTCAAGTTTTCCCTTCTTTTATACTTTCTGGTGGACTATGTATGCCTCCTGCCTTTCTTGCATAACAAGAAACATAACATCATAGCAGGTGCTGTTTCTGGGAGTACCAAACAAGACAATGATACGTGTTTCTCTACTGCTGCATCGTCTGCAAGCAGCTGATTGTGAAAAACTTTTCTGAACAGGGTATGGAAAATGAGTTCCTATTGCCACCCCTCTGTCAAACTCTCTACATGCTCTAGCCTGAGACAGAATCATTTTTACCTTGGATACAAAGCTGCCAGACTCCTGAAATATATCTGCCTTTTCTAAGTTGCTGTTACCCTGCAGTGCTGCCACTTACTGAAATACAGCACTAAATTTTTTTTTTCCACTAATTTTACATTTCCTATTTCTTAGTTAGGCCAGCAGCTGTTAACTTCTTCCAGTAGAGAAGTTAGAGATGTACCTAGACAGGGTAAAAAGTAGCTTTCAAGTAGTTCTAATGCAGACTGTTTTGAGCAAAGGGCAAGAATATGTACTTATTCCTAGGCCATTTACTATTACTAGTTGAACTATTAAGAAACTCGTTTGCTCTTGATGAAAGCATAAGGAATACCATGTACATTTAGACATAAGACCATCTAACTGAAACTCCTCTTTCTTTCCTTAAAAGAAACGCTGCTGGTTTTAATGCCTTAAAGGCAGATGAAGGAGAAGCAGAGAACACATCATCCCTGATAAACCACTGGTCAGATCGACTTTGTTTCTAATGTAGGGAAAAGGTAGCAGAAAGGTTTACAGTTTTAATCCTAACAGGAAAAGACATGGTTCTGATCACTCCCTTCTTTCCACGTCTGATACAATTTAACTACAAGCAAAGATCCAGTGCCTCCCCAAGGTATAGAAGGAGCATTCCTAGGTGTCACACTCAGTCCTGTCTCAGTTTTTCCTTGCTGGAGAGCAGTTGGTGGCCGTGACACTCCAAAGTCCAGTCCAAAGTCCAGGAGAAACATGATTCTGTGCAACTATTAACCTGAAGTTACTGAAGTATTTTAAAAGCACAGTGCTTTGTACTACCTCCGCTTTCAGCAAGGAAAGTAATAGCACTTGGAAAGCTGTATTTCAGCTGTCAGGAACTCATCTCAGTGGCTAAAGCAAACACTCAAAAAGCCTAAAAAAACAAAACCAATAAACCCAAAACCCCCTACGCTCCTTCCTGGTAGTAAAAGACTTACATATCTGATGTACTTTGGCCCAGATTCTGCAATTGTTCCTGGAACAGAGCTCTCAAAATTTCAGAGGAAGTTGTCTGACATGAAAAACTACATTTCAAGTTCACAGATTGTTACGTTAACCTGAAAACTATCACTCACCTTTAAAGAAGCTGCCCCCATAAAGGACCACTCTTCTTTTTGGTGTGGTTTCCTAACTATATGAGGCCTATGCAGTCTCACCCTGTGTGTATATACATTTTTGTAATAATAATTTGGAGGACTGTTGCCAGCTTCCCCTAACCTTGTCAGAGAGGTAGAAATATTGAAGATACTGCGATTCCCTAGGTTTCATTCAAGTAGGTGATCAAGGACTGGGAATAGAACAATGGCCCTCAGAAAGGAATACCAATAGTGTGATGTTGTTTCATCCTGTATGCTCAGTTGAGAGACACAGATTTATAAGAAACCTGACTCCATTATTGTTGGTGCTCTTGTTTTCTGCTGGGATCCTTTCTGGCTCCCTTCCACTTAGCAGTTTTACATGGAATGGGATGGCTGTGATAATTGCCCAGGGTGAGAACTTGTAGTCTCAGAAGCTGACTATCCTTGCTAGTGTCACTGTTAGCTTAACACTTACTGCGATGATGCTAATGGTCACCTTCAGGCAGGCCCAAAGAACCCCTGTTGCTGAGATGATGTTATGGAGAAGGGTGATCTCGTGCAGGCTTATTAGCAGAACACACAAGCAGAGCTGAAAGAGAAGAGGCAAAGATTTTGGTAAAATTATTAGTGTAAGGCCACACAGTCCACCAAAACAAATTTGACAGAAACTCCCAGCAACAGTTAAGTTGGGCACAGGTCTAAAGGCTAAGATTTCTCCTCAGAAACTGTCAGGCAGTATGAAACAGGACACTAGGACAGACATACTTCCCTGCATGCCACATTACCAACAACAAAGAACAAGGAAGATGGGCCCCAGGTAAAGTGTAATACAGTAGTAACTCAGAATGAAGGATAGTGTAGAGAAGTAAGAACTCCTTTCTAAACAGATCTCGGGTTCAATTATCTGTAACTTCAGGTTGCTGTCTCACCCTGATTGCCCTGCTAGGTCAGGCTCCCCCCCTCCCATCCCAATATAGTTTTCTCAGATGTAGGGGAGGGCTAGGATGGCTGGAAAGCAAGAGACTGCAGGCTGAGATGATGTGCAGCGACAACCTTTCTCATTTGAGGAGGTCATGTGAAATTGGAGCTTCTGGCTGCAATTGTTTTCATGGACATACTTCCCCAAAATAAGTCTCAGTTCTCCTTTTGGGCAGGTTAATGATAAAATAAAGATAATTCATTTTTATGGATTTTTACTATGCTTCCCTCTAGCAAACACTTGGAGAGATGACCACTATTAGCTGATTTATCTAAAAGGTAAGATACAGGCAGGATTCCTCTAGGAAGTGAATGGTTCAGCTCAGCTAGTCTAAGGTACTCTCAACAGGAGGGAAAAAAGGGAAAGCCAGGGGGAGAGATTTCTGTACCTGTGCCTGAAGATCAAAGGTCAACATGGAAAAACAGAGGTTCAGCATGAAGTATTGTGACTGCAGGCTTTCTAGAGCACCACCTACTCGAAAGGCCATCATGCTTTGACTCTGAATGAGGATGATGGCACAGATCACATCAAAGGAGCCAACCAAGAGGATCAGAATGAACCGGGCCTGATGGGAAAGAGAAATAAGCATGTGACTGGCCGTGCCGAAACAGGGGCAGTCTTTAACCTTAAATCTTCTAACTGGAAACAAAAGACCAAAGGAGTAAGGAGGACTCCTTTAATAAACAACAATTAAAGATGACAGTTTGCCGCACTGTTAAGTGGCCAAGATCAGGCCATGATTTTTGCCATTTGTTGCAACCACTTGGTAAACCACAGTAAACACATTTTGGCTGTTTTGGTTTACGTTACCCTCAATGTAGTTCTACAACTGTTGAGAGAAATGTAACCTTTGCACTCCCTGTAATATCGCGATGACTTTTAACAAGGTTTTGTTTGAGGTTTTATCATACAGTTTGAAGAAACAGCTTGATAGAGATTGGCTCTAAGCATCCTGTGTAGCATAAACCAACCCAGTAAGAACCTTCCCCATTGATTTCAATGGGGCAGTGGGTTATTCTGAATGCTGTACTCGTCAAATTTTGGTTTGGGTTGTATCCACGACTCTGCTGGCATCCACACTAAACTTCTGCTACCTTAATGATGGCTGAAGTGGTAAAATGTCCTTCATGTTTTCAATCATATATACTATATATGTACATATATATATATGTATACATATATATTATACTAGTACGCCTTATTCTGGCTCAGAAATTTTGCTCAGGAAGCCAGAGTTACAGTAATTCAAGTTACTTTTATAGTAGTAAAAAAAAAAAAAAAAAAGGCCTTAATAGTACATCTTCTATGCCAGGCTTTACTTTGAGGTTCTTGTTTAATATATAAACCGATGACTGGGATGTGTACATGTGTACCTTAAAGGAATTTGCATCTCTCCGATACCTGTTCCTTATTGACCCTAACCACCCAGATTGCTGTAGATAAGTATGTTTAACTAAATGTACAATTGATAGGTAAATTGAATGGGAAAATTCTGCTTTGCGGCATCTTCCTAGCTTGGTTGCCATCTCTTGTATCAAAGAATAATTTTTGGATGACTTCACAGCAAGGAACCTCCTTCTCACATTTGTGATAAATGTGTGCCCACAAAAGGGAAGGACTTCTGAGAAGCACGGCAAGCAGAAGTTTAACTACTAACCTTAGTAACACACAGAATACAATACTTGTATTAGATTTTGTTATGAAACGCAAAGATCATCTGGAACCCTAGCACGTTGTATCTTTTTTGCAGCAGGTTACCATAACACTCATAAAAACACATGTGGGGCTGATGGACATCCCTGCATATAGACTCGAGATTCCAGTTCTGTGTGTAGGTTAGATTTACGTGACCTTAGGCCAGTCATTTCACAGAGGGAAATCTGAAGCAGAGTGGGTGAAGCGGAGGATATCTTCTGCAGTAATCCTGTGTGAGTAAACTTTGATATTTATGTTTCTTTCAGATAGTGCCTTAAAGAAACTCATAGAACAGCTCGGAGAAACAGATTTGCAATCGCAGAGGTGCACGTTTTGTTATTCAATGGCAGGATAATTCAGCCTGATTTTTCTGTTATCAGTGCCCCCATCACAGACATCTTGCCTTTCTAAGATTTTCAAATCCAAGATGTGGAGAAAAGTTAATTTAAACCAGGAGACTAACCAGGAGTTTCGGCTTTTGTTCAGCAGAGAGAACTGTGAAGTTGACAATGGAACGGAACATCACTAGCAAGATGGAAAGAACAAAGACGATGAGCTCCTGGCGATTCTCCTGCAGGATTCCTCTAGTCACATAGTATACACAGAACACTGGCAAGGAGAAGGAAAGGTCAGTTACCAGGTGAACGCAGATTGCACAGGATGCAGTTTTTCAGTACACTCCCTCCAGATGACAGAATGGAAGTATCAAAGCCGTGTAACTTAGGCTTCTCAGTCAAGAGCATCTTTATTCTTGCCAAGGGGCCTTGAATGAGATACGTAAAATGAGTACCCTCCCCTGTGTTTAGCATACAGAAATGAAGTAAGATTGTTAGATTTTTAAATTACTTGCGAAGTAACACTTAGAACAGGGGTCCTCAAACTTTTTAACCAGGGGGCTGGCACGCAGATGAAGTGGCAGGCAGTCATCTGTGGCTGCTTGGTTTCCCCCCCAACCCCTGGCTGGGGGGGGCA